>CM063501.1:178967717-178987717 GCA_032207245.1 Pardosa pseudoannulata
TATTTCTCCTTCCACAATTAAAACCAAAACACTTATAAGTGCTTTGGTTTTAATTGTGGTTATTTAATTTAGTACTTTGGTGCTAAATTTACCCGAACCTACCAATTTGAAAGAAATACAAAGCTTTTTAGGCCTCTCAAGAGAATTTTATTTTAGAAAATTTATACATACTTACTCAATTATAACTAAGCTTTTAAGTGATCTTCTAAGAAAAGACAGTAAAATTAAATTCCACGTCGAGCAAAGAAATTCCTTCTAATCTTCAACATCTTAAGCAAAGAATATTAAGTTATTAAGAAGATATATAAGAATATTAAGATGTTGTTATCCCAAAGTCCAGTACTTGGCATATACAACCCGAAGTACGAAACAGAGTTAGTTGCTAGTGCGGAAGGATATGGTGCAATTTTGTTTCAAACTTCCCCAGACGATAGCAAGTTCCATTCTAAACTACAGATGCAGAGAAAAAGTATTCGAGCTTGAAGTACTCGCAATAATAAAAGCACTAAAAAAATTCCGCGTGTACCTGTGGGTATTCCCTTTAATATAATTACCGATTGCGAAACTTTCCAAAAGACTATGGACAAACCAGATTTATCAACACGAGTTGCTCGTTGGGTCTTATTGCTACAATAATTTAATTATACAAACATAGATCCGATTCAAAAATGCCACATGTCGACGCCTTAAGTAGATCACCTTTAAACATTTATCCTGTTTTAATTGATGACATTTTACCTAAATTAAAATTAGTCCAAAGTAAGGACAATGAGATAAAAGTAATTAAGAAGCTCCTATAAACCTCGAATTATGACAATTATTGTGAACGCAATGGAATTTTATACAAATTCGTTGATGATAAAGACTTATTAGTAATATCAGAATATGCAAAGTGAAATAATAATGAACGCTCATGAAAAAGGCACTTTGGTCTTAAGCACACAGAGAAACGCTTAGAAGATTTATATTATATTTCTACGTTAAAACAAAACAAAAAAAAAATCGAACGAATAATAGTTAATTGTGTACACTCCATCTTAATAAATCGCAAGGCAGGAAAACAGGAAGCATTTTTACATTCTATATCTAAAGACGAATTACAGCTATCCACATATATCGATCATCTGGGACCGCTTGAGAGTACTCATAAGATTTATGATATATTTTGGCTATAATCGACGCATTCACAAAATTCGTTTGGTTATTTCCCACAAAGACGACATCATCACATGAAATTATTTCGAAGTTAGAAGAACAGAAATATATATTTGGAAATCGTACACGAATTATAAATTGTGAAGACGACTAAAAGAACTTTACTTCATCTATTGACGACGAATTATGAATAAGACAAATGACGGATGAAATAACAGTGCAGAAATTAAGACGGAAACTACTCTTTTATTTTATTCTCTGTCGCTTGCTTTGTTTTTCTTTTTTAGAAATTGCCGATGACATGAAATACCCACGACGTGTTCCAGATTTTCCGAAGTCTAAAAATGTCTCAGGAAAGGACGATAACCGTAATTAGAATAAGTCTTCAGCACAGTAATAAAAACAGATTAACTTCAACATTTATTAAAATGTCGAATCAACAATTTAATAAATGAATAAAACCTAAAAAATCTGGAGGGGCAAAACTATAAGTTTGCCCCTCTTCTAAAAATTCTCTCCCACCCCCCAATTACGCCCATGACTTATTACATTTTGAAAGAAATCATATAAAAGCATATAAGAACTGAGCGTTATATTTCTTTTTATGTGACTGCATTATATTAGTAAATTAACTGATAAAAAAGGATAATAGAATTTACTAGCTAAACATTTTTATATATTTAAGTCAAGGTAAATGTAGAAAAATTTCCAAATTAGAGAAAATACCAATAAAAAATCAATTAGTAGAGAAGAATTTAATAGCAATTGAAAAGTTAGGTATTATTATAGACTCCAGACAATTATTTACACAATAGAAATTGTATACTGATCAAATATACCTAATGTCTTGATAGAGAACCCATGTTTGTGAAGCTGCTAAATTCTTATCTATATGTTTCAAAATTCTCATCTTATGTTTTTGGGTGGCCAATAGCATCTATCATTACTTACCCAGCTGACTGCGGAAAACAGTTCTTTCTCTGTTTTTTTTTTTATTTAATGACAGCAAAAGCCATGTCTCAAAAAGAAAAGAAAAAATTGTATACATTTATTCACTGTTTTTTTTTCTGAACAGTTTCATATATTTTAGATTTCAATTAAAATAATTTTTAATACAATTGGTGGAATGGTGGCAAAAGGCAATTATGCAAGTTATAATAAATATATTTATGCATAAATAATAAGAAAAATTCTGATATTCAAGTTTATGTAAACTTTGCAAGATTAAGATTAAATTATATTTTTAAACTTTAAGTATTCTAAAATGACCTCTTCAAGTTTTTTAAATTTAAATTATAAAAATAAGTAGTTCATAAAGAAGGAGTACAAAATAAACAAAAAATAAAAGTATAGTTATTGTGGGCAGTTTTACTAAAGCCATTAAGATTTTAAAATAGAAATAATTCTAAGTTATTATTCAAGATTACACAGCAGACATCTTTACCTAACACAGTATTTTTTAAATTTTATTGGAGATAAAACTTTAAAAACAAATTACTTTTTTACTAAATTTTGAAAAAAATAATTAAATTTACAGTGTATTAATAAAAACACAGTATTAATGTTATTTAATTGAAAACCTACACATTTTTCTAATAATAAAGCACAAGGGCCATGAGAAAATAGGACTTATTTCTAAGCTTGTAATATCTATTAATGATGATTTTCAGGGGTTTAAATACAAATTAGAAAGGTTTAAACATTTCTTTCCTATAAATATTGTTTCTACTTTATGTTCAGTTTGTACTTTAACAAAATTTAAAATTAAAACTGTGCTACCATCTTCTAAACTACACTTACGAAATTTTGTTGTGAGGAGAACAGTTTCCAAAGTTATTAAATTCAGTAATATTTACATTAGGAAAGTTTGAAATACGAGACATGTCAATAATTAGGGATGTTGCGCCCCTTCAAGCATTTCGGAGCAGCAAAACTTTAAATTTGGAGCAGGAAAAAGCATTTTCGTAGCAGCAAAACTTTAAATTTGGAGCAGGAGAAAGCATTTTCGTAGCAGTCAAAATCTTGATTTGGAGCAGGATATAGTGTTTTTGTAGCAGTTAAAGTAACGATTTAAAAAAATAAACTTATGTTTTTGAGGAGTCTGCAAATAATTTAGACTGATAGGTTAATAGTATTTGGAACAGCCAAATATTCAATAATTGCTGATATGGTTTATTGGTTTTGTATATGCAATAAACATATATTTGTTTGTAATTGATTATTATAATCATATAAAAGATTATAACAAAGTATTAGCAGTAAAAACCAAAGGTGGAGAATTACTAGTAAGCTACATTATTACAGCGTCAGTACGAATTTATTTATTAACAAGAAAGCATTCTTTACAGCCTGATGCTTAAATAGTTGTGACAGATGATTACAAGCAATATCAATAGGATATTTACTTTTCATTCACAAAATCACATGAAATAGCAATAAAAAAAGGACCAGACAGGAGAGGAAAGCCATCTTTTTCCCTTCAATGTAATGTAAAAGATATATCAAGTGGGTTTCTTTTTTTTTGGTGAAGATCAGAAAGAATGTGCTTAGTGGTAAAGATAATTTTATCTTTCAATGTGTTGGCTGAGTTCTGAACATGGATTAGTTCACAGAGGAGAATAATTCACAAGATGGGAAGAACATCACTACTGCATGACAAAAGACAGTACTTGCAGATGAAGATATAAATGCCCTTTAAAGATTAAGAGTTGTAAATAGGGATAAAATGAACAGCAAAAATAGATGAAATTTTATGCATTGCTGCTCCCGCTTTTTAAAGTTATTTTGATGAGTTTCGTCTCTCCATTTATTGCAAAACAATTAATGAGCCTAAAAACCACAATTCGAAGTAAAAAAAAAAATTTAAATTTTACTTGGAAAATAAAATAAAATATTTTACATTAAAACCTTCAGCAAGGTGATACACAAGACTTCTCCCCCCTAATGCTCTCTCAAGAATAGGTTACCCAGGGTGGTAAAAAAAATGGCAATTTATCTACATCGTGAAATCGTTATTTCTTCCTTAATTCAAGAATCCTGATAAACATTAGAAATAATAAAAGAGAGACACGCACGAAAATGAGGAAAACCTCGACGATTCACAAATACGGAATTTCAAATTCAACCGCGAGAGGCTGCAGCCTCTCGCGGTGGGTCTGCGTCAAGATATTTTTGTGGCACGTTTGTATGGAAATTTCTATTAAGATCCGCGTCCGACCAGTGCAGGAAATTCTTGTTGTGACATGTTTGTATAGGCTCGTTTCGAACCAATTTTTTCACGGTGGTAAAGAGCGCGGAAAATTGTAAATTGGCTTTACAAAAAATAAAATAAAATAAATTAAAAAAATAAATAAATCTGAATGTTCTAGATTGTTTAATTTCCATATTTTCCCGATCTGATTACTATTTTTAATAGGCTGCAAGCATTACGTTTCGGGAAGAGTATTGGTCCCCCAGAGGATGAAAATCTCATATCAAGTGATGATAGTCTCATTAATACGCGAATTTCTTTCCAATTTCGAAAAATTTAGAAATAGTAAGATTAAAAAAAAAAAAAAAAAAAAAAAAAACAGAATTTTTTAAAAGAATTGGAAATTCCCACTGGCGCACTAAAATTTGCCAAAAAAAAAGAGCAGAAACTGACGGAGAAACAGAAATCAAGAAATAGAACTCCACCAAAAAGCGGAAAATTTTTATCGCTATACATGCTGTAAACGTATATCTTTTCGTTGGGCAAAATTTTAATTTTTAATTTTTGGATTTTTTTTGTCAATCTTGAGTCTGTAGTACAAAAGAGTAGCAGCATGTCTGAAGAATGAAATTCTTTCTTCCTATTTCATGTACTTTTACCTGACAAAGTAGGAAAAATAAATATGACATATTCACTCTAAAAGTCTAGTATTCAGTGACATTCAGCGGGAAAAATTCGTCTTAGATTCGTAGAACTAACGTAATTACTAAACGTGCAAAAACTGCAAAAATTTGTAAAATGGCGCAATTTCTGCTAAAATACCGGTTTTGGAGCAGTTGGGCGCAAATATCGGAAATTGGCGCAATTGGCGCAGCCGCAACATCCCTGCAATAATAGCATTTCTCTGCGATTTGATAACATTATTCAAATTACGCAATTCTTGCCACTTTTATAACTTTTTAGAAAGCATTATTATTCAACTCACTCGCCTTAACTCTTTAAAAGAAAGATTTGAAGACAAAATTATTCGAGCAAGAAGTTACATAAAATGGAGTGGAATGATTTTCGTAATTGCACATATGCAAATGTTCTTATAATCTATGTAAAATTCTGGTAGAAATTTTTTCCAAAAGTCGTTGAATTTATGTTCCTGCATTACCTTATGCTTTACGTTGAGATTTAGATGCTCAGGTTGCAAGTTTTGAATATGTTAGTTAAATTTATATTAGTCAATGACAATAATGGGACTTCACTTCCGAGTGTGGGACATATTTTTGTTGAACTAAACAAGAATAGGATGAAATATGAATGTATGTGACCCTAATAAAGTTAGCCCCCCCATGACAGAAACTGACATTCCGAAATATGCCATTCGTTTGATCATCGTTAGATCAGATTTGATCAACATATTTCATCGTTTGATCAATTAATAAAAAAAAGATATTTTAAAAAAACTGTAGGGGGGGCTAACTTTATGGATTTTTTAAAATTATCGTATGAACATTGTAACGGCGTGATATAGCGGTGTATCGTCAAAGAACTTTGCTTTGAAAGGTGGACTTGTGTGGATACAAAAGAATTGTTTTCTACGGCACCATGAAGTCTACACGGCCGCGCACTATAGTGAAGGAACAATACGCCAGACTGGACGGTACCTTTTCTGTCAGCTAAAAAAGATGATCGCGGAACGACAAAGGGTTTGCCGCTTCTCAGATGTTGCCGCTAATGCAATCTTAGCTTTACGGCCGATAATGGTTTAACCCGGACCAATGCAGTTGATCGAAGATGAGGTCATCGCTAGGTGACCCAATAATAAAATTGTGGGTGAGGCCGTCTCTTGGAGGCCCCTCCCTTAGAAAGAGACGAAGATGATATTTTTTTGGAAAGAAGTTAGTTAGCAAGCAATCAGCTAATTCGGAGGTCGCCTTGACCTGTCTCTCTACCGGAGAGTTTTATTTGCTATAATCCCACCTTGGGATCTTTTCTTGAAGGAGTAGCCGGCATTGGCTAACTCGTAGGTCGCCTTGACCTGTCTCTCTACCGGAGAGTTTTATTTGCTATAATCCCATCTTGGGATCTTTTCTTGAGTAGCCCGCATCGGCTAACCCGAAGGTCGTCTCGACCAGTCTCTCCATCGGAGAGTTCTTATTAGCGAAATCCCGTCTTGGGATAAATCTCTTGTGAGATTGAAGTGATACCCTGTGCTTGGGGTTCTTCGTATGCTATTATAATCCTCTTCAGGATTGTTGCTGTTCTTCAGAACTGTGCTAGAGTTTTTAAGTGTGTTTTAGTGATATAGTGAGAAAGCTACGAATTGTGTCTTCCGTCTATGCTACCATATTTCGGCAGAGTCTGAATTAGTTTAGGTACCCGTCTCTACTCAGGCCTACGTGTACTCATCACCTCCTGTGATCAGATTGTTTTATTTTATACTTGTGAAATAATGTATATAGCTGATGTGTAAATAAACCAATTAGTCTAGTACATCGGATTCTTCCTTGTGTCTCCTGAAACAGGGACCGGATACGTTACAACATGAACGATACATCATTCGAAAGAGCATCGTTAGGTCAGATTTGATCAACCATTTTTGGCGTTTGATCAACACCGGAAGTGCCCCAAAATCGCCCCCAAAGGCGCCCCAAAACCACAAAGTTAGCCCCCCCATGTCGGAATTTCGAGACAATTTTTATGTCATTCGAAAGAGAATCGTTAGATCAGATTGGATCAACCCTTTTTGACGTTTGATCAACACCGGAAGTGTCCCAAAATCTCCCCAAAAGGTGCCCCAAAACCATAAAGTTAGCCCCCCCATGTCGGAATTTCGGGACAATTTTAATGTCATTCGAAAGAGCACCGTTAGATCAGATTGGATTAACCATTTTTGGCTTTTGATCAACACCGGAAGTGTCCCTAAATCGCCCCTTAAAAGTGCCCCAAAACCATAAAGTTAGCCCCCCCATGTCGGAATTTCGGGACAATTTTAATGTCATTCGAAAGAGCACCGTTAGATCAGATTGGATTAACCATTTTTGGCTTTTGATCAACACCGGAAGTACTCTAAAGATGCCCGAATACCATAAGATTACCCCCACTTTAGATATCCGAATAGGAATAATAGAAAATGGTTGGAATATTTAAAATTAATAATTTTATGAAGTGTAAAACTTCTGAATATACAGGAATCTAAATGTTAGTTCTTCATTTCTGAAATATACAATGATATTAAACTTATTTGAAAACGGATGACAACATTTGTATTTCAAGGATGTTTATATGAAGAAAATAAACAAGACAAATTTTTTGAATGATTATGTCATATTATGTATTTATTGAAATAAGTTATGTCTATATCTTTTGAAGAATCAGTTTGTGTAGATTTGTAAATGTTATGTTCTCAAAATTTTGGAATAAATGAAAAGGTACATGTTAAGCATCCCTCATAGATAGTTTTAAAATATTTTTACTTAATTTAGATTCTATTTAGCTAAATTCCTCTGATCTTGTGGGGAAGTTTGTTGGATACTACTGAAAGATATTTTAGTTCTCTTTGTTCCATGGACATCAGATTCTACAAAATTAAACAACAGCCGTTTAAAAAAATTTAAAAAAATATTTGAAAAGAGAAACCAAATAGAAATGTTTCATCGTCGATGAATGTATTAAGACTGGCTTTTGTTTAGGTTTTTCTATTAATAAATTTATGTTAATACTATAAGATTTCATAAACTGGATTATGTAAACTCCTAGATTATTGTTATAAGTTAAAAATAAAAATTGGGTATCAATTAGTGCTTCTTTCAAATTGTTATAATTATTAAGATTAACTATTATGTATTAAAAGTGTCATTATGTTATAAACACATAGACCAGTTTTCAGAAGCGTGCAGTTATGTAAAACTCTTTTGTGTACCTTAAGTAATTTTAAAGATAAAGGACATCAAAATATTGAGCATTCGTTCTTTGTGAAAGGTATTTTGATTCAAAACCTTCAAATGCCTAAAAGGGCAGAGTTTAATTTTGAATCAAAATATTTTAGGTATCATTATTTATGTACAAACTAAAACATACATTAAGTTAAAATGGGTTACTATACAGCAATAGTTTATTCTTTATTTTTGCTCATTTCATATAGAATGACCCAGCTGTAAAATGTAAGATATCAACATAGAGAACATTATTACATATACAGAATTTAAACATAAAAAATATTTTGTTTGTAACATTTAGATAAGTTACGATAAATCAATGTCTAAATATAAAATTCTATTTTTCGATCATGATTTAAATTTAATCTCCACCGCCTGTTTTGGAGGTCGCCATCAAAATACAACTTGGGGACATACGTATTTGGTGGTCAGCAAGACCCTACTTATCTCACAGTTCCTTCACCACATGACACTCATTAAGAAAGAATGCTGTGAGAAAACTGAGCTGGACTAACCACCACCCCCCTCTAAAAAATGAGGCGTAGGGAGTGCTTGATATTCACTGAGTTCCCCTTAAACCACTTGCATCAAACAGACAGGCCGCAATATTTATGACTGGACATTTTAGCCCTTCCTCCAACCCCCCCCCCCGGCGTATACGCCAGAGCGGTTTATCCACCAGGAATTTCGGTTCTAAGCAGTACATATTCAGTAAAAAATATTTTTTACAAACTTTATAATGATGAATATAATACTTCATTAGATTAACTTTAAGAAAAGCTAAAAAGAACAAAAAAAAGGTGGAAAGTTTGAAAATCTCTTAGGTCTTAATATAGTACACTTAGACAGCAATACAACAATAAGTGAACATATGTTTTCCTATATTAACATAATTAATAATATGATATTAGATTAGATTTGCAAGATGCAAAAACGAAAACTAAAAAAGGAAAGAAGTGAGACATTTCAAAAACTTTTAGAAAATATTTTTTTTATTAATAACAGCCTAATGAAGAGTATAATATTTCAATAACATCAGCTATCTTTCTCTCTCCATGTAGTTATTTTTCTATTCTTGAAAAACTATATATTAGAGATACAATAGCTTTTTGTGCTAGTTTTTTGCAGATTTCCTTCCCTTTTGTATAGAATCAATATCGTAGTAATTCTTTACAGTTTCTCAGTAAATGAATCTCAATAAAATGAATGAATGTTATCATACAGACCGTTAAGTTTCACTTTTATTGCACCCGCGCTAAATAAATAGAACACAACAACTTAAATACTTGATCAAATTCTGTATATCAATTTTATTTTCGAATGACCACAAAATTGCTCCCAAATTCCGACATGAAGGAAGAGGTAAAATGTGTTGTTTGGAGGTACCTGTGGACTCACCTCTGATAAACAAATCTCGAAACTTTTTAATTAAATCCAATCTAACGAAGCTTTTTCGAATGACAAATAAATTAAACAGAAATTTTGTTCTGTGAGGAAGGGAAGGTTATGGTTATAGACCTCCTTTTGGGATGATTTGGAGCACCTTTTAGTGCTGATCAAATTAAAAAAATGATTGATCAAAACTGATTCAACGACGCTCTATCGCAAGTCTTATCGTTCACATCCATGCAATCATTTTAGAAAATCTATAAAATTAGCCCCCCCCCTAAGCATTTTCTTAAATATATTTTTTGAACAATTGATCAAACGACGAAATATGTTGATTAAGTGTGATTTATTGATGATCTAATAAATGACATACACCGAAAAGACAGTTTCCGTTAAGGGGTGGGGTAGAGGTATCTAACAAAATTGCAACTGGTTTCTGATAAATGGGAGTTCTTGAGCTGTATTCATTGTTGAACTAATTATTACGTATATTTCATTGTTGAATATAATTCTAATCATTGTTGATTTAATATTGTATAAATATTTATATTAATAAAAACATACTTTGGCGACTGTGTAACTGGCCACTTTATAAGACATTGGAAGATTTTATGTCACATTCAAATAAAATAAGCCTAAATGTAGACTATTAAATACATAATTTAACAGGAATACAAGAAAATCGTTAGGTGGCCATACCATATATTGTTTCCAACATTTAGTTTAATTCATTTCAAATTATGAACCAAATTAGAAGAAGATAAATTATTTTAACTAGAATACATAATTTAGCAAACAATTATTAAGGGCAAATTATTTAATACTGCTATAAAATATCTGTTAAAATGTAAACTTTTTTCTTTTTTCTCTAATAATATATTCTGATATATTTCACGAGTTTATTAATATGAATATTTAGCTTGCAAATATTTCTAAACAGTTTTTATTTGAGTAATTTAATATTTCTTCAATATCATTCAAAGAAAAGTCTAATTTGTCAAATTGAAAATCAGTTGACTTTTTGAAAAAAATTGACCATTCAAATAATTTCGGGAGTAAGAATTAATTTCTTTCCTTTAGAGCCATTTCTTTTTCAGAAACACCCAGAAAATGCCATCTCAGCTGTCTAGAGATTTTACAAAACAACAATATACTAATGAACTATAAAGAAAACATGCAGATGTCCATTTACTCATCGCGAATTTTTCACACTCCGATAAGTATAGCACAACTAGGCTACTTCCAAGACTAGTCGAATTACAGGGCCATTTTCGACAAGGCGAAAGGGAAAGAGAAGGTTTGGAAATTTATTACTCTGCAGTGAATAGGGGTCAGAGGTTTACAGTATTTCAACATGACAACGGAGAAACTTTAAAGCATCAACTTTTATCCATACATGGAACACAGATATCGAATAAGTAAAGATGATACCCTCATCAAAAATAAGAAGAAAAGCAGGGATAGTTATATTACAAAATATCCTTTAATCATAAGAGGATACAATAGTTTTTGAAATTTCTGATTGGTAATATTAACATTGCTGTAAAACATTGGATAAATTCAAATGTCCTCTTTAAGTAAAAATGTTTTAAAATCCAGCAGAAAAAATTCGGAAAAATTAGGCAATTAAGGTTTCGACAAACTGCCGTCCAGTAAATTTCATACTCCTTTTTAAACCTAATTTTAAAAAAGGTAGAATTAAAATGAAAAAATATTAGGAAGGAGGAACCGATTTCTTTCCTATTAATATGGAAATTTAATATGGGGAAACTGTATGGTTTTAAGGTACATTTCGGGGGTCACTTCCCGTGTTGATCAAACGCCAGAAACAATTAATCAGATCAGATCTAAAAGTCCTCTTTCGAATGACATCAAAATTGTCTCGAAATTCTGACTTGGGGGGGGGACTAACTTTATGGTTTTGGGGCACCTTTGGGGTGATTTGGGGGCACTTCCGGTGTTGATCAAACGCCAAAAATGGTTGATCCAATCTGATCTAACGATTCTCTTTCGAAAGACATAAAAATTGTCCCGAAATTCCGACATGGGGGGGGGCTAACTTTATGGTTTTGGGGCGATTTTGGGGCACTTCCGGTGTTGATCAAACGCCAAAAATGGTTGATTGAATCTGATCTAACGATTCTCTTTCGAATGACATCAAAATTGTCTCGAAATTCCGACATGGGGGGGGGCTAACTTTATGGTTTTGGGGCACCTTTGGGGGCGATTTTGGGGCACTTCGGATGTTGATCAAACGCCAAAAATGGTTGATCAAATCTGATCTAACGATGCTCTTTCGAATGATGTATCGTTCATGTTCATACGATAATTTTAAAAAATCCATAAAGTTAGCCCCCCCCCCCTACAGTTTTTTTAAAATATCTTTTTTTTATTAATTGATCAAACGATGAAATATGTTGATCAAATCTGATCTAACGATGATCAAACGAATGGCATATTTTGGAATGTCAGTTTCCGTCATGGGGGGGGGGGCTAACTTTATTACGGTATGTATGTGCTGTGTGAGGAGGTCTCGACATAACACAAGTCCTTCACTTCTCCTCTCCAGAAAGGCGTATATAGTATTGCATTTTAATGTTGAAATAGTGAAACACATTATTAAAAAGCTGAAATTTCAAATTTCAATTTTTTTATGGCCTAAAATGGTTATTAGGCTGATTTAGAAACATGAAACATCGGTTTAGTCTTACAAATACACTAACATTTCCCAATACAAAAGTGACTATCTGTCCTCGAAATTTAGAGATAATCCCAATATATATATATATATATATATATATATATATATATATATATATTTCATTTTGTCCCTCAAAAATTTGGATTATTTTAGGACATAAAATCCTTAAAGATTTCTCCTAAAAAATCTAGTAAACTTTATCAAACAAGCAACTAGCTGAAAAAAACATGTATTATGAAAAAAATTATCCAGTATATTTTATATGAGCATTTTATTCTTATTGAATTGATTTACTTAGTATCCGTTATATATGTATGAAGACTTGATATTTCAAACTAACAGTGGTGGAACAGCAGTAACAGCATTTTGGAGCAGTAAATTTCGCATTTTGGAGCAATTGGAGCAGAAATGGTTAATGATTTTGGAGCATTTTTAGAAGATGTAGTTAAGGCTTTTGGAGCAATTGGCGAAAGGGTGGTTAATTTTTTTTTTAAACATTATGCAATAAATAAAATATAAACATCAATTTGGGCTAATGAAAATTCTATCTCATAAGGCTATTCTAATAAAAAAAAAAAAGAAAAGAAAATTTTAAATTGTATTTATTTTTTGAGCTAATATGTAAAAAATGGTATATGTAAGTAGTTTTTAGTAGTTATATAGCACTTATAAAAGATATAGTAATAATTCATCTACTTAAGCCACCAATGTCAGATTGCAAATGTTAAAGTAGTCAGCATTTAAATATTTTTTTTTTGTTCCTTAAAAACATGGTGCATTAATGTAATTTTTCTACTAATAAAGATTTTTAAAGTATCACATTCTTATACAATTTTTAATAGTTATATACAATGCAGACACAGAAGTCAAAATTTTGGGAAAAAAGAAGGAAAAAAATGAGAAAAATGCAAAAAAGAGGAAGTTAAATAATTATTAAAAATTAATGTTCTGATTTACTTAATGCAAAAACAAGTGATTAAATGTGAAATATGGAAGTATCTATATAACTTTTTATCAATATAAACAAGTACTCAAGTTTCCTAATAAAAAATATTTAAAATAGATTCAAATGAGATACTTCTTCAATGTGTCTAATTAAAAAAATAAATTCACCAACACAGTTGAACTTTATTATATTAAACTTTGAAGAACCATATTGTTTGTTGTAATTGAACCTTTAAGAAAAATGCTAGATCTCACAAAATTATAACTTGTATAAGATTTACATAAGCTTACATATTACCTTATATAAGATTTATAAAAATAGTATCTTTAATGATTTTAATTGACTAAAACCAAACAACTGAACGATTGAATATAGAATGACCAAAAATGTAGACAAATTCAAAACTAATTTTGTCTTTAGTTATTGCTTACTATTTTAATACTAAATTAATTTATAATCTTCTACAGACGTGATCCCAGTATCAAGATAGTTTAAGGAATTTCTTTGTCCAGTACAGCGAAAAACATTTTCTTTCCTTGAGTGGCTGGACAAGATGTTATTAATTTCATGCACCTTACTTTTAAATCTAGAAACATTTATTTCAATCTGTTTTCATAACTGCAAAAAAGTTTTATAAAAAATGAATTAATAAAAACTTAGTAAATGACTGAAAGAAAGGATCCTTCTACCTCATTCCTAAGATTCACTATGAATGTATAAAATGGAGATTCGCTATTTATGGATAAATTAGCATTGTAAACAAAAGGAAAATCATGAGATCAAAAGTTTCATTTGTTATAAGCTGATTTCTTAAAATAGGGATTTCAACAGTACTTCAATAATTTAAAAGTTGTTTCAAATAGCAAAGCTTTAAAAATGCATTTCTAAACAGAACTTGAAAACTTTGTTACAGCAAAATTTATTAACTAGTTTGTAAAATTCTATTAATTTTTCTTACATTGATTTATAATTAATGTTTAAAAATACAGTATAAGTTTAATTTTTTTAAATGGACAATTTCAAAAATTTTTTTATAATAGTAGCAGACCCAGAAGTTAAACATTAGAGGAAAAAAGGGGTTTGGTTTGGTTTGGAGTGCTACGGTCTACTATTTTGCAACACGAGGGCTATTGACACCGGGACCTACAGCTTAAAGCCGATTCCGAACGGCTACGAACATCCATGCCACAATGGGATTTGAACCCACAAACTCCAGTCCCGAAGGCCAGCACCCTAACCAATCGGTCACCGTTCGGCAGGAAAAAAAAGGAGGAAAATGAAGAAGAAAAAACAGAAAGTAAAGAACAATTTAAAAATATTTATTTGATTTACATAATGCAAAAACAAGTAACTAAGTATGAAATATACCAGAAGCTAAATAATTTTTACTAATATAAACAATTACTCGAGTCTACTAATAAAAAAATGTTCAAAACGCGATTCAAATCAGAAGTTTCTCAAATATCCTAATTTTTTTTTAAAAAAAAGTCTAATATAAATGTGCATTTTAGATATGAAATTTTTAGAAGGCATTTCTATAAACAAATTTTTAATTTTGTGACAGTAGAATTTCTATATCTTAATAGTTTGTAAAGATACAATAATTATCATTAGATTTAATTTTAATCAATGTCTAGACACGCATGATTTAAATAACATATACACTGTATAAGGCTATTTTTTTAAGTGGACGATGAAAAAAAATTTTTTTTTAAATAGTAAAATTTGAGGACGATGGTCGAATAGGACGAGCTTTCTTTCGGTATCTGAGCAAGTGGATACGAATTCTACTTTAGACTAACAGATTTATAACCATTTAGTTTCATTTAGTTTGGTCTGAGAGCGCTAGAGTTTACTTTTATGTTACCCGAAAGCTAAAGACATCGGAATTTACTACTTATTTACTACGATTCTGAACGGCTGTGAACAAAGCAGCGGGATTCGAACCCGTCGCTGCGTCCTACCGATTCAACTGTAGGATTGATTTTTATCGGGATTGCCGTTAAAAGTAACGATTTTTCATTAGCAAATTTTCTCATCAACTTCAATACACATGCGAAACTTAACAACAAAAAAAGTTGCGATTTTTTCAATAATAATTAACTTCCATGCATATCCAAAATTCCGTGCATATAAGTTATTTGCAACAGTGTCATTTTCTCACAGACACTGTCCATAGAACAAAAATTCAGTCAATAAGATGAAATATCGTTAGAAATAACTATAGGGGGGGATTTAAATTTTAATACTGTTACCGCGATATTAAAAAAAGTATCGATATATAAAACAGTATTATGATTGGTCTACACGCACGAGTTTTATACAATATAGGACTACCATGGGTCACGAATGAGTTAACCTTGGCGTGCGCTAAGTTTCCAAGCCAATGTAAATAACCGACGCCAAGGTGGTTTATCCGAGCCACTATACTCGTTCGGTTCGAAGGTTCCGAGCTGTAGGTGGTTTCTCCAAATTTAGCTGCTTGATTTCTTATATTTTTGTTAATTAGATCTTTGTTATTAGATCTATATTACCAGGGTTTATTTTATTTATCATTTAAGACTAGTTAGTATATATGGGTTAATTTTGCATACTAGATATAAACAAACACATCTTTCCGAGCAACTTAGAAACATATTAACAAATAAATTTTGTGCATACATAAGTTATCCTAACCGCCAAAATAAAGATACGTAGCAAGCTATAACAACCATACCCTACCAAAGGGTTGCCATTCGTGGTTCATTCCTGACCCATGTCGTCCTATATTGTAGAAGACTCGGAAAGGGAAGAAATCTTTCAGATTATCGTCAAAATTTAAATATATGTAAAAAAAAAAAAAAAAAAAAAAAAAAAAAAAAAAAAAAAAAATCGCTCCTTCATTTTTTTTTTTTTTTTTAAATTTCCGAAAAAAATCTGTGTTAACAATCTCTGTTTTCTTGAACAAACCCACAAAAATTTTCCTATTAGAATCATCCCTGAATGAGGAACTTGTTTCGTTATTTTTTGTAATTGGACCTTTAACAAATTTTGCTCCAAATTACATTTCCAAATCCGATGCACCTCACCCCCGGCGTGCAGCAGCCACTTACGGTACTTATCAGTATCAGTTTCTGGAAACTCGCTCAAGGTCAGTTGTTTGGACAGAAGAACACTCCCTCCTCCTCTCCCCTTCCCTACAGCTGTTCTTTGATGATTAGCCTACATCACCTTCGACTGCTCACCAATCAATGTCAAAGCCCCCCTTCCCCTTTCTTTCATTAAACGGGAAATTACTATAAACTGTACGAAAACAGTACGCTGGCGAAAGAAAACAAAAGATAACTAACAAACTCTGCTTAGCGGGATCGTTGTTACAAAAGATGGGAAAATGATTTTTGGAGGAAAAAAAAAAAATTGTTTTGGAGCAGTCTGGCGCAATTTACGTAAAAAATGATAGTTTTGGAGCAGAATGGCGCAAAGATGTCGTTTTGGCGCAGTCTGGCACAGCTGTTCCACCCCTGAACTAAGCTGCAGTTTATGTTATTAATTTGAGCAAAAATTTCTGTACAATGAGCCACATGAGAGAAATCGGAGATTTGCAAGTTTTATTGATTTTATTTTGTCAATGCTGAATATTTTAAGTTAAATTTGTTTTTTTCATAAGGAATTTTTATTTAAGTAGATTTTGTTTATACATTATTACTAAAAAGTAAGATAAATCTGCAGTATTTATTTAAATTATAATAAATTCAAATATCTAATTACTGGAAACAGGATAAAAAGATTTCCTTTTATAATTAAAGGCAATTCAATTTGCAGAGTTTCAATAAATATTCCTAGTTGCAGTAAATATTGAAACAAAAAGTTATTCAAGTCTATTTTAAAATACATACAGTCAATAAAGATGGTCGCCTTACCTAATACATTCTGTGAACTAATTAAAATATTAAATCTTTGGGTTTGAAAGGCCACTCACTAGGAGATTGTCATGTGGGAGAGAGGTAAGAAATCGGGAGAAAAATCTCAATCCATTATCATAACTGAATATCCTATTATCATAATTGAAGAAATTCTTCAAAATGCTTGAAAATGTATGCAAGTACACTGTGGGCAAGGAAAAAGACATTTAAAACTTTTCTTTTAACATTTTTAAGCATTGTAACAATTACAGCTGTTGTTTTCATATGTATTTTGAAATATTACGGCAGTTCAAAGAATGACAATTTGGGCACTGCAAGAAAAAAAGAAAACAATCTGATCAACATAAGCAAATGCAGTGCCTCAAATGTCCTAAAGTTGGAAATAGCAAATGAAAATATTTGTATTTAAGGAGCAAACTTTAGCTAAAGGTACAAGCAATGAGAGCAGTACGAAAGCCCCGACACAATAAAATTCATACTTGCAAAAAAAATTATCAAACAAGTTGAACCAGTCAAAGATGTACATCTTGCTTCCGGACATACTTTCTGTTGTAGAAGAAAATACTCTGGAATTTTTTCTTTAAAAATTAAACAAAATTAAAATTTTTTTCTTTAAAGCTTCTTTAAAAATTATTATATAATGTAAGCTTTTCTGAACAGAAATCTTAAGAAAAACCCCTTAAAAATTGTCTAAACTCTAAGTCATAGAACTTCCCTTTAAAAACATTTTTTTTGTGTGTTTAGATAAATTTTACAACATTATAATTGGTCAAGTAGGTCTTTCATAAAACTGTAAATTTCTTAAGAAATCATTTAGTATTCTTTTCTCTATTTGCAAACAAAGTTACTATTTAATAAGAACAAACTGTTATTTGTTCACAAAAGTAACTAAAGGTGAAAAGTGATTAAAAGAGACAAATGCTAAAAGTAGTGATTTACAGTGAGAGAAATGACTCAGAGATCTGAAAATGGGATATTATGTAAATATTTTTAATTAAAATTGAATTTAAAGGGAGAGAGAGAGATGCGTTTAAAAAAATTTAACAAATCCTTAAGGGAGTTCTAAAAAATGCCTTAAAATAAAGATAGAAACTAAAGAGACAAGTGGAAATATTTAAATTCTATTCAAGGAAACTTCTAATGTCATAAGTTCTGAATGATATATGTTTCCCAAGATCAATCTTTTAAGTTTGTCATATTACTGGTATTTGTTGTCTATGTCATATTAAAAAGCCCCAAACACAAACGTTTAGGACAGTATCCAAATCCAGGAGTTTATTATCGCGATAATTTTTAATCTAAAATCATTAAAAATACACAACAAAAAAGAAACACACATGACTCAGAAGTACTTTATATTAACCACATTATAACAAGTACACATACAGTAAAATTAAATCCTCAAAAAAATATTTCAGAAATCTTTGAATATCTACTGGCAGTTCCAACAAGGTAATCCCAAAATTACTTAAATAATCTATAACCACACAAACACATCATAAAATTTAGTGACTGACTTTTTTTTAAAGAAAGCAAAGATTGATGAGAAAGAGCATAAACATATACACAGGTCTCTTCTGACTTCCAATGCAACAAGTCATGAGTACCATTAACTGTTCTGTTTTTCTACAAGTGATAAATTTCAATAAAACCGAGATTTGAGCATGATGAATTTGAACATGAAGATTTAATTTAAAATACAAGCAATTGGGTTAAACAGGGAAAGAATGCCTGGTACCTAAAACAAATTCTAATACCATAAATTTCAGTTATAATAACATGTTACAGGTTCACTGGCTGAGAGTTAGAAGTTTTATAAATTATTAAAAGCTAAACAACAAAAACTAAAGAATAAGAAAGCAAACTTTGACAATATGTTCATTATTTACTTAAAGTTTACTAAGAAAAAATAATATAAAGGAGTTAAAAATTCTGAGAGGAACAATTTTACATTCTTTGTGCATGCCAGCACTCATATACAATGTAATTATGCACACTAGAATGAGTCAATGAAAGGTTTTGTTTCAGCATTTCTCATTTTTTAAAAAACAAATTAAAATTACCCCAATACATCTTCAGAAATCTGAAGAGTTTAAATAGTAAAAATCTCTCAAAAGCAAGTTTAAAACTTTAATAAATTTATAAAGAAAAATATAAATATGTAATGAAAAAAATTTTTCTCTCCACGACAGAATTTATTCAAAAGAAAAGAATGTCCTGCAACTTTTTAAATTACATATATATATATTTTTTTAAGGCACAGAACAAAATTTTTATTTTGGATTATTCATGTATCTTAATAATCTTTTGACTCTTATTGTTTATATATTTGTTTTTTACATTTGCAAAATGATTTTAAGATTTTAAACTGTTTATTTTATAAAGAATTTGGAGTGTAAATAACCTACAAATATCAATGTATTGAAATTATACAGCAGAACTAAAGTTAAATATCCACACCAATTTCTTTAATATAAAGCGAAATGTTTTTGCTCCCTTAGAGCAATTTTTGTTAATATTTAAAGAAAATAATTACATAAAACAGAAAAATAAATTTATGCAATTACATTTAACAAGTAAACATACAGATATGCATTTCAATGAAAATTAGAATTAAGTAGTAGAAATTATTTTTATTTACATTTTTGGATCTTGAATTCTATTTTATAATAATCCAATATGTTTCTATTTTTAAAGGAGTTTTAAAAGTATAATGATGAATGAAGATGTCAATGAAATTAATTAACAATAATGATATTTTAAAATTCCATATTTATTATCCCAAAAA
>CM063501.1:178995217-179156174 GCA_032207245.1 Pardosa pseudoannulata
GTACTCACTGATGAATAGATTTAATAAAGCAAATAGCCATCTTATTACTGTTATTAACCATGAGAAAAGAATTTTAACTCTTTATGAATGCATAAAAAATATTTTTTCTACAGAAGAATTTTTGTTATAAATTTTGCATAAAGTTTTGTAATACACAGACAGTTGTGAGTTTGTATGTGTGTGTGAGAGAGAGAGCAAGAGACAAAATCTGTCAGAAAATTTGTTTTTAGAGAAGTTTTACTGCAAAAATAACTTTACAAACTTTTATCAAGATTTAAGAATGTAGTATTATTTCACAAGGTCTGTAAACAAAGTTTTTATCATCACCAATATCAAAGGGATACATTTATGGTGAAAATTTATTATTTCCGGCCTCAGAAGATCAGGCAGAAATTTTGTATACAGCAAATATATATATATACATATATATATTTAAATTAGAATTTTAATCATAAACAAATTAGTTTAAATAGCTTAAATACAAAAGAGGTTTGAGTTTAATTTATTAATTAATGAAATCATAAATTGGTGTTAACAAAGAACTACTTGTAAATCTACCATTGTAATTCTGTTATTAAATATTGATGATTGGAAGGTTAAAGCCATTTGTATTGTATATAGTTAAAACTATATTTAAAAAAAAAAAAAAAAAAAAAAAAAGAGAGAGAGGGGGAGGGGGGAGAGCGTTTTACCTACCTTTTTAAGCATTTAGATAAAATATTAGAAGAAAGTATCATAGAAATTAAAGTGCTCGTAAATAGCAAAGAAATAGTATAAAGTAAGATGAAAAATCTACATGTAAAAACTTCGTAAATATAAATTTTTTAAAAGTATGTGTTAACAAAATTCTTCTGTAAATCTTCTATAACTAAGATTTTTAACTAAAAGAATTGTTCAGTTCCTTATGTTTACAATTAAATTAAAACTTATTTTTTTATTTTTCATGGATGTTTATGAGCAGAGAAAGATAAAAGTAGATGAGGCCAAAATCAATCATTTTATATCACATCAAATGGCAACAGAGAAAGTTCTATAGGAGCAAACTCAATGAATTGAAATGAATCAATTACACTAGAAAAGTTTCATCAATAAACATGCTTTGAAAAAATATATTTAGGCACCTTAATTTCATGGCATCTATTTAAAACATACATAGTAAAAATATAAACACATAAAGCCTCTGCTTTATAAGAGCACTGGATTAAAATATCTCTCATGACTGGAGAGTAAAATCAATTCTTTTCAATAGTTAAAAAAGAAAAAAAAAAAAAAAAAAGAAAGAGGTTTTTAATTTTTAATAAATAAAATATTTCAGTACCTATGTAATTAAGAATCACTGAAATATTACAAAGCGAATAATAAATTCATCGGTATTTGCTTATATTTTTAAAAATAAATGAGAAAGTTAGTCAATTTAAACTTAACGGGAGAAAATGATACAGATTATAGAAAATAAAATTATAAATAATTATACTGCTTTACTTAGTCCTGATTAAATGAAGCTATAAAAATAATTTCTATATTAAATTGAAAACATATTCTTCCTAAGTAATAATTTATGTTGCATTACTAAATTTAAAAGCAAAGAGGCAATTTGGTTTATGCATTTTCGACAAAACAGTATCTTACTATATCAAATTCGAAAAATACTTTACAACAGAATCTAAATGAAATAAGTTAATAATTAGTTTCTATATAATCTATAAGATGTTAATTTTTCTATACAAACTTTTATAAACATTAAAATAAATTTAGTACACAAAAAGTATTTTCTAAAAAAAATAGATAATCCTCTGAAGAAATATAAAAATTAATAAAACAGAAGTCTGGTGTCAACTAAACAAAATTTTATTTTACCCTTAGGACAAAGAATATATATCTAAGGTTATGAAAGCTTTTCAGTCTCAAACTGATAAATTTAAAGACATTTAAATAAATTTTTGAATGTAAATTTTACATAAACTTTATTTTAAAAAGTACAAACTTTTAAATTTTAATTAGAAAAAGCTTTATAAATTATCAAATACAGTAAACTATATTAAAATATTTTGAAACTATTTTACTAAAATTATATTCCTTAATTTTACACTTGAAAATAAAAAAAAACTATTAAATTACCTAAAACTATTTAGATTTTGAGACATATCTTACTTTATTCATTAATATGCATCATTACGTCAATAAATAAAAGAAATAAAATAGAGATACAAAAGTATTTAAAAGAAAGCCTTTTCATTTCATACACAAGATCAGATAAAATCCACCCAGCTAGTCAAAGATGTTTAAATTAGGTCCAGATGCATAGTTACAGGCTAAAATGATTTTTTTCTTCAACATATATTAGTTGCTTTCTTAGCAGAGAAAAAAGCTAGAAAAAAAATTCTTTGTGTTTGATCTTAAGAAGCATTAACCATAAGAAAAATTTACATGTTATGTAAAAATTAGTCCAGAATGAAGCTTGATTCAGTCACATATTTTGTAATTACATGGCTGTCATACTTCAACAAATGGAGAAGTTAAGAAAAAAATGTTATTAACAGACTCTCTGTAATGGCTTAATTTTTCTGTTGAAACATACCTTATAGATTAATAACATAGGCATTTATATCCAGAACATTGGATACTTTTATTAAAAATTATTGAAAACTTTAAATTTGTAACTGGATTACTTCATAAATGAAATTAAAATACTTTAATCATATTATAATTTAACTTTAGATTCACTGAACAAACTAACATAATATTTTACTTAAGATTATTTAGTTTTTAAAACTGTCCCAAACCAAACAAATGTGGCACATTAATCTTTCTCTCTGTTTTGTGTTAGGAATTTTGCAACCATTTTAAGAATTACATCCTAAAAGTATTAATTATCTTTGTTATTCCAACATTTAATTTAACTGGATTCATGCATTAAAAAGTATGCTTGAAATTATTAATCAAAAAATTTTACCCTATAATACAGCCAATATATATATATATATTTTTAATAAAATATATTCTTAAAATTTTAAAAATTCCTCACCAGCTTCATAAAATTAAAGAATATTATATAAATAACTATATTATATTTTAAAGAACACAAAAACTTAATATGATTTGCATACTAATTTTAAGAAGTCAAGAATTACTATGCAAAAATTTTTCTACTTTAACTAAGGAAATTAGTCTTATGAAAGTAATATTTTAAATTATAAAATATAATAATGACCATAGCTGTACTATTAAGATTTTGAATAAATATAGCTTTAAATATATTAACTTAAGATTTATTAACGAACGAATTTCCTAACTAATTATGAATAGGGTGTGAATGAGATATGAAAAAAAAAAGTCAATTTATGAAACATTTTATAATTATAGATGCATAAATGTCTTATTTATATATATTTATATATGTACAACATATGCTAAGTGTGTCAGAGAAAAACATTACTCAAAAAAGAAAATATATATTTTATCCTCTAATTTAAATAAAAAAATTTAATAAATATCTAATAATATATCATAATCTGTAAAGGAATAATTATGTAAAGAGAGAAGTTATTTTAATATATGGAAACAAAGCACAAAGACAACACAGGGATATCTGCTTAAAAGGTCTGAATTTCAACAAACATAAATCATAATACAATTAAAAGTACTAAAATAATAGAGGAAATAAAAGGTAAAAATATCAAGTTTAGACTTTCACACATGTCATGAGGGAATTAAAAAAGCTCATATGTAAATAGGAAATTTCTTTCACAAGATATACTAAATGTCTCCACCGGTATCAAATAGATTAGGAGCACAACTTATAGATCACTTTGAACACGTTTCAAACCTGACTTCAGTACCACTCTCCAACTTCATACATAATCAAATAATAAGACTAACCAAATTTTAACAACCAGAAAATTAAGGCAATCTTAAAAAAGAATCAGCCAAATATATATATTGAAGTTATCATGGTAGTGGATGTTTTCTTTCAGAAGCAATATATACATAAATTACAAAAATGTATAATTTTTAATAAATATTTATTGGGAAAAATCCTAGAGCTTTTATTTTATACTACTTTTTAAAGTAAGATATGCTTAGTTTCTTTTTCAGTAAATGAAGTCTTAAATTATAGATATATTTTTTAAAATAAAGTTCACCTATCATGTTCATTAAAAAAAAGAACTAAATAGGGTTCCCAAACTGTCTTTTTAATGAGAAAGTAAATATTAAAACTAAAATGCATTAAAGGTAATACATTAATACACAAATTTGCCTTTTTAATTATCCGTTTGTGTTCCAAATAATGTTTCAAAGTCTGATAACAGAATTAAAAGGCTTATGACTTAAATTTTATACATTAACAGATAATACTGGCTAAAACAGTTTAGTAATTGATAATACAAAACAATACATTGAAAGAACTATAAACAGATGAAATTGAAAATAAAAATACCTTTCATTTTGTAAAATAAACTTATCTTTTATATTTAATAATGCCTATTACTATAAAATATCTTTGCATCTTTTGTCAAAAGTATACATATTATACTTTCCAATTTAAACAAAGAGGCTATATTTTTCAATCTGTTTTACAGAATCTAAAGGATTTTATTTTTGTACAAAAATTATAAAACTCAAATAACATAAATTGAAATAATAAAAAGGAACAAATTATTAGTGCACTTTACTTTTAGACATATTTATAAAAGATAATGAAATGTAAGGGAACCCGAGGTGCATAAATTAAAACTGAAATCTTAAAAACATATTGGATTGGGTAACTCACTTCTTCATGTCTTCCTGGGACAGCTATACCTAGAGTATTATAGGCCTGACCCCATTCTGAATGGACAGCCACAGTAATGTACTACTCATCACTAAAACAATGACTAATACATAGAATCAAGCATCCACTGATACACTGTGATGATGTAAAAATTAAACAGCCAATTAGTGAAAGAAAGAAAAAGTTCTTACACATTCTAGATTAACAGTGAACAAGCACGCCACACACATAAAATGAGAGAAACAAAATCAATTCTGACCCATAGCTAGGTCATAATACAGAGTCCATAAAACACCAGATACTCAAATTTCCTAAAGCTAAGAAAAAGTCCTCTTCATGCAGAAACAAATAAACTCATTGTGTGTGATATTCTTCACAAAAGTGAAGAGAGGTATGGCAGGTGTTTTTTCTTCTTTTTCCATATTCAAAATGTTCAAAATCTTTCACTTGAAGGAGGAGTCCCAGACTTGACAATGTCTCCATTTGGTGCAGACATGCCACAATTCTTACACAGAGGATAAAAGGCAGATCTTCGGCTGGGTAGTAAAACAAAATTCACACTAGGTTTTGGACAATTGTATTCAGACATTTCATGTGTACTCAAGTTCCTAAAAGGAGAAAAAAATATAAGTTAGATCTATAATTTATATAATTAGCTTGATTGGACATTTAAATTCAACAGCTAATAGCAACATTAAGTTTTTAAAAATGCATAAGACACTTAATATATGAAAAAGAAGTAAAGCACAATTAATCAAATTCTAGATGGAAAGAATGCTTTCTGTAAGACTTCAGAGTATTATTACAAGAAAAACTTGACATGGTTACTAGTGATGTAAAATACCTGGGAATTTAACTTTTAAAGACAAATATACAAAAGGACTATTTACCTGCATATTTTAAATAAATACGAGTCTGAAATTTTTATATTAGTTAAAGAGTCAGATACTTCTGATGGAAAGTTTGCAAATGTTCCATGTCTAACAGGTTTTAAAAGTGATGGGGAATATAAGTTTTGACTTAGTGTTTTTGTTGCTGTTAACAAACCCAAAAACTACTGATTATCCTTCTGAACATAAAAATTTTGACTTAAAAACTAGCATGATTGAAATAAGACTATATTAACACTGATTTATGGAATTGTTCTAATGAAAAAAATTTCTTTTAAAAAAAATTATAATTGTCTTTTTTAACAAGCTAACAATAAACTTACTAAAACTAGTACCTATTATATAGAAATACCCAGAAGCCCCACCCACCCACCCACCCACACACACATATTGTCTAGACAAGGACTTGCTACATGCAATTTGTGTTTTTTCCACAAAAAGAAGTGCAAAATTAAAATAATAATACAAGAGGTTGGAACAGAAATTTTCACATGAAGGAAGGTGAATATTATAGAGAATCTTTTATTAATGAGTTTTCTAATTCCTTTTTATAAATATACTAAATAAAAATACTGGGCATAAAATTAAACAAATCTCTGCATGAATTAATTTGTAACAATTAAATCATTTACAGAACTACCTACTTTTGCATTAGTTAAACTTACTGAAAACTGATTTTTGCATGCTTTATACACCATTTTTTATTTTCTGCTCATGGCAAATTTTTTAAACTATGTTTAAAGGTAATAGAGTAATCAAAATTGTGTACCAACATATAAATTTTTATTGGAACTTCACACATTAGGTTTTTCACACAAATACAATTCATTCTGCTCTTCTCAACTTAATACATACACAAACTAATTACATATCGGCCATAATCCAATCTTTATGGCTGAAATATGGCTAATACAGTCTCTGAGATTCTACCGTGTTAGAACCTTTTCAAGCTGTACAAGGTGAGCATCCCTCTTTAATAATTTTTGGATACTGCAGTCATGGAGGCCTTTAAAAAGCTGTTCTTTGATCCATTCCAAAAATTAAAACAAAAACACCAGTTCAGTAAAAAAAAGTTATAATTGCAAATTTAGATGTCTAAATAAATTAAAAATTATTTATCAAATACACTCAAAAGTATTTTATAAATATTGTATTATTACCTTTTATCTTAGAAGTTCAGAAATTAACATGATAATCTAGCAAGAGTTTTAGGTGACTGTTTGTTCAGTTTTGACTCGTCAAAGTAGCATACATATATCTTTTCAAAAATAAAAACAAACTTTTTTTAAAAAAAATTTTTAGTATTACTACAACAGATAGCTATAATGACAGCTTTTAACTTTAGCTTAATAACTAAAAATCGAAAAATCTTAGAACTCCAAGAGTAGTTAGTCTGTTATTATAAACAATGACCATGTATTTATACAATAATACACAAATACTTGCCTAGTTTCTTCAGCTATTTTCACCTTTTCACATCCATCAGGTGGCTCTCTTGTTAAAAATTTGTTAATGTGGGGGCTAGATGCTAATTTAGGAGTTGTTTCTATGTCAGGGGAGACTTTATTTTCTTCTATAAAGTAAATGAATCACCATAACTATTTTTCAGGTACAGCTTAAAGAATAGTCATCACACATAGCTATACTAAAGGTACATATAGAAGATATCTTACACAATTTCAAACAATCTTTTGTTACGTAAAAATATAATACTTATTTAGCAAATCGCAAGCATACAAAGAGTTAAGGCTATTTCTCATTAAAGTTAGACAAGATGCTGCTCTATCACATCTATAAAATATATAACCTAAATTGAAAATACTATATTAGTTTTTTACTGCATGAAAGTTAATTTTATTACCATACACAGCTAAATTCAAATATTTGAGGGTAAAAAAACATTAATTTTTATAACATTACTCATATACATGAGAAAGTTATGACTGTAATATCTATTTCAAGTCATAATATATAGATGCAACATTCAGAATTCCATATTAAAAAATAGAATCTGCAGAAGGTTTTATGTCAATATTTCATTATTTAAAAAAAAAAAAAAAAAAAAAAAAAAAAAGCATAATATGTTTTGAGAGACTTGATGGTTTAGAGCCGCTATACTCAACCTGCGGCCCGCGCAGGCTTTTTGGTTGGCCCAATTATTAAACTAGGTAGTTACAACTTATTTGTAAACAACTTCAAATTTCGCGCCCTTCAAAGAGTTGGAAATTGAACGGGAAGTATGGGAATGTGAGCGATATCAATAATTTGCTTAAATTGGAAAAGCAAACTATCCTAATCTATGGTTGCGAGAACGATACGAACTACGCGGCGTCGGGAATCCCCTTAAAGGTCTGGTCACGCACAAACGCGGTTGGCCAGACCGTAAGATCCATGGACCTAAATGCGTGTCGCTTTGATTGTCGATCGAAACTAAACTTGTTATAAATTTAATCTAAATTATTAAACTAAATTTGTGTACGTACCCGTGTCCTCTGCCAAATATTAGTTTTGTTTTGTAAATTAAGTATACCTATTATTTTCAAAATAATGTCAGGAGTGTCGTCGAAGTATAAAAGAAAAATATCAAGTGAAATTAGATTGTTTCAAGATGAGTGGGAATCTGATTATTTTGTTGTGGCAAATAAAAACAACGCAGCTACTTGTTTGATATGTCGGGAAAGTATCATATTGAAGAAATACGATATTTCTCGTCATTTCACGTCAAAACATAAAGATTTCAATGAAACGTTTCCTCCCGGATCGTCTTTGAGAAATGAGAAATTGAGTTTTTTTAAGAGATCATTGCATGAGCAACAAAATGTTATGTTCGTGGCATTATCACAAGACTCGGCGGTAACAAAAGCATCATATGAAATTTCTTACATTCTTGGTAAGCATATGAAACCATTTACCGATGCGGAAATTGTAAAGGAATGCTTTATTAGTGCTGCTAATATACTTTTTGATAAATACAGTAACAAAAAACAAATAATATCTGATATAAAAAAATACAGCTTTCGGATTCAACCTGCACCAGGCGTATTGAAGACATTTCTAAATTTATTGCCGATGATATATTAAAAAACCTAAGAAGATGCAAGTTTTTCAGTTTAGCATTTGATGCCAGTACCGATATTTCAGCAACATCGCAGTGCTCGGTGTTTGCTAGATATTGTACAGAAAACAATGAAATTCATGAAAACTTTTTAAAATTACTGCCAATGAAAGGTCAAACTCGAGGCACGGATTACCTTGATACTATTTGTAATTTTTTAGATCACGAAATTGATGTGCAAAAAATCGTGTGTTTGTGTACAGATGGTTGTCCTTCAATGACTGGATCCGAAAATGGCTTCATTTCATTATTTAAGAAAAAATATAATTGCAGCAATTTAATAACATTCCATTGTATTATCCATCAAGAAAACTTGGCGGTCCGTGCTTTACAACCAGCTGTAATGAAAACAGTTATCAATACTGTCAATTATATACGAGCAAAAGAACTGAACCACAGAAAATTTAAAACCTTTTTTGAAGAACTGGGAAGTGAGCACAGCGACGTTCTTTTGCATACCTCAGTGCGATGGCTTAGTAGAGGAAAGGTTTTGGAAAGGTTTTTTCATTACGCCATGAAATAATCCTATTTTTAGAGCAAAATAATAAAGGGTACCCAGAATTACAAAACGATGAATGGTGGTGTCTTTTAGGTTTTCTATGTGATATTACGGAAAAACTAAACAATCTCAATCAGAGTCTACAAGGCGAAAATAACATAGTGTCCAATATGGCAAATAAAGTGTTTGCATTTGAGGAAAAGCTAAGTATTTATTATAATGAAATACAGAACAAACAGCTGCACAATTTTCCAACTATTATATATAACCAGAGAGGACGGTATTAACATTTCAGAAGAAAACTGCTCCATAATTTCAAATTTTATAACTGCACTATTAAACGAATTTCAAAAAAGGTTTCAAGATCTCAGAAAAATAAAAAATTGTTTGTTACTTGTAGAAAATCCATGGCATTTAAATACACCAACTCTTTCTGAGTTGGCTTCAGTTTTAAATTGTAATTACTCGGAGTTGTTTGATGAATTTATTGATTTTAAAAATGACACCAACCTGGAAGTAATTTTCAAAGAAAAAATGAAAAAAGGGAATATGTGGAATTTTGGAGCATTGTTCCCCAAAAATATAAAAGCGTGCAAAGATGTGCCCAAATAATGCTTACATTTTTTGGGTCAATGTATGTATGCGAATCATCTTTTTCAAAGATGAAATACACAGAGTGTATATAGAAATAAACTGACAGATTCCCATTTGGATGATATAATAAGAGTAGCATGCAACGACAAGCCAGATATTGATAAAATTTTTAAAAAATGCTCTCAGTTCCAAAAGTCTCATTAGATATACATATAAGTAAGTAAGCATCTTTGTTAAAAGTTCTTTTTTACATTAAACTAAATAATTAATTAGGTTGATATTACTTTTTTCATTTATACACCTAATTATTTTTTACTTGCGGCCCGGGATACCGTGATTGAAACGTGTTTGTGGCCCCTATAAAAAAAAGGTTGAGTATGGCTGGTTTAGAGAGACTTCCTTCTCTTTAAACCATCAATAAAAATTAAAAGTATAGTATGAAATTTTGCATGTTTAAACTACTAACTTACAATTTATAGAACAAACCTTACATGTATTACATAGGTATAGGGGAGACCGGGGTAAAATGGACCATCCCTTACTATTTATTTTATTTATTATTTTTAATGTTTAATACTTTGATACATAGATGACAGCACTGCAGTCTTGAAAATGAATGTGTAATTGTGTGTTTAGCTGACAATTTAGCCATTTTATTCTAGAAAGTTGATTTGTAGTAGTCAGAAGTAAATATTTTCATCATAAATCTTCTTCTCTTCATTTCAGAACTGTTATTTGGAGGATTTAACTTCTCACAATAAAAAGAGCTAAGATGATGTATTATTATATTTAATGTAGCTAAAACAATTTAATATAAGATCAGTTTTTTTTTCTGACACTTTTTGTCAGAATTACACATGGGGTAAAATGGACCATGGTCCATTTTCCAAGTTTTTTTTTTTTTTAAATTTCTGTAATGCTTTCTAAATTGATTTTATGTGTGATACTTTAAAAAACATGCAGGATTTAAAGTAACAGATATATGGCAATTCAATGAAAATGTCTTTGAGGATATCCAATATCTCTCATCATATGTGACTGATCAACCGTCACCAGATTTTGAATTAACAAGTACAGCTGATTGTCAACCAAGCACAAGTAATCAGCAACCAAATACATCACAATCAGTACAAAGTGAAAATCATCAGTTGAAAACAATATCACCTTTTGAATTACGCCCCTTGGCAAAAGCTAGCATGAGCAAGACAACAAAGAAATGAAAGAAGGGTGCATCAAAAATTATAACTGATACACCAATGAAAACGATGATTGAAAAAATGTCAAAGAGAAGGAAGAGAAAAAATTAAGACGGAAAAATGCTGCTTTAGTTAAAGATGGGAAGAATTTAGAAAAAATGTTAGTCTTAACTAAGCAGAAAAATGATAAAACTGTGAATTTTAAAGCAAATAAAGAAAATTTATGTGGATCAGAAAGTTTGAGTGATTCGGAAAATATGCCTGTTTATAGTGATACACAACACAGTGATAAAGAAAGCAATTCACAGCATGATGCTAATTCTTATAATGAATAAAAAGTTGGCAAGTATGTTTTGGTTAAATTTTTGACAAAAAAGAAAGTGGTTCATTTGGTTGGTTTAATAACAGGAAAAAATGATGAAAATTACGCTCTTGTGAAATTTATAAAGCAAAAACCTAATCAAAATGGGTTTATTTTCCATGACAATGTTGATGAATCACTCAGAAATGTTCAAGGTATTGTGATGAGTCTCCCAGATCCTACTGCTTCTCAAGAAAATAGCAGACTTTCAGTAACACACAAATCTTTTGGTGTATCATACATTAACTTCAATATTCGCTAATATTATGCTTTATGTGTACAGATTGAAGCTATAGAAAATAAATATAATACATTTTATGTTTTGTACTATTAAATAATGTACTACATTTAAGTTATCTGTAGAAATTTTTTGCAGTCCATTTTACCCTGTGCCATGGACCATTTTACCCCGGGGTTGGGGTAAGATGGTCCACTTTGTCACTTGCTATTTAAAAAAATTATAATAAAAAAAGTAATTATAATAATTGGTTTTGACTGAGTGTAATATAAAGCCTAATATATAGGCAATGTGCATATATATTTTCAGATTCAAAAAATCATTAGTTTGAGAGCAAATACTCAAAATTCACAAAAGCGGACCATTTTACCCCGGTTTCCCCTACAGCAATCTTTATGAGAGGGATTACAACCCCAAATCCCCCACTATAGTATGCCACTGCTGAAAATACAATTTTTTAAACTATGAGTTTGCTAGAGATTTTAATAAATGTCATCTAAAATTTTATAATTTGGGCATATCTTTTAATTTAAGAAAATACAAAGCACAGTGGAACAAAATCCCAAATTTATATTTTTTTTAGATAAAACTACATCTGATTGATTTACAAAGATATTAAACTTTTTTGTTCTTTAACATTTTGAAATTTTTTCAATTCATGATAAATTAACCATTTTCTAACCACAGTATATTTAAAACAAAAAAGAAAAGAACAGGTAATTGATCATGAACAAAAAAATGAAATGAAAAATCATAAATTGTATAGTAAAAATTATTTCAGAAAATGAAAAAGGCAATTGGAAAAGTAGCAGTTATATGACTAGCTTATAAGTTAATGAAATGTTAACAATTGATACATTAATTTGATATATCATTTTCCTATACAAATAGATTGATAATTTGTATTTTACATGTTTATCCAGAAGGGTTATTTAATGTAGACCAAGTTTCAATCTTCAATTTTTAAAGGCTAGAAATCCAGTTATTTTGACTCAAATGACAAATGCTAAACATAAAATAGCTATATCTCTCAAAAGGATATATCTATCATAGAAAAGTTGATGTGTGAAATAATATAGTGACATAAACCTTTATTCTCATGAAAAAATACATACACTTATGTAAATTATTTGTACATAACTTTCAGTTAACAATTATTTCTAGCATTTCATTTTTCTGGAAAATTTTAACTACATCATTTAATAAAAAATATTTTTAAAACTCACCAGCACTTGATGGTCGTGAGCTATCCATATGTCCTAAAATAATTGGTACTGCTGGAGAAACAGATTGACTGCCACTATTGGAACTATTGCTGCTTAAATAACCATCACTACAATCAAACGGTGTTTGAGTATCTACACTTTGAGTATGCCTAAAGAGATCAGCAATAGGAGCTCTGTGGCCTTCAGGTGTTGGCTCTCGTTTCTGCATAAAATATAAAAATCTTTTAGCATTGATACAGTATTTAAATTTAACAGAATTCATTTCCAATATCCAAAAAGAAGTAAAAGACAAAAGTTTGATTTATTATAAAATCTAATTTGCATTTACAATGATCTGATAGAAGTGTAATAATTGACAAATAGAATTTACTTATATCTAAGCTATTCCTTAAAATGTGAGATTTAAACAAGCAATTTCTTGAAAAATTGCAAATTGCCTTAATAGTTCTAAATTTTAAAAATCAATTATAATAAAACACATTGTAAATTATTTAATCATTTTATTCTTTTCAACCTATTGAATTCACCTTTAGGACAGTTTTTAGGGGATTCCCCAAGAGCAGGGCCCTATGACCAGAAGTTTATTGTATTCATTCAAAAAGATTACTATATCTTCATTCACAAACATGGAAATTATGTATTAAATAAAATACTTTTAGATTTCACCAGATAAATTATAAGGTGATGAGCACAACTTACATTGTGGAGTATTATAAAATCAATATCTATATTAAAAGGAAATTAAATTTTCTCAGACTATGTATTATGAAATAAGAAAAAGTAACTGCAACAATAAAGGTGATTGCAATAGACAAAGTCTAGTTTGAAAAACTCAAATTTATTTCTATAAAAACTAAATTTGAGATTTGATATCATACTTCTAGAGTGGGGAAAAAATTGTTCTAAGGTGGTAGTCAGTATCTGCCTACTCTAAACAATTACCAATGGCATATGCTATAACAATGGTATTAAAAATCAGATTTGGTACCAAAAGGTAGCATAGACTTTTCAAATTTATGGTCTGATACAAATATTTTTTGCTTTTTTAAGGACATACGCATTTGAAAAATTAATTGTCTGTAGTGAAATTTTAGAAAAAAAAAAAAAAAAAATTGGATCTTAGTTCAATTTCAAAATTGAAAGCAAGATATTTTAATTCGAACATAAATGCTGTTTGCACCAGAAACAAAAATCAACAGAATTTTAAAAAATAAATAAAACCATTAGTGCCAAATAATAGGATTTTGAATTATCAATGCTCCTCTATTCTTTTCAGAATTTTTTTTTTTAGAATTGATCTTTTTATACATCCAATTAAAATGAGTCAAACTAAAGTAATAGTGCTTTAATATTAGAAATAAATCTTTTTGGAAGATTTAAGAGAGATAAAATAACATTTATTTTCTCTGAATAAACTTTTTTTTTAACACATACTTATACTTTAGACACTAAATACTATTGGTTGCCTATATTATAAATAACTATACATACCTGAACAGACTCATCACCTTCATAATGTGAAACTTGCCTAAGAACAATCCGCTCAATTTCCTAATAAGGAGATAAAAATAGAATAAATGATAAAAATATGTAACCAAAAAGTTAAAAAGAATAAAAAATTATCAACAATTTTACAAATCTTGGACAAAAACTTTTCTAATTAATCATGCACAAATCATATTTAATACAAAAAATGTAAGAAAACATTTATAAAGTATTTATAAATATAAAATACTCTTTGTCCCTTCATTAAATTTTTTTTAAAGAAATGAACATTTAATTTTAGAAATATGATTACTTGAAAATATTAGGTAAAATTCCATTATTGCTTCTGGATAATACTTATTGAATTTGGACAAATGCATTAATTATACAAATAAGAGCACATACATACACAATTTATTATTTGTGATAGCTAATATGCAAAGTGAATGTGTTCATGACAGATAAATTAGGAGTTATATATCAGAATGATAAATAAATTAAAAAAAAAAAAAACAGATTCACAGACATTTAAAGACAAATACAATATAGTTTTATTTAAGTTGTGTGCTATAAAAGGACTAATTCCTATTTACAAATGCAAGCAAGTAAATGAGTAAAATTACAGGTATATACATATCTTGGCTAATGCATTAACAACTCAGATTCAGTAATTTAATTTTCTTTTGTAAGGATCACAAACATACATTCTACAGGTTTTCAAGTACATTTTAAATACATGCACCAATTATAATATTTAAAAACCTTAAGGTAGTTTTGTAAAGAATATTTTCCCTTAAATATGCTTTCAACTTGTAATATACTAAATGTGCTCATTAGCAACAGATCTCAAAAAAATTTTTTTTAACATGACCCCTTCTTAAATTGTTTTGTCAGATCCCTATTACTTGGAATATAAAGTCCTAAATTTTAAAAAGTATCAAATATTCACATTCACCTGTAAGATAAGTTAACTTTAATGAAAGTGGAATAAAAAAACTAATTTTTTTTCCTCAATTCAAAACCTCAATTTTTTTACATATACTGAATAAAAATTTAAAGAAAATTATACAAAAGAACAGCACCAAATCTTGCTAATGCAAAATCCCAGTTTAAAATTAATAGTTTGGTTTGGTTTGGAGCACTACGGTCTACATTTTTGCAACACAAGGGTTAATGAAACCAGACCCTACTGCTTAAAGTCAATTCTGAATGGCTATGAACATCATGCCACAAAGGGATTCAAACCCACAATCTCTGGTACTGAAGATCAATGCTCTAACCATCTGGCCATTGTTCAGCTTAGAAGTTTAATGAATTGAGAAGATAGATGGTGCAATTATCACCTAAGGTAAGGGCATAGACATGTTATCAATCAAAAACAGAATTATATTTATAGATATCAATGACAGTCCTGGAAAATAATCCTCTTTTGAGTAAGCCTGGAAATTTAAAAGCAGTACTTTTATAAATTGCATTAAAATAACATGCAAAATTTTTTTTAATAATAAATACTATATTAACTTTTCATATGTGGATATTTTTATGTACTCCTCTGCTATAGTAAGTCCTTGATACTTGTAAATATTCACTAAAATTGGATACCTAATTTAATCAACTTGAATGTAGAACAGGAAATTCTTGAAATTTAAGTTGTAGATCTTATAAATGTATAATTAATGCTACATTTTCTTCACTCTATGCCTCACTCATTAATTCAAAAGAATTTTTCAATATTTGGATGGGAAGATGAAAGGAAGGAGACAGGAATGCACTCTCCTTTAAAACTAAATAAACAAATAACACTGCCAAAGATTGCTTTGATCTTACCATTACTTAAAAAACTGAAAGTGTACAGTAGTATATTTAATGCTTTGAGTGTATCAAAGTGGTGTATGTATATATATGTATACATACACTATATCAATGTTTAACAATGCGTATGTATATACATGTGTGTGTATACATACATTGTTAAACATGAAAAATTTTCTTTAGCATGTATGCATATACATATATATACAGACATACATGCAAAAGATAATTTTTTATGTTTAACAAAAGCTTAAAAAACAACGTGAGAAATTTTCCTGAAAAATTCTCACCTTCACTTTAAACTATAATAAATGATTATTAAAAAAGAAAAAAAAAACTTACAATACAACCAGAGTTAGTCTGAAAAATCCTGGTGCTTTTAAATACAGTTTGGGGCTGCAAAAATTTCTGTCATTTGAAAGTTTCATGACTGGTAAGAATTAATTTATTATATATATATATATATATATATTAAACAAACTGAAATACTCTGGTCTGATTTAAAAGAGTGCACATGATGGTTATAAAATTATAAAAGTTTCCACAAATACTGAGAATCTATTAGATAAATGTGAATTGGTGAACCAGGTAGTCCGGAAACAAGTGCTGTGATTCACAAAAAATACTGTAATATTTGGTTCCCATGACCAATTTCTGTAACATGTATGGTGTGCAGTGCTCACTCCTCCTGATATTAGAGATGGACTTGTTGATCTCTCTACCTTGTGTTCTTTGGGAATGGGGAGCCTCTGTGCTATTGGGCTCAAAGTCAACATATTTGACATTCTTGGGAACAGTTAAAAAAACAGAAGAGTCTGTTGCAGGTGGTTTCAGTGAAACTCAAAGATAAAGAGGTGAAAATTAATCTTTTTGAATATGATTTTTCTGGTGGATCATATTATAAGGGGCAGGATGTGTAAGTGGCCCTGTGAAAACAGAAGGGAAGAGAGGGGAAGACCTCAGAATGCCTTGAACAGGTAAACATCTTTCCCAGTATCTACTAAAATGCATAAATTTCTTAAAGAATTGATTCTCATTTTGACAGAAAAAAAAAAACTATTTCCTTTTATCTATGAGACCTCTCATTCATTCATTTTGTTTTTTATGGTCTAGCTCTGAAGTTCATCAAGTGATGTTTTTATTCATGTGATATATATACATATATATGTTAGTAAATAAATACCTGTGTCATCCTATTAACATGCGAGTCTAGACCTGACTGTTTTTTCTTTTCATATCCTAATAACACAAAAGGAATCCATCGTACCTGCTCTAAGTAAGTAGGTGGGCTGGTTTTGTTTTATCTCCAAGTACCAGACAACATTGAAGAGAAGTGGAAAGAAATTTATTAAGGTATTTTCAAAGACTGATATTATGTTAAAATAATTCTAAAATAGTTAAGTTTGCTATGTCTTTACCTGGAACTTTTAACCAGTTGTGGTTTTTTTTTTTAATTTAATTATGAGGAATATTTGATCCTCAGAAAGGGATAGACTCACAGCATAAACAGTTACTAAATATTAAAATCCATTCAAAAAATTTCTAGTGAATTTTGCGATACAATAAAAACTATGTCTTCTTAATACAACTGAATACCTTAAGTTTAATGCATTCATAAGTTGTTTATAGTAATTTCAAAAATATGTCTTAGGTTGGACAAAAAATAATAAAGGAAGTCTAATCTTAATAAATTTTGTAACGCAGACGAACAAACCGAGAAACCTCAATATAAAAGTTGATTTTTGTAACGGCTTATTTTTTTGTATAAATTATAAAAAAATTTTAATTTAGTATAAGGCTTACACAGATTTCTGGAATGGAACCAGGTACAGTTTTCTGTTTTCTAGAGTTTTCATATGTAAATAATAATGTTTCAAAATGAAAAATGACACATTTAGTTTAATTCATGATAAAAACTCAGTAATCTATTCATATCTAATCTTTGTTTGTATCCTAACAATGATGATTATGATGTATTCTGTCCATTAAATATAATAAATGAATTTTTTTTATAGTATTTCTCTAGCTCTAGTACAAATTATAAGCAGATAAAAACAAAGCAATAAGGATTTTACTATCGCATGCCAATTGTCATTTTATTTGTTACATCAGGTTGCAGACATCTTCTTTAACTCTCTTAATCCCGTCACTCTCTATTGTTTTTGAAAATTATTAAATTCCTTCTAATACCAATTTTATCTTTATTACTAAGATGTCTTAAAAGCTTTGAAGATTTTATTACATCATTTGACAGAATTATGATACACAATGTGGTAGTTGTTTATTTTTCTCAGTTCTTGATGGGTTCAGTTCAGTCAGTTTCTCAGGTTCTTGATGGGTATTCTTTAGGATAACAGAAGTACTAGAAAAAAACTTCCTCTTTTCTTTGAAAATAATGCAACCACACTATACAGGTCAGTGCATTTTATGTTTTAAATTTAACTAATAGTACATTTTAAAGAATATAAATATACTTTTTGTGCTAGTATTATTTGTTGCATTTATAACAAAGAAATGTTTAAAGATAAATTTACCACAGAAGATTATACCTACATATTTCCTTTTCATGTGCGTTTAAATGTTATTATTATAAATTTTGGCAACAATTAAGATATTTAAATTTTGGTAGTTGGAAAACTTTTGTTATTTTTTGTGTATGCAACATCTGGTACCAAAAAAGTGGTATTGATGATAAAATTTAAATATTACTACAATTGATAAGAGATACTTTGTTAATTGCAAATATAACTGGTTTTGATAAGATTTTGTGTACACAAATAAGAATATAAAGTTTAAGGATACAATGTAAGAAATACAGTATAAATAGAATATTATATTTGAGTTAAGACATTAGTTATCATATTTGAGTCAAGACATTTTTGAGTAATGAATAATATTTAAATTAAGAAAAAGTTTGAAAGCAATAAATAAAAAGTGTATATTTCAGTAAAAGAGACAACATGAAAATAACAAGTTTCAACATCTCGATCAAGGACATTAGATATAAGAAAAACAATGTAGACTTCCAATGCATACAATTTAAGTGGGACCCTCATATTCTGCAGATATTACAAACTAAGTAAAGAACATTCATGAAAGAAAAACTTTCCAGTTCTCTTATTACAGAAGACTCTGATTTATTTCATCTTATTTTTGTTATTGTAAACATCAACAGATGTTTTATTCGGATTTGTTTTGTATTAAAGCTTTTCATCTATTCATTTACTCATTTATTCAGATTTAATCACATACTGTTATATTGTTAAAGAGTTGACTTTTTAACTGTTAAATGATTAATATTCCTTATTTTTGCTATTACCATAACATTTTATATATATTTAAAATTTTTTATTAATATGTATTAATTTGTGGATTTTGTATCAGCTACATCAAAACTAAAATTTAATTTTTTTCTCACTCTCTAGACTGTTATGGTGCAGATGAGCACAATTTCATGATTTTCTTTTCAAATGGGGGGGGGAGAGAGAATCTGTAGTGATATTTTAAACTTAAACTAACCAGCATAATTGTATCTTACAATTATCAGGTGATTCTAATCTTTAATGACAAAACTTGGGAACTATCTTTTGTTCTTTTCTTATCATTTAGTTCGGATACACCAAAATTAATTTCTTCTTCTATTAGCCCTTCTTATATAACTTTTTATATAATTAGTTTCACCTCCTCTGCATCACTAAGTGTTGCCCATGTGACTAACTATTAAGAATTTTGATTAGCTGGCTCCCACTCCTATAACTTTTCCTGTACAAGTTTTTAACTATAGAAGCTTCAGGGAGGACTTGCTAAATAAATCTGATTCTTTTTTCAAAATTATGTTCTTTGTTCTTTTGACCACCTTACTTATGAGTGCACCCAAGCTAATGGGGATTCTCTTACCTTAGGGATGGGCAATTACATATTACATATATATGTCTTAAACTTTGCGTGAAATAAATGCTAAGCTTACACATAAAAAACTTTTTCAAAAAATTAACACAAGGTATAATGAAGCCAGAAACACTGACTTGATTGAGCCCTTCAACACTGCTTCTCATCCGTGGAATGAGTGGCTTTGGAATGTCAGGTATTGGAATAGGCAAAGCGCGAGAGGAGGAGCTTGAGGCAAAGGAAGAATAAGTGGCACCAGTATTATTATTGCCAGTCGTGACATGTGGTGCCCCTTGCTGTAGCAGGTGAGAGGAAGTGGACGGCAAAGTAGGGGACGATGTGCCTCCTCCACACGCTGTGGACGATGATATGACAAAGTGGTCACCAGGCAAAGGACTCTGTCTCTGGTGGCTACCACTTGGAGACCCCATTAACCGTGGAGAATGACTGGTCCTCTGGAGTCGCTGACGGATGAACTGTAAATACAGTAGAAATAAAAAGCTATAATAACAGTACAATATTAAACAGTATAATAACAGTACAATATTAAAACATTTTAAACATATTTTAGACATTCATTGCTGAATGAAATGTGAGACCAAATATATTGCAATAAAGTTAAACCAATCAAAAAATTTTACTTCTGAGAAAAAACATATGAGAATTGAAGATTATTCTCCTTTCTTGTTAATTTGGCTTTGCCCAGGAAAAGCCTAAAACTTTTTGGAGTTGTAAAAATATAAAGATTGAGTTCTGTAGAATATAACTATATTTAAAAACAATGAAGCTTTTATTCCTATAATACCCTACTTAAGCTGTATAACAATATATTTTGTTAGATTGCCATTATAACAAAACTTTTTTTCTCATAAGTGACATTTTTATGGTTAACAATACTAGCAGACATTACCAGAGAGTACCTTACACTCTAATGAACCAAAGACTCATAAGTTTATGAGGTTCAAATACATTAAAATATGCATGAAATAATATCCCACAAAATTATACGAATTCTGATAGTTAATAACACTATAAATTCAATGTTATTGTATTTCCATTTTAATTAAAAATACTTTAACTGAACAGTAAAGAAAATCTATTGAAGACCTGAGACTTATAAACTTTTTAGCATAATTTAAAATTAGATATCAAAAATAAGGAAATCTTAAATGCTTCCAAAGCTTTTAAATCCTGTGTAACATTTGAATATTAAACAAAAATAACTATATTCAAAGATACAGCCAGGGATGTTGCACCCCTTCAAGCATTTTGGAGCAGCAAAACTTTAAATTTGTAGCAGGAAAAAGCATTTTCATAGCAGCAAAACTTTAAATTTGAAGCAGGAGAAAGCATTTTCGTAGCAGTCAATATCTTGATTTGGAGCACGATATAGTGGTTTTGTAGCAGTTAAAGTAACGTTTTAATAAATAAACAATTGTTTTTGAGGAGTCTACCAAATAATTTAGAATGATTGGTTAGTAGCATTCGGAACAGCCGAATATTCAATAATTTCCGATATGGTTTATTGGTTTTGTATATGCAATAACATACATTTGTTTGTAATGGATTAGTATAATCATATAAAAGATTATAACAAAGTATTAGCAGTAAAAACCAAAGCTGGAGAATTACTAGTAAGCTTCATTATTACAGCTTCAGTATGAATTTATTTATTAACAAGAAAGCATTCTTTACAGCCTGATGCTTAAATAGTTGTGACAGATGATTACAAGCAATATCAGTAGGATATTTACTTTTCATTCACAAAATCACATGAAATAGCAATAAAAAAAAGGGCCAGACAGGAGAGGAAAGCCCTCTTTTTCCCTTCAATGTAATGTAAAAGATATATCAAGTGTTTTTTTGGTCAAGATCAAAAAGAATGTGCTTAGTGGTAAAGATAATTTTTTCTTTCAATGTGTTGGCTGAGTTCTGAACATGGATTAGTTCACAGAGGAGAATAATTCACAAGGTGGGAAGAACATCACTACTGCATGACAAAAGACAGTACTTGCAGATGAAGATATAAATGCCCTTTAAAGATTAAGAGTTGTAAATAGGGATAAAATGAACAGCAAAAAAATATGAAATTTTGTGCATTGCTGCTCCAGCTTTCAAAAGTTATTTTGGTGAGTTTCATCTCTCCATTTATTGCAAAACAAGTAATGAGCCTAAAAACCACAATTTGAAGTAAAAAGTTTTTTAAAATTTTACTTGAAAAATAAAATGATAAAATATTTTACATAAACACCTTCAGCAAGAAGGTGATACATATGACTTCTCCCCCTAACGTTCTTCAAAGAATAGTTTACCCAGGGTGGTCACAAAAAATACACTCCGGTATTCCCCGATTTATAAATTAGTAAAATAACTGCATTTAAACTTCTTTATTCAAAATGAACTAAATATATATAATTAAAAACTGAAAAATAATGAGACAAAATAAAGCTTTCAATGCTGATATGAATAATTTTAGGCATCCAATTACAACTGTTACATTAAATAATTAGCTATTCAAATATTTAAGGTATCCGTATACATTCAGAGAACTTTTTTCTTTAAACGTAGAAACTAGTTCATGTTTTTACATTTTTAGATTTATTTTCTATATTATCATAGAGAATTGCACTTAAAAAAATTATTCCTGGAGAAGTTTTTATAAAATTTCTAATAAATAAAGAAAATTTAGTAAAAAACTCAGGTTATTTTTCAAAAGGTTTAATTTTTTAATAAATTAAATTATTTCAATATTTTTTGATGCAACACATTTCTTGTACACTAGCCTTGTGAATCACCTAAAATCTTTGTTGAATTTACATTTGGCAAAAAATTTTGGTCCTTCAAAATCAAACATATTGAATTTTTAACGAATTTTCATTACCTTAATATCTAACTATGAGTGTAACATCATTAAAAATTATCCAAATTTAAAGCTAAGGTCATTCACTAGTAAGTAAATACTATCGAAAGCATTCATAATAATTTTCAACAAAATATTTTAAGAACTTTTTGAGAAATCACATTTCAAGTTTCAACATTGTATTAAAAATACCATTCTGAGAAAAACGCCTTTGAAGTTTATGAAAGCAGCATGTTTAACTATTAAAAAATTAAAATACATGTTTAAAATTCCCCACAATTTCTTGCTTCAAAACTTTCTAATTGCCAAGTTGCTAATTATTAAAAATACTAGAGAAATGTTTAAACTAATCATGAAAATTTAAAAAGTTTTGTTCAAAAAATGCTCATTAAAGGCTTTAAATTCACAACTTCCGGTTCCGAAGTCGATACTTCCGTTTTGTTTTGACAGCTGTCACTGATGTTTAAACACTATAACTTTTCTTTAAAACGCCGTAGAGACAAAACAAAAACAGATTTAGAAGCCTAAAAGTTGAAATTTTACAATAGAGAAATAAAAAAAAAATTATGATTTTTGGCAAAAAAAAAAGACGTTTTCAACGTAGACGGATACCTTAAAGTTATTAAAAATTATTCATCTTATTTTTCTCTAACTTTACTTATTTTAATTTCGCTGTCTATTTTTTTTTTTTTAATTAGACAACATCCTTTTATATACTTTACGAGATCCTGTACTAGATTTGCATATCACTACAGTACGGATTATCCCCTTGAGGACCAGCACATAAATGCTATACGAGTCGACAGTTTTGAAAATGGTTGCCGTTTACGCTATCTAGTAGTTAAATCTAGCATTTAAAAATTAAAATAAAACGTTCAGATCTCCTATTACGCATACGCGACGCTGGTCACTCAATATCAACCGTAGATCATCACCTGAAGCGACGCTGGACTGATAAGAGTGAAATCGCGGCGTCGCATGAGACGTTGGTTGCGAACGGGTTAAGACTGGGCGATGTAACGATATATCGTGAAATATCGATAAAACGTACTCCATCGCGACACTGATTTTCAAACTTTGTGTTCAGATCAACATATGAACGAACACCTATATAGCTAAAGCGATCGCCGATCTCTGATGTGAAATCGTCTTTCCGATATCATGGCAGTATTAAGAGTATACGAGGTATAGTGTTCCTAAAAATCACATTTCGACATATAAACATAATCTTTCCGATTTTTCAACTTCTAGTCACATAGCGCATGCGCAATAAAACATCCTTTTGTATAAACGCCAAACACTGGCCGAATGGATAAAGCATTGCTCCTCGGTACCGGGATTTGGGGGTTTGAATCCCGCTATTGGTACGGGTATTTGTAGTCATTCGAACCGACTTTAAGCAGAAGGTCACGGTCTCATTAGCTCTGGTATAGCGAAACAGTAGACCGTAGCACTCTAACCAACCGATATTTGAACATCATCTGTTCGAATTCGTGACATTATGAGAGGGACATGCGGTATATCGTGTTCGGCAATTTATCTAAATCGCGAAATCGTTATTTCGACCTTAACTGAAGAATCTTGATAAACATTGGCCGGACGACGGCCGATTGGTTAGGGTGCTGCCTTCGGTACCGGAGGTCGTGGGTTCGAATCCCACTGAGGCATGGATGTTCGTAGCCGTTCGGAATCGGCTTTAAGCTGTAGGTCCCGGTCTCATTAGCCCTCGTGTTGCAAAAAGTGGACCGTAGCACTCCAAACCAAACCAAATCAAGTTTAACTGGATGGGGTCTGCGTCAAGATATTTTTGTAACACGTTTGTATGCAACTATAATGGAAAAGTTATATTAAGATCCGCGTCCGACCAGTGCAGGAGATTCATGTTGTGAAATGTTTGTGCAGGCTCGTTTCAACCAATTTCTTTCCGATGGTAAAGAGCGAAAAATTGTAAATTGGCTTTAGAAAAAATAAATATAATAAATTTAAAAAATACAATAAACCTAAATATTCTATATTTTTAAGATTTGATTACCATTTTATCCTGTAACGTAAGGTTAGCAGCCTATTAGCTGCTAACCTTACGTTACAGGAGCAATCGGCAATCGGGAAGAGTAGCGGTGCCCCAGCAGATAAAAATCTAATAAAAGGGACGAGTCTCACCAATACGTGAATTTCTTTCAGATTTCGAAAAATTTACAAATAGCAAGTAAATTTTTGAAAAAGCATAATTTTCAAAAAGAATCGGAAATTCCCACGGACGGACTAAAATTTGTAAAAAAAAAAAAAATAAATAAATAAATAAATAAATCAGCAGTAGAAATCAAGAAGCAGGACTTGCCAAAAAACGGAAAATTTCTATCGCTGTTCATGCTATAAATGTATTTCTTTTCGTTGGGCACAATTTTAATTTTTATTTAGATTTTTTTGTCAATCTTGAGTCTGTAGTACGAGAGAGAAGCAGCATGTCTGACTTTCGGCCGAAAAAATTCGTCTTAAGTAGAACTAACGTAATTACTAAACGTGCGAAAACTTCAAAAAATTGTAAAATGGCGCAGTTTCGGCGCAATTTTTGATAAAATACCGTTTTTGGAGCAGCTGGGCGCAGATATCGGAAATTGGCGCAGTTTGGCGCAGCCGCAACATCCCTGAATATGACACGAACTCAATATGCATATCCCGATAAACTGCACAAATAAAGAGACAATCCCAAGTCTTCTTTTGATCTTTCAAATTTATCGGACCTGCAAGATCTACTCCAATGACTTCAAACACTGCAGCATCTCGAATACGGTCTTTAGTGATGGGGGCTGTGTCTGCATCTAAACTTTTCTCAGAATGTCTCTTGCATATAACACATTTTGAGATAACAGATCTCACAATTTTCCTTCCATTCAAGATCCAGAAATGTTCCCTCAGAAGGTTAAGTAACATTTGAGTCCCCACATGTCTATGTCTTTTATGAAAAGAAAATATCAAAAGTTTAACAACCTAGTGTTGAGATGGGAGAATCACAGGACAGGTGAAAGAATGGCTGTCTTCTCGATAAACAATTTTTGTTCTTAATCCGAGGAGATCGTTATCTTTAAAAACTTTTAATGTTCTTAATTTCACATCCTTCTCATCTAAGAATGCTTCTCTTTGAATGATCTTTATTATTCTTTTCTCATCTTCTGGAAACTCCTCTGCCTCTAGATTTCCTTGTTTTCTCATATATTTTGATTTTCTAGAATTTCCCCAAAATCTTAAAATCCAGCCAATCATTCATACAATCTTTTCATGCTGTGAAAAGTAATGATAGTAAAAGTTACCATTTGAATGTTTACTCTGGGCAGTCAAGCAGGCAGTTGAAGATGAAACAATAGTTTTCTTCCTTTCCTTGAAAACTTCATCAAATTCTAAAGGAAGCCATTTCTCAGCAGATAGATATAATCAGTCAGGGCCCTCCCACCATTTTGACTCCAACCTTTTTCTTCGCAGAACCTCTGCTCGGAAGGTCTGCTGGATTTATGGATCCAGGAACATGTCTCCATTTCTCCTTTTTTTTGGCAGAGTCCTGATTTCTGAGATTCTATTCTGAACAAAAGTTCCTCAAACCTCTTCTTTTTTAATCCATGTTAGTACTGTAGTGGAGTCTGTCCAAAAGTATACTTCTCCATGGGGAATCTCATTCATGATTGTAGCGGCAAGACGAGAAGCTGCTAAGCTTACGTGGCCTATTCTTTTGGATTAGCGTGCAATAAGACACAATAAATCAGTAAACAATAACAATTTTATTGTTATAACAAAAGGAAAAAAGTCAAGTAGGCAATCTAAATCATTTATATGCATTATTTTACTGGAAAGGGGCGTTTCTTCAGACTCCTCCTTTCTCGCAGATGACTCTTCCTTCGCTTGTCGGTGGGCAGTTCTAAAACGTTTCCAATCTCTTAAAGTTTCATCTGGAAGAGATGACTCCATAGAGTAAAGCATTACGGCATATTTATCTTTAGTTATGCTTAAAGTCTCTAAAGCTCTTAATTTGGTTTCTAGCTGATCATAAAAGACGTTTTTTTGTGACTTTTGTTTTAACAGTACAATCGATAATAGAATATGAACGTAAACTTCAATCAGTAATTCCTCCTTTCCATAGCGTAACTGTAACTGCTTCACAGCCTTTTCATAATTTTCACCTCCAGAGAAGACGTTTTTAATCAATTCATCAGCTGATGAACCTTTTATCTTTTCTTGTGCCAAATAAGCATATTTATCATAGTTATCAATATTAGAATCTTTATGAATTTTTTGAAATTGTCTTCAAAAACACAACCAGTTTTTAATATTCCCATCAAAAGTGGGTAGATTCATTTTTGGATAGTTCAATAAATTACTGGGAGAACTGCCTGCAGCTCCGGACACAATGGAAACTGCTACAGAATTACAATTTTTATCTCTAATAAGATAATTTAATTTACAGTCCAAAACTCTCCATTTATCAATATAGTCCTCTGAAGCATCGATTTCTTCATCAATAACTTCCTCTTTCTCTTTGGAAGTTAACAAAAGTTCTCTGAATTCAAGTTCACAATCCACCGTTAATTTTACTTTATCCTCGATAACTTTCAACTTCAAAATTTTATTCTCGATGGATAACTTAGTTTCATTATTACAAAAGTCATTATAAGCAATCATAAACAATCTCCTATGCTGCTTTCGAGAAGCTTTTAATTTTTCCATTTTGAAAATAAAATAAGTTCAACAAAAATAACTCACTCACAGTTATGCCCTGTCACGGATGCTAGATGTGGAATACTGGTTTCGAAACTCAACTCAATTATAGATTGGCATTCCTAATGCTCAAGACTCTAATGACGTGCAGACTGTTATCACAACCACATTATTTATTATTACTTAACATTTAATATTTATATTTATACATTATTAACGTTTTATTACTTATGTTACAACCATGGAAAAATGCTACTCTCTACACCAAAACTATATAGAACAACTCACTTCTTGCCAAATTTAAAATTACAAAACACAAACATTAAATATTAAAGTTCACAGTGACGTCAAAGGTGCGTAATACGTTACACCATATGATATATCAGCTGAATAGCATTATAATATAAAATAAATATCAAATAATAATAATATAAATAAATAAGAATCTTCTGTTTTTAATAATCAGTAGTCTTTAAAATATGGAGTTTAGTGTTAATTTTTTCTATAAATATTTTGTATTTTTAAGAAAAAGAAAAAAAAACAAGAGAATAAAATTTAAACTATAAGAAATCCAACACATTATTAAAAAATATACCAATAAGTGGTTTGAATTACATTCTATGGGAGAAAAGAAAAATATGTAGTACAACTTCAAAGCTATAATTTACATAAATTATGGTACATATTTTTTTTTAATTATAAATAGAAAAAAAATTCAAGTGAAGGTAAAGGAAAATATACTACTGACTATTCAACCCTTTATCTGTACTGTATATCCCCTATAACATATGCATCTAATGCTTTTATAAGCTTGTATATCATATGTAATACACAATGTACAATTTTTTCAATTGTAAAATAATTAGGTGTTGTACCTTAAATTAATTTATATTTTTCATTTAGATGTGTAAGCATATAAAACATTAGATGTGTATAAATATGTGATATGTAAAATAGGCAAAGTATTAACTTATGATGATACTGATAGACTAAATTCATGATGATTGCACACACAAAGAAGTTAAAAGAGATGGCACTCAAACACCTATGTTAAAGAAATTTAGAAAAATTTTAATGTTGAAGATGCAAAAGTAATAATGGTCTTTTCTTTCATCTCTACTTACTTTCATTTCTAAAGTATCCCCACATGTAGAGCTACATCTCTTTTGCAAAAATTTTCTATCAGTTTCTTCAAATTCATCTGGAGTCTAAAGACAAATACAAAATATGAATATTACAGTAAAAATAAAAAATTCAACTTTAGTCCATAGAATGAAATTCAGTTACAAATTATAGACCAAGATCACTAAACCATTAATCATAGCTACTAGCAGCTTATGAGGAAACTTTTAATAAATCATAATCTCAGATTAGCTAACCAGAAGATACTCTACTGACCTCAGACAGAAAACTAAAAAAAAATGTTTTCTTCAAGCTCTAAAAATATTTGGGTTCTTCTTTCTAAAGAGAAATACCCAATTTTGGACCAGGTTGTCAAAAAGTAAAGCATGTTCTGCTTTATTTATCTGTGAAAGTTATTTTTTTTTCCAGCATGAAATTTATACATGCACAAATTCTAGAAACAGATTCAGTAACAAACATTTGGTTAACTGTATTCAAGCAGTAGCCATACCTAGTCTCCCCAACATTAAACCTGTTCAAGTATGCTGTAGAAATTATGACAGGGAGGGAATACAAGGCCCAGTGCACCATCCCCTAAAAGAGAAAGCCTCCTCACTGTTACTATAAAAAATCATGATGTCACAGAAATTAGACAGTAGCAACTACTTACATGAGAGGGGGTACTAGAGCAAACACGTTATCTCCTATTTGGCATCTTACTGTCCAGGGAGTGACCATTACTCATGGTGCCCAACAATGGGTTTGGTTTGGTTTGGAGCACTATGGTCTACTGTTTTTCACATGAGAGCTAATGAGACTGGGACCTACTGCTTAAAGCCGATTCCGAACGGCTACGAACATACATGCCATAGTGGGATTCAACCCACGAACTCCGGTACCGATGATCAGCACCCTAACCAATCGGCCAGCGTTCGGCTGCCCAACAATGGGATTGGGGTATCAGAGAATAGTGAATACAATCATTTTCTCCCATATAGATGCTTTATTCCTCTACGATTGTTGCCAATGCTGTGAATTACTGATAGCAGAGTGTGTGCCAATAAGCTAATTTATTCATTACTAAAATTTATTCAAATATTTATGATCCGTAAAATGGTTTAGTTCTTGCAATACTTGTGGATTAATTTCTCTGACATCACAATTCAACAAGGAGACTTTCTTTTTTAGGGGATGGTGCCCAGTGGCCACTTCTTGGATCTGTCTACACTTCTTAAATATACCATACATAAAATATGCCACCAATTGCACAAGATACTTCACTAATGGTGTTTTCCTAAATACACCAAATATAAGCTTAAAATAGACTAATATGAAACTGAATTAAGGTTTTTAAATATTTATCTGTGAAACATTTGTATTCGATGCTTCATACATAATTAGAAGATGTATCATTTTAGCATTTAATATGAGTTACATAACCAGTAAATGTCAAAGGTAATAAAATAATGAAGATTCTAAAAAACCACATTATAGGCTAATATATTTAACACCTCACTAAATAACTGTTTTGTAAGTAGACAAGGTAAGGTAATTAAAATATAAGCAATTAGATAAAAAATTCTAAATTTTAAATTTTAATTCAAAATGAATACATTGAAATACAATAGTTTTATAGAGAATTTATTTTAAAAATAAATTTGAAAACTAATAGTTAAATATATATATATATATATATATATATATATATATATATATATATATATATATACATACATAAATAATGCATGAGTGCTGGAAAAAGACATTTACTATAAACATTTCCTTTTAAAAGAAAAAATTAGACTTAGCTCTGACTGCTTGTTTTTATCAATTAAAATTTAGCGTCAATTTTTTGATATACTAAATGGTCTAACTGCAAAACTGATTGTTACAAATTTTCTTGAATCTAGAATTATCTTTACCACACATTTAAAAAATTGTTTAAATTGTATAACTTATATTTAATATATGATTAACATATAAATACCATAGTTATACAATGTATATAAGATATGTATATAAAGATGTGAATTGTATATAAATTATATACATCTCATCCTACTAAATAGTTTTGTGATTAAAATATTAAAATGCTTCCGTAACCTATTTGTTTCTCAAAGTTCTTTACCTTTTTTGCAAAGTTACTTCTTACAATTATTTTAGAACTTTTTTTTGCCATATTCAAAACAAAGCATTTAACAATTCTTAAAGTTATTAATCCTCTTTACTGACAATTACAACTGTTCATTGTTCTAGTCAAGTATTAATCTTTTATATCTGAATCATTTAGAGAGAGACAAATATAATATACAGCAGATACTGTGTTGTTAGTTTCTTTGAATTTATACCCCCTACAGTCTCAATATTATGTAATACACAACATATACATGTTTATAATTAAATTGTGCTTCCATAATTCACTCTCTTTAAATCTCTTTTTAAAATGTAATAAATAAAGACCATGTTTGGAAAAAAAATATCTAAATAAAACCTTTTCCTTATAACAAAAGAAAGCATATATCTAGCAATTTTATCAATATAAAAATTATTTTCTTTAAAAAAAAAAATTAATGCTTTATTTTATAAAATTTATAACTTACTTGAGTTGCACGATCCATCATTAGTCTACCACAATAACTGAGATATAGAGCATCTCTTTGCCATTGCCCAAGCAAATAAATTGTGTCAACTGATGCTGTACGGCGAATATAAGGGCCTGGAGATGTTTTAGCTCCAGATTTGGACTGCTCAACTACAAAAATAAATTTTTAGCCACTGAGACAGTAATTTTTTTTTTTGGTCATGTGTTCTTTGAAAAATAATGTGCATAATCTGTGAAAAAGATAACAGATTAATATAAAAATGAATATTTAGCTTAATCTAATCCATATAGTGATGAAATTTCATACAGTGAGACATTTAATTAGAAATTGTGAGATAAAGCAAAAAACCATTTAACCTTTTTACATATATAATTCTAAAAAATATATTATACAAAGTATTATACTACTTAATTTGTAAAGAGTTATAAAGAGTTTCCTTCTTACATTTAATACTTAATTCAATTCCAAAAACATTATAATTTTTTTTGATATATTATTAAAACAAAGATTTTTAAGCAACGATTTAAAACTATCATTTTAAGGCAGTACTAATTATGATCATAGAAATTTATATTACTAGAAAATACTATTCACAAGTATTAGATTCTATAAAAATTTTAATGCTTCATAATTAAACACTTAATAGAAAATTTTTATTAATTTTACAGTATTGTAACATCTGGTATGAATTTTTAATACATTTATTTATTGCTTTATATTGACTATCTTAATTTACATATTAAATTATATATATTTAATGACATAAATAATCTCAAATGCTTTAATACAGCCAAAAAGACACTTTAAGATAATCTATTTTTAGTGCACCCACAATTTTGAAAATGGACCTTACTTTTAAAGTACTGTAGGTCTGTGGAACTCATTTTTTGAGTATTCAGTGACACCACTAAATAAAAATGCTAATTTATGATAAAAAAATATCTTTAATGTTATTAAAAATATTTTGTATCCATAAGCTACAGTATTCATTGTCATTAAATAGCGTTAAACAATAATTTTACAGATAACCCTTTTAAATTTTAAAAAGAAAATTGCATATTGCATTAGAATCATTATTTAAACATACACACTTGTCCACAATATTAAAAACACATGAAATTGGATGGTTATAAAGTCAATTGTACATTCAATTTTTTTAGTGAAAAATAAATCACATTATCAATCCTATCATTAATTAATAATTTAGGTGAATCAAGAATGTCACTTATAAGTCAACTTAAAAGATAGTTTTCTCTTATTGTTTAATGTTACTCTTCTCAGAATTTAATACACAACTTCCAAACCTACAATTTTTACCAACTTTGTTGTTGGTTTATCACATGTATATTTAAAAGAGGAAAGACATATATATGACTTTAACTTGGGTTGCTATTAAAATTTTAAGAAAAAGAAAATTTGAGAATTCATATTTACATACACATTATCAAAACACATAATATTCATGATGTGTTAAACAATATGTTGATCATTAAAGCAGCTATATCTTTAAAATAAAATTTAATTGTAGTATTTTTAAAAACCTTCAGCAGTAAACTTTCTCCAACTTTAATGCTAAAATATACAGAATGCAACTTGGATATGCAAATGAGAACTTCAACATACTAAATTAAATGTATCCTACATACAGTTGATGAAACACATGCATGATTTAATTCACACAAAGATGAGCAATTATACTTCAGTGAGCAAATAACTAGAAATGTGAATTGTTGATTAGTAAAAAGTAGTTTAATAACATTGCATAAAAAAGGCAAATTTATAAACTATTATTAAAATATAATTCATAAACGATATTCAAGGGTTAATAAATGTACGGCAAATTAGCAAATAGTAGTTTTAAAATTGCGATTAGAAAATTCAAGTTTAATAAATGTACACTTTTTTTAAACTAACCTAGGACATATTAAATTATTTAAATGAATAACTGACTACAAAACTAACTTGACAGAACATTGTTTATCAAACATTTTTTACGATCACGACTTTCTGATTTTCAAGTCTGTAAAAACGATCAATATCAACAGGGTGCTATATTAAATAGCCAAAACTTTATTAATTTTTTAAAGGGGTAGTTTAAGCTATAAATAAATCAGCATTAATTCCCTGGATTATCTAAGCAAAAATTTTAGAACACGAAAGTCATTAATTTGATATTTACACTCACTAGTCCTATGTATAAAGAATATGTCTGTGAAATATAAAATATTTCAGTTCTATGAAATTCGTAACATTGATAACAAGAACCATGTGTTCCATTTTATTTTTCATAAAAAGCTGAATTACCAAAGTATCTTGAAATTCTTTTGAATTCCAATTGTCAGAAATAAAAAATTTTAAAGCTGTCAAACCTAAAAATTCGCGAATGATATCAAGAAAAGATAAATAAAAATTTGTTAAGATATATTCTTACCTCTACATCCTGTCGATATAGTTTGAGTTTCCGGCGATATCCGATTATCCGGAGATAACCTTGTTTTGCCTCTATTTGCATCACTTGACCAGCTTACAGGGGGCGATTTTGAAGGACTACTCTTTAAACATTTAGTTGGACTGCATGTTTGATGCATAAGAGATAATGGAACAGTAGCCCTCATAGGACCTTGCTTTGTTGCAGCACCCGGAGAGATATTTTTACGCATTCTTTGCGATTGATTTGACATCATAACTCAGAATATATATATATGCTTTATAAAAACAATAGAAAATTACAAATTAAGTAAGTATTTAAATTTAAAAGTTAAACAAGATCTGTTACAATTTGCTTCTAACTGCTTTAGTAACATGTCGCTATGAAAGAGAACATTATGTGAAACCCAGACTATTGCCGACTGTCAAAATCTTTAAGCACGTAGAGGAAAGAAACGAAAAGTAGGGTTACATCTCATAAACAGAACTCTTTCGCCAATAGTTTCACTTTGAAGAAAAAAGAAACAGCCAAGTTTGCCAACATATATTAAACAAACGTTACAAAATCTTGCAAATACTATTCGCTCACTATCCAATCAGATCCCACTACTATATACATATAAAAGAAAAACAACCAATAAGGTTATTGCGTTTTTTTGTTAGATAACATAAATTTTCTGTTCGCATTAAATTGAAACTTCATGCAGGAAGAGAAAAAGAAAGAAAAAAACCACAAATCAATTTTAATTTAATTTGTATTTTGATTTATTAAAAAGGTAAAAATATTTTTGATTTATAAAGAAGAAAATCTCAGAATGTCTGACATTTGAGTATAATTTAAATAAATATGAGATTTACTTAGTACCTAAGTTTTAAAAGAGTTTTGAGAATTTGGTACAATTCTACATTAATCGAAAAGTTTAGACTTAGCGAAAAATCAGTTTGACATAAGAAAGATGAGTGTCATTTTACGAATTAAAGTCATGCCATTAATGACTAAACCAGTGCAAGAACATTTACAACATTTAAAGTTTAATTTAGAATTCGCTGTTTTTCGCAAATGAAGGAGTTATTAACTTCCTAATGAAAAGAAATATTCTAATATTAAGTAGTGTAATTCCCTACAATGAAAGTAAAGAGCTTTTTGAAGTGTGTAACAGTCAACAAATTTTAGATTAATCCTTCAAATCTGTTCAAGCCTGTATACGCAAAATGTCATTTTATGTAAAAAAAAGAGTAGTTTGATATCGTGTGAGTGTTAATTTTGAGTTTAAGCAACTTATCAATTTAACTTAATTTTGAAATGACGTATGCCAATTTAATCGAGCTATTGCCGCGAATGCATAAACTATGAGTCGGTCGAAAATATCAAATATCCCTTTTGTTTATTAATCCAGTGTACATAATTTATTCATTTGGTCCGCTCGTAGGGGAGCCGTATCAGTGAAACGAAAGTGATTTAATATCGACGTAAACCTGTATGAAGTGTGTTTAAGCTCAAAATGGTGGATACTTTATTAGAGGGCTTCCTTAAGGGGTGAGTAGATTTTAAAATGTCTGTTTTAAATAAAATTAAGAAATCAGAACTATTGTGTGTCTCGCACGAAATAGAATTAAATCCTCCGTAAGGAGTAACAATGTTAGGTTTAAAACAGCTTATAGAAGACAGTGAGATATTTAAAAATGATATCGAGTTTGTAAAACAAGTAATTAGTCAAGTGGTAGAGGAAACAGCTAAATTAGAAGCAGAAAATATGCCAAAATTGAAAGCGAAAAATCGAAAAATATACACCTTGAGTGTGATACACGCCACAATTGAACATAGTGACTTTGACCATGAACTAAAGTGTTCAAAGGATTCTAAAAGCAATTGCCTTAATGTTACTGCAGATACATTTTTCTAGATCTAATTAATCATAGCAATGTATATAATAAGATACTTTATGTTTTAGCTTACATTTAAGGATTCATAGGCAACTGTAAGTCAAAAGTAAAAGTGAGTGGTCCCCCTACTGCCGTCTGAATAAGATGATGTAGAAATTTTGCTCCCAAAAGCCTTTCAAGAGGTAGAATTTGCGTCAGTGATAAAGAGCTTAAAGGAGACAGGTAATGGTGGACCACAAAGTCAGGTAAAAAATCTTTTCACTTTCTTAGATGAAATTGGTGTCATGAGAGTAGGAGGTAGAATAGCAAAAAGTAGTTTGTCGGGGAATCCACTCTTGGAGCATATGACACCAGTTAAGTCACAGTTAACGGCGTGTAATCGCTGTTCTACAGATTCCCTGATCCGTTCTTTGATCCTGGTTACCCCGATTTTGGTGAATATGACCCTAAGTTATACTAAACACTAAGTTACTCAGTTATAACTCTTCAGCACACAAGTGAACAACGTGCGAACCACAACGTACCACCAACGTGCGAAGTTCAAGCTGTGATCCACGTGTTTTTCAATCAGCGTAGTTTTTCAATTATCTTGACCCCCAGCATTGTTTCTATGATGGTTGCCAAGTGACGTAGGTACCCGTGACGTCAGGAGCCCGTGCCTATATATTTGTGTTTTTGTTTGCATGGTAACCAAACCCTACCTAGAATTACCTAGAATTGGTAAACGACTTGAGTAGTGAAGTTGTAGTGGGAGATCTTTATATTTGATAAACAGTGTGTGTGCATGTCATAATCACCACATTTTACTCACACAAAAAAGCATATTTTATTCTGTTAAAACTGACGCTATCTTTTACTAACTCAAAACAACCACGCTATCGCAATAACAACTCTTTTTTTGTTGCCACTCGCTAAAACAGAAACTTCTGCTGACATATCAAAATGTTACCGTTACAAAGCATTTATAGCTTCATTAAAAAGATTTTTCAGTAGGCGTGGCAAGAGTGCTCATATTTTTTCAGACAATGCTAAAAATTTCATAGGAGCCAATTTAGAGTTAAAAAGATATGATATTGTTAGTAATCCTAATCAGAAGTTGAGTAAGATTTTGTGTGTGCGAGGGAGTTGATTGATCATATATTCCTCCAAGATCATCTCATCATGGCGGTCTCTGGGAAGCTTGTGTGAAATCAGTCAAATTTCACCTTAAACGGTTAATGGGATGCTTAAAATTCCCTTATGAAGAACTACTTACCGATATTAATCAAATTGAGGGAATTCTTAATTCGCATCCTCTGTATCCCACGTCCGAGGAGTTTGAGGATTTTGATTTTTTGTCGCCAGGCCATTCCTAGTTGGCCGACGTATCACTGCTGTACCTGAACCTAAAATTGTCGCAATACCCGACAACAGACTAAAATCTTGGGAAAAAGTGACTAAATTAGTTCAAAGTTTTTGGAAAAATTGGTCAAATAAATATTTGAGCTCATTACAGCAACAAAATAAATAGTATTTTGAAAAAAAAAAAACCCTAAAAATTGGTGACATGGTTATCTTAAAAGAAGATAACCATGTTCTAATGACCACAAAATGGCTTCTACGCATCCGATAGAATTCTTAAATAAAAGTAATTTACTTGGAAAATCCAAGCACAGGCTGTGAAGTCCCCGGGTCACTGGCCGACCGTTCCTTGTTTTGGTTTGTCCCGGAAGAGGACGAATCAGGGGGTGACCGCGACCAAGACAAGAGCCGGGGGAGAAGCGCGAAAGAAAGAAAAAAGAATAAGAAGGGACGCTGGCTAGAGAGACTGAAAGTAGTACGCCGGCCATGTAGATGTAAATATTGTAGATAACTTTGTGTAGTTTCTTTTAATAAAACCATAGAAAATGCAAGAGTTCTAGGAGATGATTCCTGCTTACTGTTTCCCTAACTCGAGCCAAACGCAGGAGCGGTTTACACAGGCAGTTTTCATATAAAAAAACGGACTTTGGGGCTATGTAAATGGCTCAATACCAAAACCAAAAGAAGAAAAAGAATTTGGAAAATAGGAATTGAACGTTTTAAATGGGTTATTCCATGTGAAATCAACACAATTTTAGAACAAATTCTACCTGACCCCCTCCAATTTTGATTAAATTTGGTATAGTAAGTGACTTCATGGTAATAAAGAAAATCCCCAAATCTTATGTTCAAATAATAATTGGTTTGGGAGTTATAAGGCTTTAAAGTTGCCAGATTTGTCTAAAAAATACACTATCGGCATACCTTTAAATTACACTTGCTACTCACCTAATTAAGCTATAGATATGTGCAAGGTCTTATCTTAAACCTTTTTTAATGGGCTTTCATATGATATACAACACATGATGACTTGAAAATTTTTTAAAAAATTTAAATTTAAATTTAAATTTAAAATTTAAATTTCTCAAAAAGCCAAGTTTTTAAAATTTTGAAAAAAATCTCAAAAATTGCTCATATTATTGTTAATTAATCCTCAAAGTTTCATGTTGGGATCATAATGGGATCACAAGCTACAAAAGGTTTTTGTTTGATATATTTACTATTGCAATAACGAAAATGAGAACATGCATTCATTACTTTTAATCTAACTCATCTGTATAGGATGGCATTAATGTTTACACACTACCTTATCAACATATATTCTAGTAAATAGTACATTTAACATTTGTGAAGATTTTAGAATGAAGAAAAATTATTAAACTGCATTACTTTTGATGGATGGTGCTACTTATTTAGTTAAAACTGGTAGAAAGCTTTATGTGTTTTGAAAATTTCTACTTCAGAAAGAATATACATTGGTCCTGTTAGAGCTAAAGGATTCACCTTACACATAACATCTGAATTTGGAATTCATAGTACATCTGGCTTCATACATTGTGACATAGTACATTGGGATTATAATGGGATCACAAGCTATAAAATACCAAATTAGCTTCCATTAACACATGGAAAAATTAACACATACAAGGACTGCCTTTGCTATGATGATTTGTAATCCAGCATCAGTCAGCTGCCACATGGGAGAGTGTACATCATGTTCTGGGACTACATAATTAAAAACCATTCTTGATGAAACATTCGATGAAAATATGGTGGAAAAGGTCATTTTCAATCAATGGATTTCTGTTGATAGGAGCTCTTTAGAAACAATACAAAAGTCAGCATCAGAATTTATTGACTTATTTTGTGAGAAAAAGTTTATCACTACTTTGTACTGAAACAACAAAATTCATTTATAAACAATATAAAAGGAAATTTAACAGATTCAGAGTTTGTAGTTCTTGATTTTGCTGAAAATTACTTATTTGTTATACAGGAGGAGGCCCAGAGCTGCCACTTGACTAACGTTCAATCAAGCAGTGTGTGTGCATGTCATAATCACCACATTTTACTCACACAAAAAAGCATATTTTATTCTGTTAAAACTGACGCTATCTTTTACTAACTCAAAACAACCACGCTATCGCAATAACAACTCTTTTTTTGTTGCCACTCGCTAAAACAGAAACTTCTGCTGACATATCAAAATGTTACCGTTACAAAGCATTTATAGCTTCATTAAAAAGATTTTTCAGTAGGCGTGGCAAGAGTGCTCATATTTTTTCAGACAATGCTAAAAATTTCATAGGAGCCAATTTAGAGTTAAAAAGATATGATATTGTTAGTAATCCTAATCAGAAGTTGAGTAAGATTTTGTGTGCGAGGGAGTTGATTGATCATATATTCCTCCAAGATCATCTCATCATGGCGGTCTCTGGGAAGCTTGTGTGAAATCAGTCAAATTTCACCTTAAACGGTTAATGGGATGCTTAAAATTCCCTTATGAAGAACTACTTACCGATATTAATCAAATTGAGGGAATTCTTAATTCGCATCCTCTGTATCCCACGTCCGAGGAGGTTGAGGATTTTGATTTTTTGTCGCCAGGCCATTCCTAGTTGGCCGACGTATCACTGCTGTACCTGAACCTAAAATTGTCGCAATACCCGACAACAGACTAAAATCTTGGGAAAAAGTGACTAAATTAGTTCAAAGTTTTTGGAAAAATTGGTCAAATAAATATTTGAGCTCATTACAGCAACAAAATAAATAGTATTTTGAAAAAAAAAAAAAAACCTAAAAATTGGTGACATGGTTATCTTAAAAGAAGATAACCATGTTCTAATGACCACAAAATGGCTTCTACGCATCCGATAGAATTCTTAAATAAAAGTAATTTACTTGGAAAATCCAAGCACAGGCTGTGAAGTCCCCGGGTCACTGGCCGACCGTTCCTTGTTTTGGTTTGTCCCGGAAGAGGACGAATCAGGGGGTGACCGCGACCAAGACAAGAGCCGGGGGAGAAGCGCGAAAGAAAGAAAAAAGAATAAGAAGGGACGCTGGCTAGAGAGACTGAAAGTAGTACGCCGGCCATGTAGATGTAAATTTTGTAGATAACTTTGTGTAGTTTGTTTTAATAAAACCATAGAAAATGCAAGAGTTCTAGGAGATGATTCCTGCTTACTGTTTCCCTAACTCGAGCCAAACGCAGGAGCGGTTTACACAGGCAGTTTTCATATAAAAAAACGGACTTTGGGGCTATGGAAATGGCTCAATACCAAAACCAAAAGAAGAAAAAGAATTTGGAAAATAGGAATTGAACGTTTTTAAATGGGTTATTCCATGTGAAATCAACACAATTTTAGAACAAATTCTACCTGAACCCCTCCAATTTTGATTAAATTTGGTATAGTAAGTGACTTCATGGTAATAAAAAAAAATCCCCAAATCTTATGTTCAAATAATAATTGGTTTGGGAGTTATAAGGCTTTAAAGTTGCCAGATTTGTCTAAAAAATACACTATCGGCATACCTTTAAATTACACTTGCTACTCACCTAATTAAGCTATAGATATGTGCAAGGTGTTATTTTAAACCTTTTTTAATGGGCTTTCATATGATATACAACACATGATGACTTGCAAATTTTGTTTAAAAAATTTAAATTTAAATTTAAATTTAAAATTTAAATTTCTCAAAAAGCCAAGTTTTTAAAATTTTGAAAAAAATCTCAAAAATTGCTCATATTATTGTTAATTAATCCTCAAAGTTTCATGTTGGGATCATAATGGGATCACAAGCTACAAAAGGTTTTTGTTTGATATATTTACTATTGCAATAACGAAAATGAGAACATGCATTCATTACTTTTAATCTAACTCATCTGTATAGGATGGCATTAATGTTTACACACTACCTTATCGAACATATATTCTAGTAAATAGTACATTTAACATTTGTGAAGATTTTAGAATGAAGAAAAATTATTAAAGTGCATTACTTTTGATGGATGGTGCTACTTATTTAGTTAAAACTGGTAGAAAGCTTTATGTGTTTTGAAAATTTCTACTTCAGAAAGAATATACATTGGTCCTGTTAGAGCTAAAGGATTCACCTTACACATAACATCTGAATTTGGAATTCATAGTACATCTGGCTTCATACATTGTGACATAGTACATTGGGATTATAATGGGATCACAAGCTATAAAATACCAAATTAGCTTCCATTAACACATGGAAAAATTAACACATACAAGGACTGCCTTTGCTATGATGATTTGTAATCCAGCATCAGTCAGCTGCCACATGGGAGAGTGTACATCATGTTCTGGGACTACATAATTAAAAACCATTCTTGATGAAACATTCGATGAAAATATGGTGGAAAAGGTCATTTTCAATCAGTGGATTTCTGTTGATAGGAGCTCTTTAGAAACAATACAAAAGTCAGCATCAGAATTTATTGACTTATTTTGTGAGAAAAAGTTTATCACTACTTTGTACTGAAACAACAAAATTCATTTATAAACAATATAAAAGGAAATTTAACAGATTCAGAGTTTGTAGTTCTTGATTTTGCTGAAAATTACTTATTTGTTATACAGGAGGAGGCCCAGAGCTGCCACTGGACTAACGTTCAATCTACAACTCACCCATTTGTTGTATATTACAAAGGGAAGTTTGGAACTGACCACTTTACATACATTGTAATTTAAGACTGTTTGGAGCCCAATAGAGTAGCAGTTTACTGTTTTCAAAAGAAGCTTATTACTTTTTTTAAGACAGAATTTTAAAAAAAAGTGCAAGGAAAATATTTTATTTCTCAGATGGGTCATCTGCACAATATATAAATAAGAAAAACTTTGCCAATTTATGCTTACATAAGGAAGATTTCGGCATTGAGGCTGAATGGCATTTTTGGACAACTGCTCATGGTAAAGGACCTTGTGAAGGGGTAGGAGGTACACTCAAGAGTTAGCGGCTTGAGCAAGCCTACAACGACCATATAAAAATCAAATACTTACACCACAACAACTTTTTAACTGGGCACAGGAAAACATCACAGGAATACATTTTGTTTTTCAACCCAAGAAGAACATGTTTCTACAGCTATATTTCTGGATGACCAATTTAAAAATGCTTTTACAATTCCTGGGACTCACAAATATCATGCTTTTATACCCACATAATCAAAAACAAAAGTCTTTGAGAAGACATTTTCCTTTTCACAAGATTTATTGATGCAAACTGCGATAGCATCACAATAAAAGCTTCTATTTGCTGATAAAAATGGCTATATTACTGCTGTTTATAATTGCAACTGGTGGCTTACATTTATGTTAAGAGAAAGAAGAGAAAAACTCTGAAGAGGTAAAAGTGACATTCCTTCACTCATCTGGACCATCACCATCTTTTTTTATATCTATATAAGCCAGATGTACTATGGATTCCAATTTCAGATGTTATGTGTAAGGTGGATCCTTTAACTCCAACAGGACCAATGTATATTCTTTCTGAAGTAGAAATTCTCAAAACACATAAAGCTTTCTACCAGTTTCAACTAAATAAGTAACACCATCCATCAAAAGTAATGCAGTTTAATAATTTTTTCTTCATTGCCAAAGCAAATTAGAATAATTGTTGCCAGAGATGTAAAAATTTTAAATTCCTACTTTTATTCTGAATCTGTAAATAGAGACTATGAATTACTTGAAGAAAAAGAAGAAAATGTCTACTTTCACAGACCAGGAAACGAAACTGAATCTGATGAAGGAGAAATTAATAATTCCATATTACGAAATAAAAGTAATGAAAAATATTCAAACCGTGATGAAAGAAAGGAGAAAACAAATGAAAATAATAAAGAATATTTAATTTCCAATGAAGAAACAATTTTGAAAGATAACCCAAACCCAAAGAATGAAATAGAACCACCACTTTCAACATATGATTGTAATATAAGTACGGACAGTGACCTAGAAATTTGTGATAATTTGCCAAACCGACCACAACGAACCAGAAAACTTCCCAAAGGAACTGGTGACTATCTACTAGATAAGTTTGCCATGTTATCTAAATTTGAAATAAATGAAGCTCTTGAAGGTGAACGTTGTAAAGAATGGAGAAATGCAATATTTAAAGAAATAAAAGAACATCTAATGAATGGCACATGGACAATGGCATCAAAGGCATCAAAGGTGGTGATGCAACTGGACTCTATGGGCTAGCCCGTTAATCCAGAGGCTTCTATCAGTAAGCACAAAAATGACAACGAGCGAAAAAATAAACACATAAAAGAGCAAAGAGATAGAAGGGTTGATTCGTGAGTTCATAACACAAAACTAGAGAGTAGAAAGTTTAGGGATAGTAAAACATAAATATTTTTGTGGCCAGTGACATCCGTACAAAATAAGCCGAAAAAATATGAAAAAAAGTGAGTAAAAACAAAATTTTTAAAAAATTTTGGAAAAAAAAATAATATATAAATTTTAAAGTTAAATAAACTGTTTTAAAAATCAGAAAAAGGCCTAAATAATAATATTTAATTATAGTAATAATTTTTATTGATTTATTTTTGACGTTATAAATTTTTATTTGTTTAGGAGTAATGATCGGGTACGAAAGTTTTAAAAAAGTGGAAAAAATAAAAATACATGTTTTAAAAATAAATAAATTAGTCTAAAAATCCAAAAAGAGTCTAAATAATATTAAATAATCGCAAGAAACAATTTTTAGCAATTTTGATTTAGATTTGAAAATTTTGACTTCGCCGGGGATAGAACCCGATGACAACCCGAAGGAGATGAGTGGTGGGCAAGGCGTAATCTAACCGAGCTACGCCTCTGCATACCGTGAACAGCAAAATAAAGTATTAGAACGGCAGACTTGGTGATGTGCAAATTTAAATATTAAGCTCCGCCTTCAACTTGACGTGGAAGCGCAGAGCATTACGGGAAGAATTAGGAGAAATTACGCGAAATAAAAATAATTTAGAGTACGATAAGTGATGTATGGCCAGTTTTAAGCATTTTAAATCTTTTTTCTTACATTTTTTAACATTTTATAAGGTTTTTTTTTTGGTTTATTTTTTATTTTTTATAAAAGACAACACAAATTATTAAGGATCTTTGGCTAGAATAGTCAGAGGCCTTCTTCTATTGCTAGCATCAGTTGGGTCGTAATTGACAAGATTATTTATTAATTCATTGCTTAAATTTTTATGAAATTTAGTGGAAAGATTATAAATAAATTTTGGAATATTAGGAATCTTAAGTTCCTCGTGGATTTCGTCGTTGCGAAAGTACCATGGCGAATTAGTGATTTCTCTTAAGATTAAATTTTGAATAACTGTTAATATTTTAATGTTAGAATCTGCTGCATACGACCACGCTGGTGCGGCATAGGTAAATATTGGACGAAGGAAGGAAGTGTAAACGAGCAGCTTATTTTTAATAGTCATTTTGCTTCGGCGAGCAATTAAGGGATACAGAGCTCGCTTGGCGTTTCTATATTTATCTTTAACAGCTTTAAAATGTTGCTTCCAAGTTAAGTTTTTATCTAATGTTACTCCTAAATATTTAACAGTATTCGACCAAGGAATACGAGTGTTATTGATATATATGTTGTAATTGACATAAGTCGTTCTCTGTTTGGCTGTAAACATTGCGGCTTCGCATTTACTAGTGTTTATCCTAATTTTCCATCTGTCTAGCCACTCAGAAATTTTGACTAGGTGTTTGTTGACAACAGTCACGGCAAATTTATAATTTTTATTCGATGAAAATATCGCTGTGACGTCTGCGAAAATTGCAAGTTCGGTAGTAGGGTGAACAGGGATGTCATTTATATAGATATTAAATAAAGTAGGGCCGAGAAGTGATCCCTGTGGTACGCCGGAGAGGATAGGAAATTTTGAAGAGTAGGTAGTATAGATTTTTACTTGAAAAGTGCGATCCGTTAAGTAAGAGTAAATTAATTTAATTAAGTTATTAGAAAAATTATAGTTTACTAGTTTGTGTATGAGTGCGTCAATCCAGATTTTGTCGAAAGCACGAGCAATATCTAAAAATGCAGCGGCGGTTGAACGTTATGGACAATGGTAGACAAAGAAGGTTATATGAATGTTGTTGGTTCTAAAATAATATTGAAAGAAAAATTTAAAGCTAATGGTCAACTAGAAAGATGAAAAGCTAGACTAGTAGTCAGAGGATTTAGCCAAAAACCTGGGATGGACTTTGAACAATCTCTACACCAGTAGCCAAATTGAGTTCCATTAGATATTTGTTAGGACTGGAAGTTGAAGAAAATTTAAATCTTCCTCAAATTGATGCTTCAACAGCTTTTTTGAATGGAAAAATCGAAGAGAAAATATATATGCAAAAGCCTCTAAACATAAAAATTCCTCCACAAAATAATTCTTACAGAAAGTGAAAATACTGATAGAAATACATTTTTAAGGGCTAAAGAAATGCTAAATGATCTACGCAAAAATACAAGATCTGAAAAAGTATGTATCCTAAAAAAAGGCTATGGCTCAAAGCAAGCTGGTAGACAATGGTTTGCAGAATTAGAAAGTTGAAAGAACTATGCTTTAAACAAGCCCTTGCAGATCCTTGATCGTTGTTCAGGAGAAAAAACTGTTATTGCTGTTTATGTAGATGACATTATAATTGGTTGTTCAAATCATGAAAATGAATGAATGAATGAATATAAAAGTCAACTAATGACAGATTTTGAAATCAGAGATCTAGGAAAATTATGTTTTTGCTTAGGAATTGAATTCAAGCAAGAAAGAGAAGCTATCTACATGTCACAATCAGAGTAAGCTGAAAACATTTTGAAAAAATTTCATATGGATTGTAATTTTTCATATGATTGCAAACCTGTTAAAATTCTAATGGAGCCAAATATGAAATTGGTCAAAGGAAAAGAATCAATAGATGTTCCATACTAAAACTTAACCGGTTCTCTCATTTATTTAGCAATTGCTACTAGACCTGGCATTCCCCATTCAGTCAGTTATTTATGTCAGCTCAACTCATGTTTTGGAAAAGAACATTGGCAAGCTGCTAAAAGAGTCCTTCGTTAAATTAAAGGAATAATAAACTTAGCTCTGCAATTCCAGAAAACAGGAACAAAATTAATAGGAATGACTGATGCTGATTGGGTTTCTTGCCAAATTGACCGTAAATCATATACTGGTTATTGCTTTGAGTTTGCTTCTTCTGTTATAATCTAGGAATCCAAAAAACAAAGATTGGTTGCTTTATCAACAGCTGAAGTAGAATGTATGGCCCTAACTGAAGCAGCAAAGGAAGCCATTCACTTAAAGGAACTAGGGAATGACTTAAGACTACCTTTAACAACTGCGACAATTTTTAGTAATAATCAAGCGGCTAAAAGTTTAACAGAAAATTCTATTGTTAGTTCAAGATCGAAACATATCAGCATACGAGAACACTTTATTAGAGATTCTGTCCTTCGAGCTGATGTGAAAGTCGCATACAAGAACACAGAAGAAATGGTGACAGATATATTCAACAAACCCTTACCAGGACCTAGGATCTTGTTCCTGAGATATCATCTTGGACTGGTAGATATGGACTGTAAAAATTAACTTAGAATCTGTACTCCTGAGGGGGAGTGTTGCAAATATTATGACGTCATCACTCGCCCAGATATTCAAATAACCCTTCTTATATTAACTGTAACTGCTTGTATTGTATGTAGTTAAGCTGCTGTGTTCTATTTAAATGAAGTTGCGTGTATAACGTGTTTCAATGTTAACCATGTGATAAATAAAGATGCTCAGGGTTATTTTAACAAAAAGTTTACTTCCACGAAACATCAACATTTACACACAAAACAGAAATATAAATAAAATGGAACGGGAATTTTACAGTACACGAACATACCAGTAAACAGCAAGCCTCGAACTCCGTTATTTCTTGGTATAACCTATAGAGAGCGCTGTAAACTACGCTATAGTCCAGACTTATTTGTTACAGTTTCACCCCTGGCTACGAAGACGTCTCGGCGGGTAGCCAGAGGAAAATCTTTGAGAATATATAGGAGTTCTCAAGAGTTCCACAGGTTTCTCGTTACTTGGTTTATACCGATTGCAGTCTGCACAATTTTTAACATATTCTATGATAAATTTTCTCATACCAGGAAAGTAATATCTGGAGGCAATCTTATAGTACGTGCCTTCAGCTCCACAATGTGCTGCAGTAGGTGAATCGTGATATTGCTGTAGCACTCGCTCTTGCTCTTGACAGGGAACCACCAGTTGGGCCTCTTAGGACTGTTTTGGAGAGTACAGATACAAAATTCCTTGATTCATGAGATATCCTCTACTTGTCGAATTTATATAATTTTCATCTCTCTTACCATTTTCAAAACAGTCTATAATTTTTCTTACATCTTCATCTTTCATTTGCTAATCGCGGATGTCCTTAGATTTCCGGGATGGTAAATCTATGGAAACTGCATTTAAATCACAAAATCATCAATAGCATATGTTGGTCTAGAAAGAAGGTCTGCTATAACATTCGATTTTCCTGGAGTATAGACAATTTTTGGATGATATGATTGGATTTGTAGAGCCCACCGAACCAAATGACCAAATGGCGATTTGATACTCATCAGCCACTTAAGGAGCAGGTGATATGATGCAATTATTATCACTTGATTTTCCGCATATCCGCGGAACTTCTCAAGCTCCCAAATTACTGCAAGTGCTTCCCTCTCAGTAGTTGAGTAATTTCTTTCAGCTGAGCTTAGTAATCGGCTTGCATATTCAATCACCTTTTCTTCTGGGCCTTTATCTTGGACAAGGACTGCTCCAAGCACAAAATTATTAGCATCTGTGCTAATAATAAACGGTTTGGTTCCGTCAGGTTGAGTTAATATAGGTGGTGAGACCAACCTTCTTTTTAACTCTTCAAATGCTTTTCGTTTTGTTTCACCCCAAAATCCATTTTTTTTTCTTTGTCAATTCACTTAGGGGCCTGGAAATTTCTGAAAATTGTGGGACATATCTTCGGAACCAAGAGTAAGTCTGTAAAAAAGACTGAACTTCCTTAACGCATGTTGGTTCAGGGATTTTCTGACTAGAAGATACTTTGTCAGGATCTACTTCTATACCTTCTTCTGTAATCTAATGACCTAGATATTTTACTTTTTCCCAATCAAAATGTCATTTGCTTCTGTTAGCCTTTAGTTTAAATATAGAGAGTCTATCAAATACTTTTCTCAAATCAGATAAATGTTCATTTAAAGTTTTCGATAACACAATGATGTCATCGTGGTACGACAATGCAAAAACATCTTTTAAGCCTGCTCGAAATTTATCAATAAGGCGTTGAAAGGTTGCAGGGGCATTACGCAATCCGAACGGCACTCGCAAAAATTTAAAAGTACCAAATGGACAAATGAAGGCAGTCTTCTCTTGATCTGCTTCATGAACTTTAACTTGGTGATAACCATATCTTAGATGAATTGTAGACATGTACTTCATTGATTTGACTTAGTTAGCAAATTATCCATTCTGGGTAATGGATAAGTGTCTGGGATTGTTGTAGCGTTTAACTTCCGATAATGTACACACATTCTGATGGAACCTTTAGGTTTAGGGACCAACGCAACGGGATTGGCATAAGGGGATTCACATTCTTCGACAGTACCCTGAGCTAGGAAAGAATTTAGCTCGTTCTTCAACAACTCTTTCTTTGTAGGGGTCATTCTGTGTGATGGTTCAGCAACAGGTAAACTACTTCCGGTCTGAATTATGTGCTCAATATAGGGAATCGGACATTCAACTAGGAGTCCCCCTATTTGAAAGTTAATTTCATACTCTTCTAACAGCGAGTTTAATTTATCTCTTTGTTCTCCAGTCAGGTATTTTCCTTCATCCTCTCTCAACTTTACGAAATCTGGCCTTGAAACAGGAGTGTCAGGAGCTTCTGTGTTATCATATGTAACTTTCTGAGATGCTATCACTTTTGGAGTATCTTTAGTTTCAGATGGTTCTTTGTAAAAGGGGTACTGCTTCTGCGGATTTTCACTAAAATACCAAGTGCCACCCTGGATGTTCAGCACTATACCAGTTGCTTGTAGAAAGTCATTACTGCCAAGTAATGTTCTGTTACCTTTTAACTCTGGCAAAGCAATAAATTTCATGCGAACTATGTTTCCTAAAACATCAAGATCTACGGTCGTAATCAAAGCTTGGACATTTCTTTTCTTGCCATCTGCTAGGACCATCGTGATATCCTTTTTCCGAAATATAAATTCTCAACTTCTCAACAAATTATAGAATCTTTCTTAAGCAACGGAACTTGACACTCCTGTATCAGCGCAAAAAGCTGCTTTTTCACCACAAACAGTTAAAAAATGGAACTGTACAGTAAATTGGATGATTCAGTTGCATATAAATTTATACAATTGACGACAGTTTTAGTTTCTTCTGTTAATTTATTACATTTTGGGCATTTTGCTCTGATGAAACCAGGATATCCATAACCACAACGATGAATAGCTTTTCTTTCTTCTCTGGAATTAACAAATTTAGAACTGTCAAAATTTGTATTTTTGATTTGGGTATCTTCTTTAAGATCAGGATATTTAAATTTTGTTTCTGGCACAAATTTAACATTTTCTTAGAAGTATGGTTTCTTTACAATAGGAGGTGCATTTTTCTTGAGGCCAAATCTCACATTTTCATAACGAGCATTTCTGAAAGCTCTAACAGATCATTCAATTCTGACCAAATGTCCACAAAATGTTTGTAAACTCGCCGAGCGGTCTACGAACGTTCTATTTCCGATTGTAAGTCAATTTGGGTATGACTTCGTATGGGTCTCGTAAAGGAGCAGGTATGGAAACGAAATAATCAGCCGTAGAGAAGTTCAAACTTAATAACGTTGATTTATTACAACCAAAAGCATTTAAAGAAAAATATATGTAAAATCATCGAGAGAGGAGAGCATTCTAAGTAACCTTCTCATCTGAAAGTTCCGCCGGGAGTCCCCTTCCGTCTTTCCTTTTTCAAACAGGAAACCTCGGTTCCAGGGGAGATCGGCACCCCCAGTTGACCTTCGTCCTTGGAGTAGCCGCCGCGGTCACACAAAGAACTTCTTCTCTCTGTCGGTGCGCTGACAAAACAGCAGATCTGACACCTCCAACAGTCCGTGAGTCAAAAGGATCATTACTGCCGTTTTCCAATTGTTCGGCGTTTAAAATGTTCGGCGCCTTACAATGAATCAAAAGAAAAAAAGTTCGCCCGACCACCGACAGAGATGGACGCGACTATTACAATGTTCTCTTCTTTAGTTGATATGAAATGATCAAATCTTTTAGTTTCTCTAAACTAAAGATATTTAATTCTTTGACTCATCCTTCAAAATAAGACTTCAATTCAAAAGCAAAGTCTTTCCATGTGATTTCGGCACATTTTTTATGATGAGAAAACATTTGTCGAAACCTATCAGATGTGAGTCTATACTGCTTCAAAAGCATATCTTTTACTTTTGCGTAGTCTCTAGAATCCTCTTCACTTTCTCTAGCCACTAATTAATTTATCTTCGGTGGTAATGAGACAATTAAGTTTGGGATCCATTTAGATTCAGGTATATCTACGAATTTCAACTGACGCTCAAACACTGTCAAATACTGACCTATCTCATCTTCCTTTGGGTTAAATTTTGGGAGAATATGATTTAATTCAAATTTAGGCTGACCCACTTCTTGAATAACAGATTCTCTGGGCACATCGTTGCTAGCTGCGAGTTGAAGTTTTAACTTCTCTAATTCAAATGCGCGTTCACTTGTTAATCTATTCTCTTCTGTTTTAAGCAATTTATTTCTTTCCATTTCCTTTTCGCCTGCTACGCGTTCATCCACAATATTATTCAACAAGTTCTTTGTGAATTCATCATAGGTGGTAGAATTCAAAATCAGATCTTTTAGTTCTATAACCTTTAAATTATCTTCAACCTTTAAGCCAAGTTCTAAGGCCAACAATTTAAGTTCATCTTTGTATCCTTTACCTAAATACGCCATTTTAAATAAAATTAAGAGCTTTTTTTTTCTTCCTTTAAATAGTTTACTAAGTCCATAGGATTAGAGACTTAATATTGTTCACTGGCAGAACTATTATAAATTAGAGGAAATGGGAAACATGTTTGCATCATTAATCTTCAATTAACTTTTAAAAGAAAAACAAAGAAATTTCTAACACATTATGCAACAAATTTTAGAACATATACAGTAACAGTTTCTATAATATTTCGTTTAAACAACAAAATGTCATGCATTTTCTTTCTAAAAAAGATAAATAAAAAGGAATGAATATTAAATATCAAAACCAACTATTCTAAAATTTTATCTAATATGGAAAATATATTAAAAAATTATTAAAACGTTGAGAGTTAATTAAAGTTCAATAACAATTCGATATATGTTCAGATTTCAACATAAACGTTCTCACATTCAACCGTGAATCATGTACTCAAAGAATCTAGCAACAAATGAAAACCATGCAAGTAATGCTTTTCTCTGGTTACTGTTCAAGGACACTCGCCTTTCCGAAACAATTTATTTGACTCAAGCAAAAATACTGCACTTTCAAAATAAAGGTTTGTTTCCATTTATATATGATTGGTTATTAAATAAGGATTAAACTTCAATACACTTATTTTAACAAAATGTAAAATCAAAAGCAAAACAAACATACAATTAAATAAATGTTGTATTTCAAGAACACTAAATGGAAATACTACTTTTGTTATGTAAAAAGATAAGTACGTCCTATAAAGATTTCGTATAGTTATTCTAGTTTAATTTCTCTTAAACAAAATAAACACCACAGGTCGTTAACAATTTATAACACTTTTGGTTTCTAAACTACAATATAAATTCTTAACAGCTTTTGTTTCCGTTGTTAACACTTTTAACATTACAGATCAAATAAATTTTCGCTTTATTTCAAAAACTAGATCAAGCATAATAATGTAACTTTACACATAAATATAACTTCTCCTACCCACTGCGGAGTTGCACAACAATTCAAAACACTAGAACGATTATAATCCTTCACATGCCAGGATGGCCGTTTATTACCGGGCTGGTAATTCAAAACTTTATATCACAAGGTTGGAGATATTCATCAGTACAGGGAACAACTTATCTGAACTATTTTCTTAAGGACGATAGATCACTAAAAGAACGGAGTAGTCCAGATTTGCTTAATACATCCTTCTAAATCATCTGAAAAACGAAATCGGAATTCGAATCGTGCTGCTTTCGCACTGTTGCCGCGAGTTGGGTACCACGTTTGTGATAAAGATGTCAAAGGTTAATTTAATAAAAAAATTTACCTCCACGAAACATCAAAATTTACACACAAAACAGAAATATAAATATAATGGGACGGGAATTTTACAGTACACGACCATACCGGTCGACAGCAAACCTCGAACCCCGTTATTTCTTGGTATATCCTATAGAGGGCGCTGTAATCTACGTCACAGTCGAGACTTATTTGTCACAGCCATAAATTCTAACAAGCTATCACAATACAAATCCAGGTATTTAACTTCCCTCACAAAAGAAACTAGGCCTCTCGAGAGTCCGTGAATCAAGTCATAATATCCTCAATGCATTTACTCCTGCTATATAGATCTTTACTTTTGACAGGTTTAATCTGCCTAGATAAACTTACTACAGTATCTATGTACAGAGTGACAAAGGGTTGCCCCCTTTCAGTTTCCACTACGGTGTCAGTTATACGGACACGGCGTTTTTTCAAAACTGTATGCCGTGCAGGTTTCAATAGAGCTGTGATTCAGAGTTTTTTGAGTCCTTCTTCACAGGGGTGGGACCCAGCTAGTACCAGACAGTCTAGCAGCATTACTGAACCGCTTAGCAAGAGCGATCTCTAGTAAAAATCCACCCTTTTCAGCGGTTCAAGTGAATACACTCTGAAGGGGGCTTCTGAGAATCGCCCCTCTAGTCGAGTTTAAAAACGAACGGAGACAAAAGAGAAGGGGCAGCTTTGTTCAGAGTTGGAGTGTAAGAAAATCAACCGATGGGTTTTAGAGAATATTCATATTGCTCCAAATGTGTGCATCATCCGCTCGTGTCAGCATTGCATCTCCGGATTCTCCACATTTTTAATTCACGACAACTATCTCATCCAAAGCGTTTATCCTAAAACACTCCAGTGCAACTATGATGAAACAGACCACTGCGTATTTTTGTGAGGAGAGACAAAACCTGCCTGGTTAAAACGGATCTCTACACAGGAGATGAAGAATTTTGTATTCGACATTCATGCTCCCCAAATGCTGATTGTCGTCGTACATTTTTAAACAAGTCTTTGGAACTCACCCGAGACCTTTTATGGATAAAGACGAACAACATTTATTCACTTTGATAATTCATCTAGATGCTGTTATATGCTCTTTTCATACGAAGCGTCTCTATTACACATTCCCAGTTACAGCGAGGCACATTTCACAGGTCTCCTGCATATTTGTTGAATACTGCGGGCAAGGAGTCAACTGTGATAAAGATCAAGTTGGGAAAAATGGCCCACATTTTGAAGCAGAGACACCCGAAAGCCGAGACTATCCCGGAAAATCTTCCTGCTTGCCTGGTGGATTAGGAGTCGGTTGTACGAAACTCATGCATGCAGTCTGCAATTTTATCGTACCTGGTATATCCCGGAACTCCTTCGGTCGTATGAAGTATCAAAAATCACAGGACATACATATCAAATTAGTGTCACGAACATTCAGAACAACACAATTTCCCGCATAGTTCTGACGGATTCTGCTTATACTGATACAGGAGTCAAAGTAACTGTTTTGGATGCTTATCACCTTCAAATCTATTTATCTGAATCGGTGATACAAAGAGTAGGCAGTCCATCCGATAGTTATCTTGCACCAGCTTGCACACGAAACGCACCTAAGGCTGGCGAAATTGGAGCTATTCAAGCGAACCAATCATTCACAAAGGATTTTATTTTTGACCCCGATATGACGACATGTGATTTTTTCGAGGACAGATTACGATTCAATACCGTACAAGACCCTCTACTACAACTATCGAAATCACAAGAATTTTTATTACCAATGGAACATGATATGCACCTATTCCAAATACGAGACGGCAAACTTATTTCCTCCATGTTAGTTTCATCGGCAGTTCGTTTGCAGCTGCAGTTTCACGATTTTAAAATTAATACAAAATCGGTTACGGTTTGTCCACAAATAGATGACTCCCAATTCGACATAGCAGGGTGTTATTAATGCCCAATTTTAGCTCGCCTCACGTTCAAGGCACACAGCACATGTCAACCTGGCACTGTCATGATTAGCTTCCAGGAAATTAATGTGCACTCAAAGGCGGTATATTTATCTATTGATCCCATTTCACATTTTGTTAAGTTTTTAGCAGATAAGAAATGTCATTCTGAAAAAAATATGTCTAAAGGTTCAAACCTTGGTTCAATGCAGACAGTTAGAGTTTTTTTTTCTCGAGGAACAATCAATAGAGCTTCTGAGCCTGAATATTAATTATACGACAAGCGCGAGCGCATCCACAGACAATAAGTGTTGGGATTGGATAAATCTTCCGTCTATGGGTTCCTCACTGTTTTTCTTAAAACTACTTGATTCATCTTTATTTATAACTTGTTTACTTATAACTATAGTATCTATAGTTATAACATGTTGCTGTAGAAAACGATGAATTATGTTTCATTTTATCTTTATTTGATATTTATTACTATTTTAATTATTAATATCATTATTATTATTATTATTATTACTATTATTACTATTATTATTATTATCATTAATATATCTATTGTTTTTTAAATTTATCACATAATTTAACTGTCAATCTAACTTTAATACCTTATAAAATACCTTAGTATATATACATATACTAAGCATACATCTTGTTTAGAAATTGCATTATGTTTTTACTTATATTATTGTTCTTGTATCTTTATTCAATTTCTCTTGTCAGTATCTGCAATTATTTCCATTTGTAAAGGACTTACTGCACTGCTAGCCAAAATACAGGACAAGCAATTTTTTTAAAACTTTTTTTTTCTTTTTTCCTGACTAGGCAGTGTATTGCTGGAAAACTCCCTCCACGTTTAAGGGTTTTCTTCGCAAATATATAATATGTGCCTTATGGTGTAGAGTCACGCCACACCTGGAAGGTATAATGCTAAATTTTACAATGAAATTCTACAATGTTGTTCACAAACCCCTTTTAGAAATTTAAGGCTTTATCCAAAAAGAAGGAAAATGCGCCTTATGTGTAGGTCCGCCACACCTGGTAGATAAAAAGCAAAAGTTACAATAAGAAATGCTCATGCCTCGCACATTCTTGTAAACAGAAGTTAGTAGCTAGGTATTATGGAATTAAAGAAAGGACAATTTGAGTTCCGAGTTATATAAAATTGTGGCCAATACTTCAAAAGAAAACCGGCTCGTAAAACTTACGCAAAACTGTGAGCTTTTGAAAAACAACTTTTCGATTTGAAAGGAATTTAAGGTTTAATAGGTACAAAGATACTGCACTCATAGTAAATAGGAGAAAATATTTAAATTTAAGATTGAAAGTATTTTCGGAAAATCATAAAAGAAGCCGCGTCTACGAATAACTCCCGATACCCCTTCAATACATAAAATAAGAGAGAGTACGAAAAGATGTTGAGAAAAGGGTCCACGACATAAAAAGGGGAAAAAGTTGTATGTGTTAGAAATAAACTTGACTTGATATTTCATGCATAGTTTAGTATTGTAAAAGTCGCAACACTTCTTTGTAAACAGAGTTCGATGGATATTTGAAATAAAGGCATGTCGTTTTAAATTGTAGTTGTGAACTAAATTTATTTATTTAAGCATTAGGAGAAAGGAGAACGGTTAGTTTTGGCAAATCTCGCACAAATTGGTGATCCCGGAAGTAATCGGGTAAGAAGAAGTCAAGGTTAGATGTTTTATTCTTTTTGTTATCGTTGATATTTGAATCGTATATCAATAGTTTCGTTTAAATCCGATTTTGCTATTTAGCTTTAATTTTATTGAAATAGAATCGTTAGTTCAGAAACGAAAACCTATCCGAGCTTCTTTTATGAAAACAATTAATGCGATTTCCCAGGAATTAGAAAAGAAGACTCCTGATGTAAAATGTGCGAAAACGACACTTCTTACTTTAGAACGTTTATCTAGTGAACTTAATATTTTTGACACTCAAATACTGAATACAGAATTTTCTTCAAGTGATGAGTTTGAAAGTGAGTATGCAAATATTGAAGAGTACAAGGAAAAGTTAGACTTAATACGAGTAGAAACGGAATTATTTTTTAATTGCCAAATGACAGAATCCACTGGCAGTACGCCGCCAAATCTGAGTAAACGGAAACTGAAATTACCGGATATAGAGTCGAAACAATTCGGTGGCGACATTAAGGATTGGTTACCGTTTTGGGGACAATTTCGGCGAATACACGAGGATAAGGAAATTCAAAATGAGGACAAGAAGCATTATCTTGTTCAAGCGACCATATCCGGTACGAGACTACGTGACACTGTGAACAGCTTCCCTGTAACTGCTCAAAATTATGAGAAGGTTATAGAAAGTTTAAGAAATAGGTTTGGCAAAGAAGAACTGTTGGTGGAATTCTACATTCGGGAATTATTAGGTCTGACTATTAAAAATGTTACGAATCAAAAGGGAGAGTGCAGCCTATCTGAATTGCATGACAAGTTAGAGTCATTTACTTTCTTTGGAGTCGATAGGGATGACAAGCGACAAATACGCAGCAATGTAGTTTCCCCTCGTTGAATCCTGCATTCAAGAAGAAATTTTGAGAGTATGGCTGAGAAATCATGCATCAGTAATTACAGAAAAAAACTCTTACTCTGAGAAACTCAAACAGTTATTGTTGTTTTTAAGAAATGAAGTCGAAGAAGAGCAAAGAATTTCCTTGACGAAAGCCGGATTTAAATTAATTGATTTTGATTCAAAGAAAGAAAGTAAAAGAAATAAAAGGTACCAGGGTGAAAATTTAGTGTCTACAGTAAATAATTTATTTTCATGCCATAACAAAACAACCAGCCATAGGGAAAAGAATTCTTGCATATTTTGTGATAAACACCATGAAAGCCGAGATTGCTTTGTTGCTCAAAAGATGAGTTTGGATAAAAAAATGAAGAAATTAAGAAAAAGAAGGGCTGTTTATTTTGTCTCAAAATTGGACACAGGGACAAGCAATGCAAGACACATGTACGATGTTTAATATGTTCGAAAAGACATTAAGGTATCATGTGTCCGGATTTACATACCAATCAAAAGAGAAGTGACGTTGAGAAGAATGAAGAGGAAGAAACACAAAACGTATCACTTGCGAGCACCATTTTTCTAGATGAAGTGTTTCTTCAAACACTATTAATTAAAATTGAAGCCAACAGAAAACAGAAGACGGTGAGGGCACTTATTGATACAGGGTCGCAACGTGTATACATATTAAAGGAGCTTGCTATAGACATAGGATGCCACCCAAGTGGATCTGTATCTTTGATTCATGCGCTTTTTGGAGGAGTAACAACGAAGAGAGAAATTCTTAAACGCTATGAAGTAAGTGTTAGAAGCCTAGAAGGTAATTTTTCTAAACGACTAATTTTGTTGGAACAGTCGAAGATTTGTGGACCAGTGATTAGTTTATAGCCTGGATCATTGATAGAAGAGATAAGGCAGAAAAATATCCATGTATCTGATATAGGAAAAAGAGACTGAAATATAGAAGTCCTTATAGGAGCTGACATAGCAGGTGCACTGCTAATCGGAAGAGTCCAGAAATTAAAATGTGGGCTGACTGCTGTGGAATCGCTACTCGGGTGGACAGTTATGGGAAAGATGAGTAATTACACTTCAGAAAGTAACTCATTTTCCATGTCATCAATGATAACGTCCATGTTGACTGACAGCCAAGGCCGTAGGCAAGGGCAGGGATTTAGGGGACCGGTCCCCCTCCGAAATTCTTAAAGACCGTTTCATGGAAAGAAAATGGACCATGTGTGTGGGCGTGTCATCTGCCTAGCTGTATATAGAAAACAGTGGGCATTCGACATGTAAGAACTGATTAACTAGCACTTTGGGCTACCCATCACGATATTGTTGTCCAATCGGAAAAAATGTGAAAATTTTTTGGTGAAAATTTCAAAAAGACCACATTTTATAATACACAGGTAAAAATTTGAACGTTTTCATTTTCTTTCAAAATTATTCTTTTTTTTAGTTATACTTCTGTTTTAAAAATTAGAATTTAATACCATGTATAGTTTATATATTTTTAATATTAATTTTGCTATTAAATTCATTACAATTACTATTAAATTACTACATGACTCATTTAAGGCTATAAATTTGTTCATTATATTAGTTTTTAATTTTGATATTTTAAAATCACATTGCATTACGATACTCATTAGGAGTATACACACATAAGAAAACCTGTAGTTTTATTGAAGTATCATTCACAAAAAACAATGTCCCCCTCCGAATATAATTTCTGGATACGGCCCTGCTGACAGCAGTGACATAAAAACTTGTGGAAGCTAGAAACACCGGGAATTACAGATGAAAAAGTAAATAAAACTGATTTAGAATTAGAAGTGTGGGATCACTTTCACAAGACTCTGAAATGGGTGGAAGATCGTTATGAAGTTAGTTTACCCTGAATCAATGAAAAAGAAACTTTACCATGTAACAGAGAGGTTGCTGAAAAACGATTGATTTCCACGACAAAGAAGCTCATACTGACAGATAAATTTGAAGCGTACAATGTAGTATTCGAAGAATGGCTCGAATCTGGAGTAATAGGAGAAGTACCAGAAGATGAGAAACAAAATGACAATCATTATCTTCCTCACAGACCAGTCTTCAAAGAAAATTCTACAACGTCAGTAAGACCAGTATTTGATGCTTCATGCAAGCAAAATAATTTTCTGTCGCTCAATGACTGTCTGGCAAAAGGTCAAAATTTAATTGAATTGATACCTGGATTGCTCCTTGATTTTAGACAAGGTAAAATTGGAATTATCTCAGATATTAAAAAGGCTTTTCTCCAAATCTCTATTCACAGAAGTGATCGTGATTTTTTAAGATTCCTATGGTGGAAAAATTCAAAACAAGAAGAAATAAAAGAATTTCGCCATTGCAGAGTAGTGTTTGAACTAAAATGCAGTCCATTTCTTTTAGTAGCAGTTATCAACTCTCATTTAGACCAATGTCAACCTCCACTGAGAGAAGTAGCTACAAAATTGAAAAATTCCTTTTATGTTGACAACTATGTCACTTCGGTTAACTTGAATGAAGAAGCAGACTACTTTATTGCAAAGTCAACTCAATTAATGGCAAATGCTAACTTCGACTTGAGAGGGTGGGAGCAAACGGAGATGAGCTATGTGAAATCTACTTTATATGAACCACTGAAAGTACTTAGTCTTCTGTGGGATAAGTTTGAAGATTCATTATTTTGTGACATCCCTAATGTCGACTTAAGTGATCTCTGTGACAAGACGGAACATACTATCAATTTCACGGAAAATTTTCGACCCAATTGGTTTCACCTGCCCTTTTACACTTCTCCCAAAATTATACTTACAAAAGAGTTGGGAAACTAAACTGAGCTGGGATGCAGAGCTACCTGAAGATATCAAAAGAAAATTCTTGAAGTGGGTCAAAGAATTGCCCTTGTTGGCATCGTTGAAGGTTCCCAGGCTAGTTACACTGACGGACAGACAGTCTTTTAGTTTACATACGTTTACCGATGCTTCTCAGGGATCGTATGCAAGGGTAGTGTATTTGAGAAGCCAAAATAAAGAAGGAATCAAAGTGAGTCTACTGCAAGCCAAAGCACGAGTAGCTCCCTTGAGAAAAACAAGTGTACCAAGACTCGAATTGCTTGCTTGCCTCATTCGAGTGCGATTAGCCTCATTTGTCAAGAAGAACCTCAAGGTAGAAATTTCAAAAGAATATTACTGGACCGATTCTTCAACAGCACTCTTCTGGATAAAAAACGTAGAATCTTGGGGGACTTTTGTAAATAACAGGGTTTTAGAAATTAGAACCCTAGCAAACCAGGAAAATTGGTACCACGTTCCAAGTACAGAAAATCCTGCCGATTTACCCCTAAGAGGATACTCTGTGAAGAAACTTATTGAATCCAGGTGGCTTTCGTTGGCATTGTCGGAAGAAGAATGGCCTCTTTCTATCCCAATAGGTAACATAGAAGAGGTTAAGGCTGAAAAACGTAAAACCATTATAGTATCGTTAAGCAATATTAGTGATATGTCTTCACAAGTTTTCAATTATTTTTTGAAGTACATGAAATTACTGAGAATGATCGGTTGGATACACAGATTCATAGGAAATATTAGGAACAGGAAACACGGGAAAGAAAAAGAAGCCGGAGAATTAAAAGTTCATGAGTTGGCAAGAGCAGAGAAATCTATCGTGAAGATTATTCAACAGGAATCCTTTTCATCAGAGGATATTAAGAAGCTGAAATCAATTAGTGTGTTCAAAGATGATGGAGGCATTTTGCGGGTCAAGACTAAGTTGACGGAAAGAAAAGATCATGAAAATTTTATTTATCCGATGTTACTTTCAAAGAATCATAAAATTGTACAGAAATTGATAATTGATAAACATCTTTCTATGCCCCATGCAGGAATACACCTATTGATCTCAAACTTAGAGAAACATTTTGGATTCTTAAAAGCAGAGTCACGGTCCGAAAAGCTTTATCTACATGTGTGAGGTGCAGGAGACATGAAATTAAAAGACTACAGGCTGTACCAGCTACTTTACCAGAAAACAGAGTTAGAGATGCTCGTGTTTTCGAGATTGTCGGAGTTGATTTATCTGGCCCATTAATTTTGAAGGATAAAAGAAAAGCCTGGATTATACTTTTTACCTGTACTGTTTTCAGGGTGGTTCATTTGGAACTGATTTTGTCTCTCTCCACGCAATGATTTTTACTTGGTCTTAGAAGATTTATTGCATGAAGAGGGAGGCCATTAGTAATCTATAGCGACAATGGCAACAATTTTGTTGGTTCCGACAATCTCTGGAAGTCCATTGATTGGAATATCATCGAGACAGAAGCCACCACAAACAAGATCGACTGGAAGTTCAGTCCACCCGCAGCACCTTGGTGGGGTGGTTTTAGGGAAAGATTTGTTCAAATGGTAAAGAAGCTTTTGCATCGAGCCCTAGGCCAGTCGTCTCTGAATTATGAAGAAGTAATGAGTATGTTGTGCGACTGCGAATCAACCGTGAATGCCAGACCACTAACTTATGTGTCAGAGAACTCTGATGATTTTATCCCTTTGACACCGTCCTTATTTTTAGGTGAAATCCCTGTGTTTGGAATTCCTGACTTAATTCACTTAGATAAAGTTGATTTCAACAAGAGACTGAGACATCTACAAAATTTAAGAGATCTCTTGAGGAAGAGATTTAGAAGTGAATACCTCGGCTTGCTACTGCAACGACCACCTACAGCAGCAGTTTCTCAACAAATAAAAATCGGCAACATAATTCTCATCGAATGTGAAAACAAACGTAAAGTGTTGTGGCTTCTAACAAAAGTGACTGAGCTATACCCCAGAAAAGATGGCAACATCCGAGTACTTCGCGTGAAAACTGGATCTGGAGAATTAGTTCGGCCAATACAGAAAATATTTTCTCTTGAGATATCTTTATCTTTGGAGTCAGATGAGAAAAATAAAACTGAGAAAGACAAAAACAACTTAGTTCCTGATTTGTCAAAGGACTTTAAGACTGTAAAGACTAGATGAGGACGGCGAATTAATATTCCATCAAGATTCCTCACATGAATTCTACTTAAGTCTTTTTAGTGTAGAACTTTAAAAACCTGATTTTTTTATTTCCTTCAGATTTTTTTTCGATAATTTTGTATTTGATATCTAAGTTTAAGATTTTTTTTGTTTTGATTAATCACATTTCATTAATAAAAAGGTGGGAGGATGACCTGGCTTGATATTTCATGCATAGTTTAGTATTGTAAAAGTGGCAACACTTCTTTGTAAACAGAGTTCGATGGATATTTGAAATAAAGGCATGTCGTTTTGAATTGTAGTTGTGAACTAAATTTATTTATTTAAGTATTAGGAGAAAGGAGAACGGTTGGTTCTTGCAAATCTCGCACAGTATAGGCATGTTTTCGAGAAGCTGTACGAGAGGGAAACTCAAAGAAATAAAAATATAAAATGCAAATAAATAAATAAATACGATCGTGGTGGGTTCTAACCCAATGAAGCATCAGATTTTGGAAACTGGCCACATGAATTTTCAAGAGTGGATAATTTCCCGAATGGGGATGGAACCAAGGAGGGGCTAAGGAAAAGGTAAAGGGATATATATACGAGAAAAAAAGAGGAGAGGGGCAGATTTCTCTTTTATTATTTGCTTAGATATTTTTTGAACTCGGGGATGGAGAATTTTCCTTTATTATTGAGTGCTTAGAATTTTTGAACTCCGGTCAAACAGAGAGAATTTTTCTTTTATTATTGAGTGTTTAGATTTCTTGAGCTTGTCAAGAAAAATGTGGCATAAGCTTCAGTGGGGTAGGTTCTATTTTACTATTTTTAAGTCAGTGACAATTAATAATTTTGTGTACATATGTAAATTGTAAATAAATTCTTTTTTAATCTAAATTTTCTATGTCTTAATGAAATTAATCGTTCTGAGTCGTTAACATAAGAATTAGAGGAAAGAACCAGGGTGACCTTATGGGTTTAATGTTAATTAAATTGAATAAAATAAAAGATTAAGAGTGAAATGAGTAAAATTTTAAAAGTAAAGTTTAAGCAACTCAGCACAATGATATTCCCTCGAGAAAGTTTAAATGAGGACCAGTTGCCCAGATGTCGTATGATGAATGGAAATATTCTTATTGATATTCTGCATTTGTATATAGACGTGTGTACATACCTTATACATCAAGTATATACTATGTGCTCTACAAGAAACTTTCCCTATATATGAGTCCCTAGTGGCCGAACCGTTCAAACAATCAAACTGAAAGTTTAGATCTAGTTATTTGAATGTATGAGGTCTAGATTGGGATGATTTAAAACAACAAATTTCTCCCAGTTACGGGTAGAGTAACAAAATTTCAAATGGAAACACTCACTTTTTTCAAGTACAAATTGATCAAAGCGTGGAAAAACCTTAAATGGAGTTGGAAAGAGACACGTATGACGTAAATTCGGGGCGTAAAACATCTGCAATGAAGAGCATCGTAAAGAACCAATGATAACAAAAGAGAGGAAAGGGAAAAGACTTTTTTCGAATTACAAGTTTTCAACGTGGCAACCTTCGTAGACGTTATCGCATTCCATGAGCGAAATTGTCGATAACAATAACTAACTTATGGCAGGAGGAAATTTTAAAACTTACCGTTTTATAGCATCATTTAAGTCTGACAAATTCCGGGGATTTGATGTATACACTTTAGATTTCAAATAACCCAAGAAGCAGAAATCCATCGCAGTGAGGTTGGGGAAACGAGATAGCTACGAAACTGCAAAGTTACGCGCAATGACTTTATCCCCAAAGTGCTACTGCAGTACTTGTCGAACACTTCTGGCAATGTGTGGAGGAGCACCATGTCTAAAGCTTGACACTTTTCTTCTTTAAGTTATCCAACCAAAGGAATCTTAGGAACTACTGATCGGGCTTGAATATCGATATCTGAAGAAATGCTTCTTTTTATTTCGGATACAACGCCTACTTTTTCTTTTTGAAATCTCTTCAAAAAGTTTTGGACCCCTTTCTAAGCAATCGTTTAATGACAATGAATTTTTACCTAGACAACTAGCATCGAACACGGGACGAACTTTCACTGTAGGATTTTCTTTAAACACACCTCTGTGCTGCAAATAATGGTTCTTCTTCTCAATTTCTTTAAAAGGAACCTCTTCAATAATTCCACTTTCGATCCATTGATAAAGCACAGCTTCATAATCATCAAACTGATTTTTTGAAGCAATTCCTTTGTGTTTGATTTCAAACGTTCTTTACAGATGTCTTCATTAGAATTTAGAAGAATTTGGTCAGAGATCCAGGGTAAATGAACTTCATATCTTCCCACATCGTTGACAGTAACGTTTTCTTACATTAAGTTACATTTTTATTTGTGCAGTTTTTTCTTCTATTTTTCCCATTAAAAGCCATCCAAATTTACTTTCAATTGCAACTAATTTAAAACTTAAATGTTTTATTTTCTAGCTTACGATTTTAAAATAATGGTCAGCACCGATGAGTAAAGAAATATTCTCGTTCCCCAAAATATCGTAAATAACATCACTCAAATTAATTCTTTCTGTTTTTAATTGTTTAATCACATCAATCGGATCAAAATCCAAAGGAGCACTCGAAACTTCATCAATTTCTAACGCTTGAAACTTTTGAACCAAAAGTATGAATAAACAGTTCCTCTTCACCCACTTTATTCAAAGACAACTGTCTTGATAGGTCTTCGAACAGCCATCTATATAGAAGGCCTGCGCACTTAAAAAAATGGCGGCGGCCGAATAAATAGAAATCGCGGCGGCGGTTTCTCTCCTATAATCCGCAAGTAAATTGTGTTATGTCTTTTACTACTCATCAAAATATTTTTTTAATAAACTAAGGATATTCAATTATTTCAGTAACGTGAATATTTATTAATAGAAAATTATTTTGCTATAGATATTTTATTTGTGTGTCAATTTATATTTAAATTTTAGTTACCAGAATAACTTCATACACTTCACAAGAACAGATATGATACATAAATAAAATTTTAAGCAAAGAAATTACATTTGCAAAAAATTACACAACTGGCATCTTTTTTTCTTTTTTACTTACCTTTCATTAAATGGTCCCATGGAAATAAAATATCTTAACCTTTATTCATAAAATATGATCTTTTACGGATCAAATTAAAGTTAAAATAAATAAAATCCTTAAGGATTATATTAAAGGCAGTGTTGAAAAACACTGCCTTAGTGTAAAATCATAGAACAATTTATCACTGACAAATTTCACAAACTCATGCAAAAATATTATGCTGAGGCAAAATTTTTACAATTTTATTTACGTATAACATCTGATACTGATTTGTACTACATAAAAAATGAAACAATTCAATAGTATACAGAGAAAAAAAGTAAAAATGTTGTTACAAGAAATATTTAGAATTTTTTTTTCTCTTATTGGATTTTTCCTTTACTTCTTCAATATATTTTTCAGTCACTTTTTTAGAGTAGTTATTCAGAAATATTTTATAAATAGTTAAAATCATATTTTTGAAGTGAAGTAAACAATCATGCAAACATAATTTAAAAGACCTATTTATATCATCTATTACATTTTTAAGATATGGTTAAGGGACTGAGTTGATTATCATTTGCTATAAAATTACTGTTATACTTTAATAAAACATTTGTAAATACCTAAATGCATAAATGTAACTTTAAGGAAAATTCCAATACCGACCCAGCGTTTAGCCATACGGTTAACTGATAACAAGTCGCCACGACGTAACCACAACACCACAAGATGCTGCTGACCTACGAGAGGCTCCGTCATTTCTCGAAATTAATGTAGTAGACCCCAGTAAGGAACAATAAATACTACAACAGCAAGTTCGGGACTACCAGGTAAGACAAAGAGAAAGATCACTCAGGTAACCCCGGGCTCGTGACACCCGTGTATACCTAAAGGAGGTATACCCCTTAAGGTTTTCAGACGGCTATCATTGGCCTAGGAGGGACACTCCTAGTTACCAGGGGGCGCCACGAGGAGGCTGATAGCTGTCCTAGGTGAAGTACCATAGTACAACACCCTGTTGCTCATCCCCAGAGCCGCACCGAGGCACGACAAAGGTGAATCATTGCAACACCCCCCTAAATGTAACTTTAAGTATAAATACAGTTTTTTTTTTTTTTTAGTTCCTCTACCTAAAACATCTATTAATTAAAATTTATTTATATAATTATAACAGCTTGCAAATTTTATTTAGATGGGATTTTTCTACTTTTGGCTGTTGGACATATCTATTCAAAAACTTTAAGCATGTTTATTTAACTACTTTTCTACAGGTTATATGAGAACCTACCTCTTATAAAATAGTACAGCATTGAATAAAGGTTATATTTTTATAATAAAAATGTGTAAAAACATTGCTTCTGTTGATTACTATAGACTAATTTTTTTCTTACATTTATAAATTTTCTTTTGGATGTTTAAATTTTGATATATATGTCTTCTTTACGCTTCGGCATTCAAAATTTTAAATTGTATAAAGTTAATATGAAAATCTGGAAAAAGAGCTTACGACGTAAAAAATATGAAGTTGATAAATCAGAAACAATTTAAAGTGTAGTGATTCTACATAGAAATTTCCCAGTTGCTGTTGTGGTATATGAAAGCAGTTGTACATCAACTTTTATGAATAAAGCTCCTTAAAAACACTTTATAAATCAATGAAGTAAGGATAAATTAATCTTTTATTGTGGTAATAATAAATAGTTTTCCTTTAAGATGAAACAGAAATTGTAATTTGTGAGTTATCAACAATGCCAAGTTGCAATACACAGCAAAAACGAAACTTTAACATAACTTAGAATACATATAACTCACCATATATTAAATGTTGTATTATGTAATTATAAACTCCTTAATGAGATCTAACAATAAAATGAAACTTATTTTTAAAACGACAGTTATAATATACAATATTATACAAACTACACACTAATAACAAAACATTTGAACCATTCTAAAGTATCGAACTTAAGAATTACCATCATTCTTATGATATACTTAATTAAAAATCAGCTCATAAAATAATAGGAGAAACGATAGTAAAATTGCTACTTACCTTACATATAAAAGCAAACATTATTTTACTTCCATAAATTTCTTTTTTTTTTTTTTCAAAAGCAGTAACAGGCAAGCATTCAACAAGCATCAACAGAATAAATAGAATACCGCCATTGAGAGATCACGTGACCGGTTTTCGAAAAATCAGTGCGCAGGCCTTGTGTTTAGATGGCTGTGGTCTTCGAATGAATGACATCTGACTACCTGAATCATAAAGGCAGCGAATTACCACACTTGATAAATTTCCAACCAATTTAACAGCAGCCATTTGCAATAAAATTAGGTTTTGTATATTGTTTACATGATTAGAAACTGTACAATCACATTTATTTTGTTCAATGTTAACATGTTTTGTTACCGTATTATCAATTTTTGAAGATTTAAAGTCCCCATTTTCTTATTTTCTTTTTTAAAACAAAGCGCAACATTATGCAATCCTCGGCAAAATGAGCAAGATAAAGAATCCTTCTGAACACATTCTTGTAAACGGTGCTGGGGTTTCAGGCATAAAAACATAACCAATGACGCTTGCAAAATTCCTTTTGTACCATTTACATTTCAAGAATCACAAATTTCACTTCCACGCATTTTAGAACATAATAAGAATAAACCATTTGTCGATGTAATTAGTTCGGTTGAGGAGGAGACATTTGGTCTAGCAGGTACTCTTGAGCCATTCGTGTTTATATTAAGGGTATATTATATTTCGGGTTATTAAGTTTCTATTAAGGTTCTGGCATCCCTTTGCGATTTTATTTCTGAGGATTTTATTCCCGATTTATGTATTTGAAATGCTCTTTCGTGAGATTCAACTTCTTTTCGAAGAAAATTTATGGGAGTTTGAATATCCCATTTTTTATCGCTATCTGTAATACGTGTAAATTCTAAAGTTCTAAGGAAGCAATTTTAAATATATTGGACAAAGTATAGGTGTTTTCTGCGACACCTAATGCTTCTAAGCTACGAATTTCAGTTTCACATTTATCGTACAAATTGCGCAATTCATGGATATCAGTTATATTCTTAATAGGAGATAAATTCAATAAACTGTTCAAATGCGCATGAATTAGCATATCATGATTTCCGAAGCGTTGTTTCAAAAGTGCAATTGCAGCTGTGTAGTTAAACTAAATCCACTTATAGCGTTGTCTGCTGTCATATATATTTCTAATGTATAAGGTATAAAGTATGTTCAATAAATTATCAGAGCACAAATAATACTTACAAACTACATGTCAACACCATTTATTCTCTACTACACAGTTACGATTACATATCACTAAATAGTTATCGACATGAAAAGGGAAGCACAGGTATCGATATATGATATCTCCCTTTTTAAAAAAAAATTAAAAATATATAAACATTTAAACAATATCAAAGAAAAACGTTTACATTTAAGAAGTTACAAAGTCTCTAAGATACGTAGGTTTTTGGACAAGTCTACCAGTTCTTGTAAACATAAGATTTTGTATCTGATCTGAATTAGAGGATATTTTTCTGAGATATATATAGATGTGTTGTGTATTTTTCTTCTTTCTACATCTCAACTCCCCTCTGTTGTATTCGATTCATTTTTCCAGCATGTAACGTACGTACTTAATATGCTCTGAATAAAGTATTTTAAAAATAACAAAACATAGCAATTGGCGACGAAGGTAAAAAACGTAATCGACATGGCAGAATTAGCACAATTAGTAACAGCACTGCAAGATTTTGTAAAAGTAATGAAACCTCCAGAAGAAACGAAACATACGAAAAAAGATGTCCTCGCAACGCAAAATTTATGTTTTGATCCTTTTGATGCTGCAGCCGAATCATTTGACTGTTATGCACAAAGACTGGAAAATTATTTTAAACTCAAAGCTTTATCGCCAGATGATCCAGAAACTGAAGAATTGAAAGTTATGGTTTTGATCAATTGTCTTGGCTCGCGACAATATCAACTTTTATCAAGTCTTACTGCTCCAGATATACCATCTACAAAGAAATACAGCGAACTTTTAGATTTACTTAAACAACATCTGTCTCCAAAACCAAATGTGTTAACGGAGCAACACAAATTCTTTTCAAAACTTCAACATCCAGGTGAGTCAATCTCTACTTTTATTTCTTCATTGAAAGATCTTACGAAAAATGCAGAATTTAAATCGGAATGTAAATCAAATGACTGTTCAAAAGCTATGTTAAATTTATTATTACGTTCTCAATTTATTCGAGGTTTATCTGATGCCGATATACGTGAAAAATTATTGCAACAAGGTAATGTTACATTTGAAAAAACTATTGAAATTGTCTTATCTATTGAAGCTGCAAAAATTGAGAATAAGGAAATCTATAAGAGTAATTCTTCATTTTCAGTTAACAAAATATCAAGCAATATTGTTAAAAATATAAACAGATCAGCAAGACATAACAATTTACGTAATTTTGAAAACAAAAGTAAAAATTTCCAAACCAGAAGTAGATCGAAGTCGCCCATAAGAGGTAAAGAAGCTAATTTAAAAGCACTTGGATTAGACGGATTACACTGTTTACACTGTGGAAAGAATAATCATGCCACAAATTTTTGTTTTCTAAAGCATAAAGTATACTGCAAATCTTGCCAGAAACGAGGCCATTTAGCGCATGTTTGCATTACTAGTTTAATGAAAAACAAAACCAAAAGTCAAAATGTTCATCAAATATTAGATGATTCGGATGAAATTAATATAAATCAGATTTATGATATATTTTTAAATGACTCCAATAATGATTGCGATTCCGGAAGTAAAGTAAGCATAATGAATGTTGATGAATTCAAAAACTTGAAGTTTAATATTCCATTTCAGAAAACGAATGTCTCTTTTCGTAGCTACACAGGTCAGATTTTCAAGCCTCTTGGCGTTGTACAGTTAAATATTTCTTATCAAGATAATTCTAGTTATGAAGATTTGTATATTGTTTCGATTAAGAAAAATGCTATTTTAGGACGTGATTGGATTAGAAATCTGAATATAAATTTTACTGAGATTAATACAATTTCAAACCCTACTTTACATGTCCAGTCAAGTGTTCCCTGTAATGATATTTCTGTCTCTAAAATTATTGATCTATATTCTGATGTTTTTGAACCTAAAATTGGTTGTATTCCTGATTACACATGTTCTTTAAAACTTATTCCAGAAGCTAAACCCATTTTCATTAAAGCTCGTACTGTCCCTTATGCTTTAAAACAGAAAAGTTGACCAGGCTAGACAAATTAGAAGCGGAAGGAATAATAGAAAAAACTGACTTTTCGGAATGTGGCACACCCCTTGTGAACCCCCTTTCAAAACCGATGGTTCAGTGCGGATTTGTGCGGATTTCAAAGTTACACTTAATAACCAGCTTCAAAACGCAAGACACCCAATTCCTAGAATTGAGGACATTTTCCATAAATTGCGCGATGGTAAATTTTTCTGTACGTTAGATATTTACAAGGAATATTTACACATGAAAGTCGACGAAGAAACTTCTAAATTGCAAACATTGTCAACCCATCGAGGTACATATTTAGCTAAAAGACTTTTCTTTGGAATAAAAACTGCTCCGAATGAATTCCACAAATTTATTGACCAGTTCGTTCAAGACTTAGATGGTACAATAGCCTACTTTGATGACATAATCATCCAGGGTAAAGATAAACAAGAATGCCAACAACGTTTAATTAAAGTACTTCAAAAGTTAAAAGAATTCAATCTACATCTCAATTTTAATAAATGCAAGTTTTTTGAAGAAAAAGTTCAATACTTAGGACACATTATCAGCGCTGCTGGACTTCACAAATCACCAGATAAGATCAAAGCTATTTCTGAATCCCCTCAACCTAAAAATGTTGATGATGTTCGAAAATTCATTGGCCTTGTACTGTATTATTTCAAGTTTATTCCAGATGCTTCTACCCTTCTTCATCCACTAAATAACCTTCTACGTAAAAACATTCGTTTTAGATGGACTGCACAATGTGAAGCTGCTTTCTTAAAAGCAAAATCAATCATTACCAGCGACCAAATTCTTGTGCCTTACTATCCAGATTTTCCATTAATTTTAGCTGCTGATGCCCTTTCGGACTTTCAGGGGTTCTTTCACACAACATGCCAGATGGAACTGAGCGGCCTATCGCATTTGCATCTCGAAGTACGACCGCCGCAGAGAAAAACTACAGCCAACTCGATCGGGAAGCCACAGCTGTAGTCTGGGCTTGCAAAAAATTCTATGACTATATTTTTGGAAGAAAATTTACTTTGACTGTGGACAACAAAGCCATTTGTACCATATTTCATCCAGAAAAAAGGCTTCCAATATTGTCTGCATCAAGAATGCTTCGATATGCTCAATTTCTTTCTAGTTTTGATTATACAATTGTACGTAGAAAATCGGAAAAACATATAAATGCTGATTATCTTTCTAGAAATCCTCTACCCTTGCCTGCTAATCAAGTTAATTGTATTGACGAATCCCAGGCATACCAACAATTCGTCATCAATTTCATTTCAACAGAAACTATAACAGCACAGAAAATTAAAAAAGAAACGGAACTTGACCCAGAGCTGAAAAAGATCAAACTTGACATCATCATCGGACACGTCTTTGACCCTACCATCACACTCCAAGAAGGTATCTTGTTTAGAGGAAATCGCGTTATTATCCCTAAATCGCTTCAATCGGACATTCTCAAGCAACTTCATTCAACATACATAGGCATAGGCATTGTCAAGATGAAGGCTCTTGCGAGAAACTACTGCTATTGGAAAAACATCGATTCCGATATTGAAAATTTAGTCAAGAGTTGTCGTGAATGTTGTAATATCGAGAAGAATCCAGCAAAAGCACCTCTTCACGTTTGGGAACTACCAGAAAATAATTGGCAAAGACTGCATATTGACTATGCTGGCCCTTTCATGGAACATTATTTTTTAATTGTTGTAGATGCACTTTCAAAATGGCCAGAAATATTTGCAATGAAACAGGCTCCTACCAGTTCATCTCATTAGCCCTCGTGTTGCAAAAAGTAGACCGTAGCACTCCAAACTAAACCAAACCAAACCAAACCTACCAGTTCAAGCACTATTTTCTTTCTTGAAGAAATTTTCAGTCGCCATGGAATACCAGAAATCCTAGTATCTGGCAATGCATCAATTTTCAAATCCAAAGAATTCCAAGATTATTGTAAGAATCACGGTATTCAACAACGACTCATTGCCCCAGGCTATCCAGCAACTAACGGACAAGCAGAGAGATATGTTCAAATATTAAAAACAAAATTACAGTGCATGAAATTTTATCCGGGCTCGCTTCACAGTAAGTTGTGTAAACTTCTTTTTCGATACAGAATAACTCCACTTAACAACGGACGAACTCCATCAGAAATGCTCTTCGGAAGAAATTTAAGATCCGAATTTGACTTGCTTAAACCTACATTAAGACTGAAAAATAATGTCTCGCAGCCACATTTTAATAAAAGTTACAAACTTGGAGAAAGAGTTCAATCTCGTAACTATACATCATCCGCAAAATGGAAATACGGTATTATTGTTGAGAAGCTTGGAAGACTTCATTATCTTGTAGAATTAGACGATGGATACGTTATCAAACGGCATTTTAATCAACTTAGACCATGTCAAGTTGAAAAATCTATAACCCCATCTGCAGATTTTTCTAGATCCAGGAGAGTTCACTTCTCACTTCCAGCATCCTGTTTTTCAGCAGTATCCTCCAGCCCTTCCAGTGGTCTCACTCTTCAACGCTGCAATGAAGATCCTGTTCAGCCGTCAAAAGATTCCACTTTCCAGAGCGACACAAACCCCCAAGGAGATCCTATATTACAGAGTATTCCGGATTCTCAATCACCTACTGTTTCTAAAGAATCTTCGAGGGAAAGTGGCCATCCAATCCAGCTTAGAAGATCAACCCGTCAACGTAAACCAGTCATCAAACTAAATCTTTAAATATTTCTTTTTAACGCATTTAGACTTTAAAATTAAGTTTCAATTTGTTCACTAGTTATGTATATATGTAAATATTTAACCTTTTTAATAAGCCGCGGAGAATTGTTGTGTATTTTTCTTCCTTCTACATCTCAACTCCACTCTGTTGTATTCGATTCATTTTTCCAGCATGTAACGTACGTACTTAATATGCTCTGAATAAAGTATTTTAAAAATAATAAAACATAGCAAGATGGCTCGACGATGCTAAAAGAAGTATCTGCAGGGATCACAACATATATAACCATGCACAGAAGGGATTCTCAAAGTGCAGTTAAAATAAAACAACTAGTTCTAGACAAAGGCATTTATTTAAGAAAATATACTAAAAACAATAAACAAACATCAGCACCCTCTATGCAACCGAGCCTGGTGCTACTGGTACACTGACTCTTATAGTCAGACACCATATACAAATATTTGCATATTTACAAAGATGATGTGCTGCCACAAATAAAACTACAACAATTATAAAACTTTACAAATATCAATACAGATAAATGAATTCATACTACGATATGTGAAAATACATTACAATAAATTATATACAAAACACTTTACAAAGACTAATATATACAAGACATATTTACGAAGATGCGCATGACGTCAATCTTCGGCAAATTTTGTAATCATCACACATACTATCAGGAATATTCCTCACCTCTAGCTCTTCACTTTCCCTTCTCACACTATTCTGTCTGAAATCATTTTCAATTACCTTCAGGTTTTCACCATTCTGTACCAAATGAGATTTTCTTATGTGAAACTTCATATTTCTAGGACCTTTTGATATTGCTTTGCGATTTCTTCCAACTGTGTTTCCATCAGATTTTAGAATTTTATAAGAACGTGATCTGTTAGCATTTGAAACAATTTTTCCTCTTTCCCAGGGTCCTGATCCTGATTTAAAAAGAAAAACATCATCTCCTTCGCTTGATGGTTTGAGCTCTTTTGAACTCTTGTCAAAATAATATTTTTGCATTTCCTGTCTTTCCAAGAGCTTACTTCTTACATCTAAATTTTCGCTTATTCGTTCAAAAGATTCCCTTATTGGCAACAATCCATTTATTTTTCTTCCAAATAATATTTCTGAAGGGGATGGTAAATTGTTGGAGATTGGAGTATTTCGGTATTCAAGTAGAACTAAATCTTTACTATCAGATTCTGCTTTTAGCAACTTCTTTACTGTTTGAATATATCGCTCTACCATACCATTTGATTTTGCAAATTCAAGGCTAGATGTTGTATGTTCAAAATTTCATTCATTAACAAATTTCTTAAATTCTTTGCTACTATACTGAGGACCATTGTCAGAATACAAGAGTTTTGGGATACCATATCTAACAAATATAGATTTTAATAATTTGATAGTATTAATGATTGTAACGCCTGTAATTGTCCAATTTCAACAAACTTACTAAAATAATAAATTGCTATCAAATAATTCTTCCCATTTAGATGAAATAAATCTGTATCTAATGTTTCCCAAGGTCTGTATGGTACTTCCTTTGTCATTAACGATTCCTTGGTATTGTGTTTTTGATGTAGAACAATTTAAAATTAAACTTCAATATCTTTGCTCACTTCAGGCCAGAAGAGAATTTTGCATTTATCTACTCCCATATGATTATAATGTATTCTTTCTAATATCAACTTATGTAGACTTTTAGGAACTACTATACGTGAATTTTTAAAAATCAAACCATTCAATTCTGTAAGTTCTTCTCTAAAATAAAAATAAGTATTTGCTTTTTCTGGTACTTTTGCTTTATTGTTAGGTCATCCATTTTTAATTCATTTCAAAGCAATCAGTAATTCTTCATCATCCTTGGTTGCATCTAAAAAAATCTTTTCTTTTTCAGGCGACATAACCACTTACGCATTTATCATATATACATGAGCTTCAATTTCTTCTTCAAGTGCATCATTTTTTCTTCTATGAATGATCTAGATCAGGGCTGTCCAAATGCAAAGAGCCCACGGGCCAGAATTCCGGCCCTGATCACCTGGCGGGCCGCAGTTTGGAAAAGTTGATCAATAACCTCTTACCTCTTATACAATAACAATTAATAGTTTAATTATTAATTATAAAACAATGGAACAGAAGGATTATAAAACAATTTGAGATCAAGAGGAAACTTCGGGGACCTTGGCTTGACCAAGAATGGTAGTCTCGGATGCTTCTTGATACCATAAAATTCTGAAAAAAGAAATATACTGAATAAGAAGTTGGCGGGCCGGATGCGGCCAACGGGCTGCCAGTTGGACAGCCCTGATCTAGATAGTGCATCAGCTATTGCAAATTCTTTTCCAGGTTTGAATTTAATAGTAAAATCATACGGCTGTAGGCGAATTCTCATCTTCTGGAGACGTAGAGGGCAATTATTCAATGGTTTATGATCACTTCCAACAATAAAATATTTCTAAAGATATAATGATTGAATTTTTCACACCCAAATACTATCACAAGCATTTCTTTTTCACTCTGTGCGTAATTTTTCTGAGTTTCTGTTAATGATCTAGATGCATAAGCTACAGGTAAATTATTTTGTAAAAGAACAGCTCTTAATCCAGATTGTGAAGCATCTACCAGTGGTGGAACAGCAGTAACAGCAATTTGGAGCTTACAAAATGCCATTTTGGAGCAGTAAATTTCGCATTTTGGAGCATTTTGAGAAGATGTAGTTAAGGCTTTTGGAGCAGTTGGCGAAATGGAGGTTAATTTTTTTTTAAACATTATGCAATAAATAAAATATAAATATCAATTTGGGCTAATGAAACTTCTATCTCATGAGGCTATTCTAATAAAAAAAAAAAGAAAATTTTAAATTCTATTTATTTTTCGAGCTAATATGTAAAAAATGGTATATATAAGTAGTTTTTAGTAGTTATATATCACTTATAAAAGATATAGTAATAATTCACCTACTTAAGCCACCAATGTCAGATTGCAAATATTAAAGTAGTCAGCATTTAAATACTTTTTTTGTTCCTTAAAAACATGGTTCTTTAATGTAATTTTTCTACTAATAAAGACTTTAAAGTATCACATTCTTATACAATTTTTAAAAGTAATATACAATGCAAACAAAGAAGTCAAAATTTGGGGGGAAAAAATGAGAAAAATGCAAAAAAGAGGAAGTTAAATAATTATTAAAAATTAATGTTCTGATTTACTTAATGCAAAAACAAGTGCCTAACTATGAAATATGGAAGTATCTATAACTTTTTATCAATATAAACAAGTACTCAAGTTTTCTAGTAAAAAAATATTTAAAATAGATTCAAATGAGATGCTTCTTCAATGTGCCTAATTAAAAAAATAAATAAATTCACCAACACAGTTGAACTTTATTATATTAAACTTCAAGGAACCAACCATATTGTTTGTTGTACTTGAACTTTTAAGAAAAATGCTAGATTTCAGAAAATTATAACTTGTATAAGATTTACATAAGATTACATATTATCTTATATAAGATTTATAAAAATAGTATCTTTAATGATTTTAATCGATTAAAACCAAACAACTGAATGATTGAATATTAGAATGACCAAAAATGTAGACAAATTCAAAACAGTTTTGTCTTTAGTTATTGCTTACTATTTTAATACTGAATTAATTTATAATCTTCTACAGACGTGATCCCAGTATCAAGATAGTTTAAGAAATTTCTTTGTCCAGTACAGCAAAAAACATTTTCTTTCCTTGAGTGGGTGGACAAGATGTATTAATTTCATGCACTTTACTTTTAAATCTAGAAACATATTTAAATCTGATTTCATAACTGCAAAAATATTTTATAAAAAATGAATAAAAACTTAGTAAATGACTGAAAGAAAGGATTCTTTTATCTCATTCCTAAGATTCACTATAAATGTATAAAATGGAGATTCGCCATTTATGGATAAATTAGCATGGTAAACAAAAGGAAAATCATGAAATCAAAAGTTTAATTTGTTATAAGGTGGTTTCTTAAAATAGGGATTTTACCAGTACATCAATAATTTAAAAGTTGTTTCAAATAGCAAAGCTTTAAAAATGCACTTCTAAACAGAACTTGAAAACTTTGTAACAACAAAATTTGTTATTAACTAGTTTCTAAAATTCTATTAATTTTTCTTACATTTATTTATAATTATTGCTTAAAAATACAGTATAAGTTTAGTTTTTTTAAATGGACAATTTCAAAAAAATTTTTATAATAGTAGCAGACCCAGAAGTTAAATATTAGAGGGAAAAAGGAGGAAAATGAAGAAGGAAAAACAGAAAGTAAAGAATAATTTTAAAATATTTATTTGATTTACATAATGCAAAAACAAGTACCTAAGTATGAAATATACCAGAAGCTAAATAATTTTTACTAATATAAACAATTACTCGAGTCTACTAATAAAAAAATGTTCAATACGCGATTCAAATCAGAAGTTTCTCAAATATTCTAATTTTTTTCTTTTAAGTCTAATATAAATGCGCATTTTAGATATCAAATTTTTAGAAGGCATTTCTGTAAACAAATTTTTAATTTTGTGACTGTAGAATTTCTATACCTTAATAGTTTGTAAAGATACAATAATTATCATTAGATTTAATTTTAATCAGTCTAGAAACGCATGATTTAAATAACATATACACTATATAAGGCTATTTTTTTAAGTGAACTATTAAATTTTTTTTTTTTTTAAATAGTAAAATTTCAGGACGATGATCAAATAGGACGAGCTTTCTTTCGGTATCTGAGCAAGTGGGTTCTAATTCTACTTTAGACTAACAGATTTATAACCATTTAGTTTGGTCTAAGAGCGCTAGAGTTTACTTTTATGTTACCCGAAGGCTAAAGACATCGGAATTTACTACTTAATTTCTACGATTCTGAACGGCTGCGAACAAAGCAGCGGAATTCGAACCCGTGGCTGCGTCCTACCGATTCAGCTGTAGGGTTGACTTTTACCGGGATTGCCGTTAAAAGTAACGATTTTTCATTAGCAAATTTTGTCATCAACTTCAATACACATGCAAAACTTAACAAAAAAAAAAAAAAAAAAAAAAGTTGCGGATTTTTTAACAATAATTAACTTTAGTGCATATCCAAAATTCCGTAAGTTATTTGCAACAGTGTCATTTTCTCACACACACTGTCCATAGAACAAAAACTAAGTCAATAAGATAAAGTATCGTTAGAAATAACTATAGGAGGGATTGAAATTTTAATACTGTTACCGCGATATTAAAAAAATATCGATATATAAAACAGTATTACGATCGGTCTACACGAACGTGCTTTCGGGGGTTATGTATAAAGAAAGTACGTAGGTTGTTAAAACATACTTCTACCGAGAGCCCCGTACTATGATCGCAGTATTAATCCATTAAAAAATGCGCATTTTCCGGAACCGAAATCCAAAAAACGGTTGTTTTTCACTAAAAACTTACAATTACGGTTTAGCTGTACTATTATAAATAGAACCACACAAATTCTATGTTTCATTTATACCGCATCACACGGCTTTTTGACCTTGAAGAGCACGTGTTGCGAGAATCAACTAATAAAGCTCTCTCCTGCTCTTTGTCAGAATAAAATTGTGGACGCGGCAAAAGAGGTAAAAAAATGAGAAAAGAGAAGAAATCTTTCAGATTATCGTCAAAATTTAAATATATGTGAAATTAAAAAAAATCGCTTCTTCATTTTTTTTTTTAAATTTCCGAAAAAAATCTGTTTTTTGAACAAACTCACAAAAATTTTCGTATTACAATCATCCCTGAATGAGGAACTTGGTTCGTTATTTTTTGTAATTGGACCTTTAACAAATTTTGCTCCAAATCCGATGCACCTCCGCCCCCCGGCGTGCAGCAGCCACTTACGGTACTTATCAGTATCAGTTTCTGGAAACTCGCTCAAGGTCAGTTTTTGCGGACAGAAGAGCACTCCCTCCTCCTCTCCCCCCCCTACAGCTATTCTTTGATGATTAGCCAACATCACCTTCGACTGCTCACCAATCAATGTCAAAACCCCTTTTCTTTCTTTTAACGGGAAATTCTATAAACTTTACGCTGGCGAAAGAAAACGAAAGATAACTAACAAACTCTGCTTAGTGGGATCCTAGTTACAAAAGATGAGAAAATGATTTTTGGAGCAAAAAAAAATTTTGTTTTGGAGCAGTCTGGCGCAATTTACCTAAAAAATGATAGTTTTGGAGCAGAATGGCGCAAAGATGTCGTTTTGGCGCAGCTGTTCCACCCCTGATCTACAGACAGCGTTATAGGACTCTTACAATCAAAATATTGTAATACCGGTTTGTCAACTAATATTTTCTTTAAATTATTAAAAGCTTCTTTGTTCATGATTCCACTGCTATATCACATTTTTTCTAAGTAGATCTCTTAATACAACTGTTTTTTTTCGAAACATTTGGAATGAATCGAGAGATATGTAATCATTCCTAAAAAAGTTGAATTCTTTAACATTCATTGCCGTCTTCATGTTCAGAATTGCTTGTACTTTTCCCTCATCAGGTTTAAGCCGTACCTTGAAATGTATGACTCATGTATTTTACTTCTATTCAAAATTTACATTTCTTATAATTGAACTTAACGTTTCTCTCTCGAGCTTTATCCAAAACTTGTTTTAGTCTTCTATCATGAATTTTTTTTTATTTCCACCCCAAATCAATATATCATCGATATAAATTTCAACCCCTTCAATTTCATCAAAAATCTTAGGAAAAAAATTTATGGAAAACTTCAGGAGCTGAATTCATTCCATACGGCATTTTTAAGAAGCAATATCTACCAAATGGTGTATCAAAAGTAGTAAGGCCTGAACTAGAATCAGACAATTTTATTTGCCAAAATGATCAAGGCAAGAACTTTGAATCGCATTTATTTAGACATTTGACAGAAATTTTGGGTACCAATCGCATACGCAGTCTCTTATCACCCCCAATCCAACGGATTGATAGAACGATTTCATAGACAGCTCAAAAGTTCAATTATAGCCCATAATCTAAATGGACTGAAACGCTTCCCATAGTTCTACTTGGAATTCGATTGGCCTTTAAACCTGACATAAATACTACATGTGTAGAATTAGTATATGAAACAACACTTATACTACCATCTGATATTCTAAATTCCAAATTTGATTTATCATGACCAACACATTTAAATCATACATGCAATCTCTCAATCCTATTGCAACATCCAAACACTGTGAAATCTACATTCATCCTTCGTTGTAAGCCTGTTCACACGTATTTTTACGTGTTAACAGGGTAAAACCTCCTCTTTCACCACCTTACACTGGTGCACATCCTGTGATTTGCAGAAAAAAAAATCTACTCAAAATTAGTGAAAGTATGTTTCAATGCATTGTTAGAATAGCAAATTCACAAATTCCTACACCTATTTCCGTGGAACAATCTATCGTTCCAAAAAATGAATCTAAACCTGATACTGTCTCTAAAACTACCACTCGTATTCGACGTCATTCATTTTCCCAAAAGGTTAATTACTGTTGAATTTTTTTTTTTTAATATTTCTTTGTGTTACTGTGTACTCATTGTGTGTGTGAGTGTATTAGCATTAGTATTTTATTGTATTAGCAAATGTCAGTATTTTGCTGCATTGACATTGTATCATTATATATATATTTTTTGTACATTGGTAATTTGTATCTTTTGTTGTTCTCCCTTTTCACTGAGTGGATATTTCTGTAGACATCTATTTATCATTAGAAATGCTACGTTTGTAAACTACTACAACTTCTGTTTTCATCTCTGGTTTCCCGCCGTATACAGTGTACTCGAGAAGATCGCTTGGTTATTGAGTATAAACTACTAAATGTTCATTTCTATAAATCTCTAAGATTATTTAGAGTTTCATCACAGTATCTCCCATACTCCATAGGACCTTTCTTTAAAAATGAGAGCAAAAAGTGTTGGATAATACTTGTCACGTGTGCCGTCTACTGATCTGTTCATTTAGAGCTTGTGACATCTTTGTCAACCGAGTGTTTTCTACAGGCTTTTTTCCGATTTATTGCCAGCGGAAGACGCCCATCCACAGTCTATTCAGATGACGACAAAAATTTTGTGGGCGCAGCCAATCATTTGAAGAGTATTGATTGGGAAAATTCGAAAATTTTGCTACAGAGAAAAGAATTTCGTGGAAATTCAGTCATCCCCCTTGGTCGGGAGGCTTCTGGGAAAGAATGATAGGGTTATTGAAGATCATTTTGAAAAGGGTTCTGGGAAGAGCTTGTTTGAATGACAAAGAATTGGCCAGTGTTACATGACAAAGAAAGTTTGATTAATTCCTGCTGATTAACTTACCTTTCAGAAGATCCTGAAGATCTGTCAGCGGTTACACCTACATTTCTCCAAGAAGTTAGGGGCATTGGTGTTACTAATCTGGATATTATCGATTTTAAAAAATTTAGAAAGAGATATGCTTACCGATTGAAACTGCCAAGATTTATGAAACCGCTTCAGAAATGAATATTTGGGAATTACTAAAAGCTTATTTTACAGTTAAAATAGAATCATTAATAAAAGGGAATCTGGTGCTAATTGCAGATACCAACACTTAACGAATCAACTGGCCATTAGCAAAATCATAAAAATATGCTCGTTAAAGATGGACAAATTCGTGTTGTCGAGTTGAAAACTTAACTCGGAAGTGTTTTGAGACCTATACAAAATCTTTATCTGGTAGATGTGACAGCAAATGACTTTCCATCATTGAACAATCCAGTAAGAGAAGTGGAGGACAGTCCTTGCCCTATTCAGAATCGAATTCCTGTCAGTAAGGAAGTTCGTTATTCTCGTTTTGGACGAGCTTTGAAACCAAGAGACTAGATAACTATCTTGAAATATTGTGTTAATTATAAGACTTTGTGTTTATATATATAGATTATACGTATACGAGGTTGCCTTTTAAGTTTTTACAAGAATTAGGATAAAAAAGAATTTTGGGAGAACAAATTGTTTTATTGCCTTTCAAAATATTCGCCTTTAAGATTTATATACTTTTCCATCCGTTGAAACCAATTCTTGAAACAGTTTTTTCACTCTGAAGTTAATATCTCAGAAACATGGTTTTGGAAGGCATCAACAGCATCTTCAAATGATGAAAAATGCACCTCATACATCTTTTGTTCGGCATAAGGAGAAAAAAAAAAAAGTTGTTAGGTGAGGTTGGTTGGTTGGTTGTTAGAAATTTAGTGGCGCTAATTCCTCTTGGGACAAACATGATGAAAAACAGAATACAACACAATTTTAGAAACAATTTTGATGAAACAAAAAAGAAAGATGCCTGAATCAAATAGAAAACACATAAAAAACAAATAAATAAGTAGAAAATTTAGAAAGACACAAATTTAACACGAAAATCAGAAAAGTTTGATTAAAAATTAAAGATTAAAATGTAAAAGAGAAACAAAAAATTGAAAAACGAACAGCACAAAGAAGAAAATTAAGAATTTAAAGATTCAAATTCAAATTTATTAAAATATTAGAATTTAAAATCAAGAATTAAAAGATTAAGAATTAAATATTAAAAAATTGAACATGAAAAGTTAGAAAATAAATACAAATCAGATTTCAAAGCCAGTACAGCGAAGAAAAGGGAATAAGCCTGGATGCGGCATTTTTCCAATGATTTAATTAAGATTAGGTGACGAATTACCAAAGAATTTTATGTACAGAGATTTAAAATATATACAAGAAGTTAAGGTATGTGCGACTGTATAAGTAGTCTTACAATACGTACACTGTGGAGGTGCCTCACCAAGCAAGAGATGTGCATGGGTGAGTCTGCAGTGACCCACACGAAGACGAGTGATAATCACGTCTTGGAAATGTTTTCTTTTACATCTCGCAATTTATTTGATACTGTATCAACCCAAGAATTCTGCCATTTAGAGTGAGCTAAATCTTTGATGTAAATTTTCAGGTCAGGATAAGGAAGGCCAGTGTTAAGATAGTTTTCAGCAGACTTGGCAGCTAAATCCAAAAGTTCATTTCCTTTGATGCCGACATGAGAGGGAACCCAACTAAAAATTAATGAGATTCCCATGGTTTTAAGATTGGTTATTAAAGTGAGAATTTTGAAAATAATAGGGTTATTACAATTAGGAGAGATTAATGAATTTAAAACACTTTGAGAGTCAGTATAGATAATGAAATTTTTACTATTGTGGTGCGCCATTTCCTCTAAAGCCTTCAAGATAGCAAAGGCTTCAGCAGAAAATATGGAGAGTTTAGAATGTAGTCTATAGCTATTGATGTTTTCTTCGATACTGTATGCACAGCTAACAAAGTTTGTGGATTTGGAGCCATCGGTAAAAACAGGAGTGTAAGTTGTAAAGTATTGCTTGTGATCTTGAAATATTTGTTGATATATGTTATTAGCAGTTGAACTTTTTTCAAATCGCTTAAAGGGGTTAATAATAGTAAAATTAGGAGTGTACCATGGAGGAATTCTAATATCTGTAGGAATAGTATCAATATTGTCAAAGTTAAGATCTCTTAAAGTTCCTTTTATCCTTCCCTGAAAAGGCAGAACACAAGAAGGTCTAGCATCATAGAGGCGTGTGAGGTAAGTATTGAGAGTATTCTGATGAATGGGATGATTAACATATGATGCTGTTCTGAAGTAGTAGACAAAGCACCTGACGACGTAATTCAAGAGGAGCCTCACAGCAGTCAACATAGAGACTATCTACAGGAGATGTTCTAAAAGCTCCTGAGCATAATCTGAGAGCAGAATTGTGAATGGTATTCAGCTTTTTTAGAACAGAAACACGAGCTGACCCATATACAGGACATCCGTAGTCCAGTTTCGAGCGGATGAGAGCATTGTATATCTTAATTAGGGAAACCTGATCAGCTCCCCAGTAGGTCTTTGAAAGGACTTTTAGAATGTTGAGCTTCCTTTCGTAATTCTTCCGCAAAGTTGTGATATGGGGTGTAAAAGTAAGTTGTTAGGTGAGAAATCAGGAGAATATGGGCTATGGGATATTAATTCTCTAAAGACTTTCTGTAAAGACCATCTCTTTCTCAACTGCATAATTTTCAAATTATGCAGTTGATTTTTTAAAAAATAAATTGCATTATATTATTGACTAAAAAAATTCTTAATTCAAAATATTGAGAAATTTTGCACTGCATATTTTTTTAAATATATATATTTTTATACCTTGTTGTCAAAACTTATTTTGCATCATTAGATTTTGCTTTCAAACCAACATATTTTTGTACATTTTAGAAGTTCTTTTCTTATGAGAATTTCCCTCCCCCACAATCTGTGGGATTCCTCCTAAATGTGTGAAAATTTCACTGGAAAGTGAGAATCAGGCTCTTAATATATCCAAAATTAGAAAACAAATCAACCATTATATTTTTGAAGGAGAAAAAAAAAGAATCTCAAATCTAAGGTAGTTGTGCTGTATCTTTCGTCATATTTGTGTAGTATCAAAAAAATTGCACAGAACATCAACCTCCCCTTCAATTGTTTCCTGTTGATTTAATGTTTTTTAGGTACTTATTGCAGAGCAGACCTAAAACAAGAATTTAATTTAGTACATGCATGATGTAATATCTACAAAAAACATAAGATGGGAAGTTTAGCCATAGAAAAGCACTACAACATATCCTTATAATGGAAATTAAAATATTAATCTTTATAAGCCCCTTTCATATTATGAGTAGGCATCACTTTGTTTTAAAATAGATCAATAATTTTTAAATTAAAGAAAGCTTTAAAATGAATTATAGATACATGACAATGTATGTGGAATAAAGATATTCAACACACATATAGAACTAGTAGATAGATTGTTGTAATATAATGTTTGATCACAATTCCAATGAAATAAACCAAATAAATTCCAATATTTTATGACTCAAACACATATAAAATACAAGAACTGTAATACATAAACAATATATAAAAATGCTCTCTTGGAAAATATATTACAACTATTTAAATGGGCTTTGAGGTTCCATTCGGATGGGGCAGTGCACTGGCTGTGATGTTAGATGCTCCGGTGGGTAGTTCAGGCCCATGTTTCTGAAAATGGTATAAAAAAATTGAGCAAGCACAAATGAGATTTAAAAAATTTTTATTAAAAAGCTCCCTTAAAAAATCATTTATTAAGTTCTCAATATTTTAAGTAGGACAATGTATTATTGAGGCACTCTCCCTTTTTATAACTTTTCTCACTCTTATACAAAATTCAATACACCATTTAAAGAGTTAAATTTATTTGATTTTCTACAGAACGTTTTAATTTTTGAGCCTTTCAGATTATTTTTAAATAAGAGAAAACTATCAGTACTAAATACATCAAATATAATTTGAAATTAATTTTTAATGCTAGACATGTGCTTGCAGCTTAAAAAAATTTATATCAAGTATTTTACTAAAGCTTTGTTTTTAGGAATAAATTTGAAATAATGGCCTATTACAAAGTAACAGAATTCATAACAATCAGAATAAACTTCATAAGCAATTATATAACAACTGTTGACACACTCTGAACAAAAATTAAAAATTTTTTTTCAACTGGTGATTTAAAAAAAGTCACATTTAAAATTAATTGAAAATATGCAACTATTATGAATTTTTAATTGCTTATTTAATTGCCTAAACATAACTTCTGCAATTAAAAAATGAAAATTGTGTAAATCAATATTTTAAAAATAAAATTTAGGAATTCAAAAATTTAATGTCACATTTTAACAAAATTAAAAGTTTGAGTTTAGAAATCCTGCCTTTGCAAATAACATTAGAATGTGTTGAACAAATTGATCATCAATAAATTTCATAGTGGAATTCTTTTTTTAGCTATGAAAGCTAAAAAAAGAATTTCACTATGATTTTTTCTATGAATAAAGAAATTAAAAACTAAGTTTTGATAATTGTAACTTGTTTTCTCATCACTATCATTATTATAATTTGAATTATTTTCACATCAGTAGCTATTTATACTGTCCTTAACCTCAGAAATACAGCACTGAGCAAATTCTTATGAAATCTTTGTCAAAATAATTTAGCTTTAAGATGAAAATTTCATAACACAGTGTTACTGTTCTTTTCAATCCCCATAGAAATTTTGATCAACAAAAAGGAGCAAAAGTAAAATAATATCAAGGAACTGTCCAGTCATTCTAAATATTCTTTCAAAAGTTACTGATAACAGAAAGGCTAGATATTTTTGTTCTCATGAGATAGTAAGTTCAAAATAGGTTAGTTAAAATTTTATAGTTTTAAGTTCAATAAATTAATCATTCCCCACAAGGACAATACCTCTTGTCATTACAGATATACACACACAAATATGCTGCTGTAAATTAACACTTGACCTTCATTAGTAACATGGCAAAACTAAATTTTAATATTAAAATAGAAAAAAAAAATAGAGGTTTATTTCAGATATATAATACTTTCCTCTTAAGAAGTTAATCATTTTGAAAAAGAAAAATGATTTTAGCTGTAAAGGAAGCATCTTACATAAGATTTTTTTCTTATTGTTTTTCCCTCAGCTTACAGAAACAAAACTTATTTCTGCTCAGAGTGATTTAATACATAACTCTTAATTAAATAATATATATTAGTTGCAGCTATTTCTTTCTATAATGTACAGCTTGCAATAAAATTAAATTAGTAAACTTTATGGATATCTTTTTCAGTAGTTAAAGTATGAAGTAAAGCGAAAGTACAATATATAAGAAAACTTTCATCTTTCTCTGGATTTGATGAATCAGTAATTTCAACCATTTTTTGAATTGTCTGTAGGTGTATGTAAATGTAACTCAATTTTGTATGATTCTTGCTCTAAGAATGTAGATCCATATCAAATTTGGCTGAAATTGGTTAACTGGAAAGAGGTAGTTCGAAAAAAATTTTCTTGCATAAAACATAACAGTAAGATAAAGTTTAGTACATAGAATGACATTTTTTAAAACATGAAAGACAATAACATAAGTTCAGCACTTTTTAGAATGATTCAAATTATGCTAGTTGCTTTATAATAAACAGCTATAGAAATTTACAACAAAGACTGTATTAAGTCCAGAGTATTACATGTAAAAAAACATGAACTGAAGCGACTTTCTTCAAGCCATGTTATTAGATACAATCATTTTTGATTACATATTATTACAGTATTGTGTATCAGATATTCAAAAAAATGTTAACTTATAAAAACTTAAAATTTTAAAAATAGCTAAAAATCTGGAATTCCTGGAAAAACACTGAACACAAACATTCATGGTGTATGTAGTCAACTGAAATATGCAATTTATAATAAATATGCACAATATAACAGTATAATATATATAGTTATTCATAGAAATTATGAAAAAATTCAGGATTTGTTTGGTTCCATTCATTTGACATATTTGCTTACCCCTTGTTAAAAATGAAACTTAATGACACAAGAACATTTAAGATTTTCAATTGAATTTAATAAACATATTTCAAAAAATTTTTTTGTTACAGCACAGTTGCATAAAATTGCAAGTTTTCATTTAACAAATCATACAGGTGTATTGGCAATATATATTGGAAAAAGATATGGTTTAAAAGCAAAACATGACTCGTACAAAAAGCTACAAACCTATGAAGATTCCTGTCAAACTAGAAATTTTAAAATACTCCTTTTAAACAGTTTAAAATATTTATAATTTCTAGTAAAAATTCTAGAATTTAAAAAAAATTTACATTTTGTGTCAGGTATTTCAATATGTTTTTAAAATTTTATGCATCAATCCTTTATTTTATCATTAAATAAGACATTACTAGCTTGTAGATGTCAATATCAAATTATGGTTTTTTTTACATTTAAATAAGCCACTAAGATAACAAGAACTATTGAAACTGTTTAATTTTAAAATTTTAATCTAGCTTAATCAAGTTTAACAAATAAAAGTAATAGTATAACAGATATGCTTTAAAACAGCAAGTATAGCAAAATCAGCTCTTTTAGAGTTACATTTTTTTTAAAAATTAGATTAGCATTGATTTGTTGAGCCTCCTTATTCAAAAAATTCACAAAGGAGATATAAAGACAGTTATGGTTTATATTTTGATGCAACTTTTGTAATATAAAATATATTTTAAGTTTAAAATATATTAAAAGAACTACACAAAATCTGCAAGCACAATGAATACATTGAAAATAACTTAAATATTTACTTACGAAATTTAAATATTTTCATTCTAAAAACTATATTGGTATTTATAGTTTTTCTAAAAACTACACATTCCAATAAATCATCAACAACAGAAAAAATTACTCTTATGCAAGACTAAAGCTGAAATAAGTAAAAGGTTTAAAAAAAAAAAAAAAAAAAAAAAAAAAAACTGCATTTTGGACATCCTGTGTCTTTTGCCAAATACGGGTGTAAATGGTAATAAATAATTTTGTTACACTAAATGCTCATTTTTTTTTAATATCTTTTAAAATAAATTGCAAGCCTTTTATGGACCATACAAAGTTTCTTTAAATACATGTACATAATTAATGCTGTAAAACACAAAAGATAATATTAAACACTAAAATATCCCATTGTATACCACAAAAATGCCAATTTTAAACACAAAGCCATTCTTAAGTCAACTAAATATCTATAAAATGATAGATTTAGTCTATGCATAAAACCAAACAAACAAATAAATGAAAATTTTGTTTCAAACTACTTTATGTTTATTGAGTTAAATAATTTTTTAACATTCATAAATAGTAACAAAATTAAACTCATATTTATTTTATGTCAGTAAGAAAGAAAATTTTAAGTTACATATTAAAATTCAATAAAAACAAATTTAAAAATGACTTTTTAACAGTCTATCTAAACAAAGACATTTCATCAAAATATTCACCTCCATTTTGGGGTTTATTAGATATGCTCATGTGATCCGAGATGTGCAGAGTTTTGCCACACATGCTTTAGAAACCCAAAAATGAGAATTTAAATTCATTGCTCCACAAAAATATCCAGTTAAGATTTTTTTGAAAATTTGGATCATTAACAGTTTTTTTTCTTTATACTCTATCAATCACAATGTTTTGCCAGTTAGATATCTTTTCACAGAATTTGCTAATGAAAAATTATAATTTGTAACTGCAAATTTTCAATAAAAAAAGTCTACAGCTTTTTTTGGTGAGAGATCTAACTTTTTAATAGCAAGTAGCCAACAAAAATTAAGTTTTCTTATACTATGTTTTTGGTTAAAGAATTTTTTTTTCAGCAGCAGCATCTTTAAAATCATAAATCTAACTTGTCAATGCAAATTTCTTAAAAAAAAAAAAAAAAAATCTACTGTACTTCAGCATTTTGCCAATCACAAATCTATCTTGTACGGAATTCTAAAATCGAAGAATCACACTTTAAAACAACAAATTGAAAAAAATTGTTATTGGTTGTGGCTGATCTGATTTTAAAGATTAAATTACGAATAAAAACTTTATGTTAAACTGCTTTATTAATTCATTAACAAATTTATTTCAGTTTAAAAAAACTGCATTTAATAAAAAAAAAAATATTTGAAATATCTTTATTTGTCATTCAGAGTTTTATCAGGATGGGATTGCCCAAAATTTCATTCCAAAAAAGGATGCAAGTACATGATTTTCACTTAAATCTTTATATACTACTTGTACAACTTTTGAAAGTACACACTAATACACATTTTACATCAGACATACTGATAGAAAATTTGCATCTTTTAAAGTATAAAAACTTAATTTTTAAAAATCATAAAACTTAAATTTATGCTATAAGTTAAATTAAGAAATTAAAGTTTTGTTATCCAGATAATGAAAACTATATATATATATGCATTTTTTTGTATTATTTTATACAGAACACATTTATTGGATGCTATAATAAAGTAATGTATGAATTACAATCTATCAATTTATAGATATTTTGTGAATACATATAACAATTTTAAAATTAAAGATATCACCGGCACTAATGATGGAAGTTCACTTTTTGCTAGGTATACATTCAAAATATTTTTCAAAGCTTTATAAATCGTCAGAAAGAGTAATAAATCTCACTTTTCAGAATAAGGTAAGACACCGAAGTACCTTTTTTTATAGTTTATTTTTATGAACTACAACTTTTTAAATTAACTTTTCAAGATCCCTCCAGACTATTTTATGTTTAATAAAATATGTTAAAAAAATAATTCATTAAAAAAGTTTCAATTTGTTTCTACGAAATTCTACCTCCAGATAGCTATAATTTCATTTGGTTAGTTAATACAGATATTAACAGGATTCCAGATTATTTAAAAATTCAGCCAGAAGGTTGGATATCAGATATTCATTTCATCCAAAATAAATTATTCCTACTTCTTTTTATAAAATAACTATTCAATAATATTGATTACTGTGCCTGGTAATAACAGTTGCAGTCATCTAAAAGCTGAAAAATATATGGGAATAAAATCAAAAGATTTTGGACCACTAGAAAGACATAGCAGTAATATTAAGAAAGACTGAAACCTGCTTAAAAGGAATGGAAACCTGAGAAAAGAATTCTGAATTACTGCAAAAATGTTTAAGCAATGTTTAATTATATAAATTTCAGTATATGCACATATTCATGATATACAAACACATCCTCTATTACAACAAAAAGTTGTAATAGAGGATGTGTTAATAAAGTTGATCTAACAACAATTTTTTTCTTTATTTTAATTTACAAATATGTTAATATATAACAACTTTAGGTCCTAGGCAGAAGTTATTTTCTATCATTTCCTTCTTTTAAACATAAAACAGGAAGAATTTGAAAACTACTTCTAGAGATTAGAATTTCTTTAACAATATCAAAATAATTAATGGATTCACATAAAATAAATATTTATACATATATTTTCTAACTATGCCAGCAATCCACAGTGAAACCTGTTTTACTTGGGACAGGACAGGAAAACCCTCTGACTAACAACTGAATTCAGTATCTCGAAATAAATAAGTAGCTGCTACTAATTAAATGCTTTAAAAAAATTAAAAATATTTTTACTTGCTTTAAAATTTTTTACTGCTTTAAAAAACTTTTTACATGTGTAACACTATGACACAATAACCACATACTAGTAGTTTACAATTGTCAGCATTTTCAGAATTTACTTCTCTCTGGTTCCAGGTTATTTACATAGATGCAGCCCATGCCTGGGGTGTGCAAATATATAGATCATAAATATTTTATTCCATAGTAATAATGGAATTTAACAGGAGAGGAAAAGATAAAGAAAACAACCCACATTTTTTGCATCTCTTCTTCAAGAAAATTCCAGATGATCAACAACCAGGACCTTCAAGAAAGTAAAGATGATGATACAGGTTTATTGTTTGATTCTTTGTATTATGTTTACATACATAAAGCTTAAATATAATTTGGTTTTTATAACCTTTAACAATATAACACCCAAATCATGCAAATTTTTAGACTAACAGTTCTGTATGAGGTTGATATATCATATATCCTACTCTCCAGATTTTATACAATAGCTGGTGATGGATATATATAACACATTCACATACATAAGTGAAGAAAATTAAATCTGCTTTTTTTATTAAATTATTTCCAGTTTTTAATTAAAATTTATTAAAAATCAAATAATTATATCAGAGTTATAACAAATTATATACAGGGTGTCTCTTGTGGATTTCATGTACAGAAATGTTTAAATGTTAAGAACCAATGTTTCTTCTAACAACAATCCAAAATATCATGGTTTATAAGATTTCTATATTATTCTTTCAGCAGCATAAAAGACACAAATGATAATAAAACAAAAACATTGCATACAATGGTACCTTGGCTTTGGAGCATTTTAAGTTACAAATAATAACTCAGTTGATTTTTTAACTTAGGTTATGAGCAAACATCATTGGCAAAAAAAGCAATACCCAGTAAAGACAAAAATAAAGTTAAATTTTTTTTTTAGAAAATACACATTACAAAACTATTTTAATTTTTTCATTCTTTTCTATAAACTTTATTATGCTAGTATATGATATTTATTCTTCACAGATGTACTTTTCTTATGTTAAAAATATGAAATAAAAAGGTCTTGAAATTACTTAAACAGAATATTATCTTATGCCAGTAGTTGACAGACCACAGTTCTCCACAAAGACTTATACCATTTATGTATTGCATCAATAGAATAAATACAAATATACAAATAAATAGCTCATTAATACCTCCTTTACCTTGTTTCATCAATAATTCAGCTCTTTTCATTTTAAAGACTGCTGACTCTTGTCTTATGCAATTGGACAATATCTTGATAAAGAGAAAGCGTGTTCAGATTATCCTATTCCTATTATCAGATTAGCTTCAAAAGATTTCAAAACATAAATTCTCAGAAGAGCACATATGACCTCTGACCTTATTCTTTTTTTCAGGATATAGGCATACCTATATGTGATTACTACTTATAGTCACAGACAAAGGTCACAATGGAAGTATCAATATTGTGCTTGGAGTTATTTTAAAAACATTTTTCTCATCATACATCTAAAGAAAAAATACATGGTGATTGCCGAAAAGAAGCTAATGATGTTACTAATTTACTATTTCTTTTAAAAGAAAATCATACAGAAATATGGGGCTCCATAATGAATGAATAGTAATTCTATTCATTCTGATTAGAAAATTTAACTTGGCATACAACTGATTGGAATTAAGAACTCTAAAACTAGAACCAATTGAACTTAAGTCTAGGTACCATTGTATGAATAGCTTAAAATAGTTGATATATTTTCCAGTGGACATTCCCATAAAATAGAATTATAAATAAAAACAGTAAGAAAAAAGGGATCTGGTTTTCTTTAGAAATAACTGGGAATATCATAAAGTAGTAATAAAAATTTTTTTCATGAAAATGAAGTTAATCATTATGTTCTGTAAGTTACTATATTATGTTACTTAAGTGAAGACACTATTGCATGAATTATTTTATAAAATAGTTGATATATGCGGTTTCTATGTTCCAATAAACAATAAGATAAAATAATTTAAAAACAGAGGTAAAGAGTGTTTTCTTCAGAGAGAAGTAAGAATGAGAAAAATATTTTTATGCAAAATTTCATTAAATGCCATTTTGTTTTAATAACAGACTTTAAAAAGATACTATTATAAGGACATTTAAAATCACTGTTCTAAAACAGGGTTTCTTAAACTATTTGGTGTGGGGAGCCCATAATATTTATGACAACTTTGTGGGACCCAATAAGCATTGTTTAAATGTGACACATGTGCAAGTAATACTGTCAGTTTCTTCACTTGTACTGTAATATCACTTTTAATTTTGTAGTAATGTTTTTAGCCACCATCAAATGTGAATACATTAATAGCATATTTAAAATTTTTAGTGTTCCACAATTTTAAATAACTTGGAAAAAAAAAGGTATTGCCTGCCTAGCTATGATGTTAATACTAGTATGGGCTGTTTTATTTATTCCATATTGTTTTATAGCAGTTCCTCAATGATTTGTACTTTTCAATTATGCCAAACATATAACACAAACTGAATGCCTTATTGTATCAGTCATCATAAAATAAAGCTAAAATTAACTATTACATATAATTTCATCCTTTACTGTCAATGTATTTATCATACAACCAAATATTATTGATTACCTCTTCCAGTTGACTAATTTGTCCAAAAATTTGATAAATGTCAACAATTAGCAATTTACGTATGGAACCCAAATGTCATATTACCCATCTATCTCAATGCATTTTTAAAGTTTATATTTTGATACATACACACAGACAGACATAATTACAAAATAGTTTTTTCTTTCAAGCTTAAGGCAGTCATGTCCTCATTCATCTGTTGATAAGGCTTATTGATGACTACAATAATTTCTTGATACAGATTTTGTACACAAAAATATAGACATATAACTACCAGTTTCCTTCTGTGACAAAATGCTGTAATCATTAAAAATTTCTCTAAAGTCAAAGATTAATTTAATAAACAGTAAGACACCCTGATATAAATTTTTTAAACTTAAAAATTATAACTATTTGAAAGAGAAATTATTTAAGCACAAACCTTTTTCTTTTTCTTTTCTTTCTTTTTCTTCTTCTTTTCCTTTTCTTCATCATGACGCTTTTGCTTTTTATGTTTTTTCTCATGAGTGCCTTCAACATTAGATTCTAAAAGACATAACATGAAAGAAATAGCAGTATTAACAAAAAGGGGAAAAATACAGAAACACAAACTTTTTTGTGAGTGCACTAGCAATCTTTATTAGTTTTGTAGTAAAATTACAAGACTATTTTGCTTCACAATTGAAATTAATTTGAAATTATTCCATTATTCCCTTTTTTGTTGGCATCGCATGTCATACATTTGATATTTTGTGTATCAGGTGGGAGTCACATCAAATAAATATATGTACAAGGTACTGATATAAAACAGTGGGATGGAACTTTGCAACATTGATGAATTTTTCACACACACATAATGAGATCAGTCAGAACTTATGCTAAAGAAACAATTTAATATATTTCTGATATTCATGACTAAGATTTCTTTCTTGATTAAGATAGCAATAAAATAAGTATTAAAATAAGTAATAAAATAAGTATTAAATTATTTCAAGGTGATTTTTTTGTTTTGGTGATAAGAAACAAGCTATTTTCACAGTAAGGTTATAGAATATTTTTCCAATAGATATTTATGCATTTTAAATATCTTCTCATACAGATATTTATTTTATGTATTTGAAATGAATATATTTGATAGAGTATCAGAAAATATTTTTTAATTTCAAACTTGGGTTCATTGTTGGAAATCTGGAGATTAATGAACTGGATATCAAATATAGAAATCTATTCAGGATAAAATACATTAATTTTCATCAATTAAAAAAAAAATGCTTTTTAAGCTTGGTAATTAAAAAAAAAATACAACAGAGAAGGGATTAAAGGTAATTTAAAAAATTTTTTTTTGAAAGGAAGGTAAGGTTACACATAAAATAATAAATTTCTTACCCTGCTGTGAGTCAGGAGTAACAGCATCTCCAGCTTTGTGTTTATGTTTTTTGTGCTTGTGCTTTTTCTTTTGAGGCTGCTGACTCATCAAACGATACTGTTCAGGAAGCTGACAACAAAAAGAAAACCCTCTAATTAAATCAAGCTTAAATAATTTTAGAGGCTATATACTATTCAACACTTGAAGGTTGCTGACACAATTTAATGACTTTACATATTATATACTGTGCAATATTTAGATTAAGACTTCTGAAAGGGTAATTCCATACCAAATCAATGAAAGGTTTCCTCCTGGCTATCTCCAATTTTGATTAAATTTGGTATAGTAAGTGACTTCATGGGTATAAAGAAAATACCCAAATCTTATGTTCAAATAACTGGAAGTTATAAGGCTTTAAAGTTGCCAGATTTATCTGAAAAATACACTATCAGCATTCCTTTAAATTACACTTGCTACTCCCCTAATTAAGCTAGATATATGTGCAAGGTGTTATTTTAAACCTTTTTTAATGGGCTTGTATGATATACAACACATAATTTGAAATAAAAAAAAATTAACTTAAATTTCACAAAAAGCAAAGTTTTTAAAATTTTGAAAATATTCTCGAAAGTAACTCATATTATTGTTAATTAATCCTCAAAGTTCCATGTTGGGATCTTAATGGGATCACAAGCTACAAAAGTTTTTCATTTGATATATTTACTATTACAATAACGAAAATGAGAATATGCATTCATTACTTTTAATCTAACTCAGCTGTATAGGATGGCATTAATGTTTTCACAATACCTTATCGACACATACTTTAGTAAATAGTACATTTAACATTTGTGGAGATTTTAGAATAAAGAAAAATCATTAAAGAGCACTAATTTTGATGGATGGTGCTACTTATTTAGTTGGAACTGGTAGAAAGATTCGTGTGATTTGAGAATTTCTACATCAGAAAGAATATGCATTTGTCCCGTTAGAGTTAAAAGATTCACCTTACATAAAATATCTGAAATTGGAATCCATAGTACACCTGGCTTCTGTGGATACGAAAAAGATTGACAATTTTGTGCCAAAACTGGGCGACTATAACCGTTAGGCCCTCTGGGTTGAGTCCAGCAGTGATAAAAAGATTCTGATGGTCCAAGTGGGTGAAGGAATGTCCCTTTCACTTCTTCAGTTTTTCTTTCCTTTCTCTAACATAAATGCACAAGTCACCAGTTGTTATAAACAGCAGTAATATAGTCATTTATATCAGCAAACAGAAGCTTTTCTTGTGATGCTATCATAAATTGCATCAATAAATCTTGTGAAAAGGAAAATGTCTTCACAATAACTTCTGTTTTTGATTCTGTGGGTATAAAAGCATGATATTTCCGAGTCCCCTGAACTACAACAGCATTTTTAAATCAGTCATCTAGAAATATAGCTGTAGAAATGTGTTCTTGTTCTTGTGTTGAAAAAGTAGAAGTTATTCCTGTGCCCAGTTAAAAAGCTGTTGTGGTGTAATTATTTGATTTTTATACAGTAATTGCAGGCTTGCTCAAGTCTCTAACCTCTTGAGTGTGCCTCTTACCCCATTACAAGGTCCTTTACCATGAGCAGTTGCCCAAAAATGCCATTCTGCCTCAATGCCAAAATCTTCCTTGTGTAAGCATAAATTGGCAAATTTTTTCTTATTTGTATATTGTGCAGATGACCCATCTGAGAAATAAAATATTTTATATTTCCTTTAACATGTGTTTACCATTATTTTTCTGTTTGGAGTTACATCATTCCTTATGGAAGGTGTTACCAAAGTGTTTTCTTTTAAGAATGTGGCAACACGTATACCCTAATTTTTCAGACTTTCTATATATAGACTGCCCTTGTTAAGGCGATAGCTATAATTTGTACATTACTTATCAGCAATTTAAGCCATAACTTAAGTTTCTTTTAATCAATAAACTGTTTTTTTTTTTTTTAACTTGTGCTATCCTTCAAAGTGTTTGCATAATACTTTTAATCAGGATGCAAATATAAATATTACAAATATTTTATATTCAGCATTTGATTTCTATGACAAAAATGATGGATAAGATTCATTTAAAAAAATATTCTTAAATAAATTATTTTGTAACTGTAATAAAGTTTAAATAATTTTAGATTAAATTTTACAAGAAAATTAGGTATAATAGCTTTCACTAAAAATTAAGCCTTGGTTTGGTTTGGTTAGGAGTGCTACAGTCTACTTTTTTGCTACAAGGGCTAATGAGACCAGAACCTACAGCTTAAAGCTGATTCCAAACAGCTATGTGGCCTACCATGCAGCCATTGGTTTGCAAAATTAAGGCTATAAAGGCTTTTCCACACTATGGTAAACTGCAAACCATTTTCCCTGTAGGAGGGGGTATGGCGTATTTTGACTGACAATGGTAGACGATAAAATGGTTTTGGCAGAGGATGGCATCAGAAGTGGTTGTTTTCCTCAAACATCAAGGGCAGATAGTATATGCTACTAAAATGCATAGTAGATAGAGGACAATTCTATGTGCTCAGTTCATTTAACAGCCCAGTGTGTGGATGCAACCTGTGAACCATTGTCCAAGGTCGCCATCAGGGCCAGTACTGCAGTGATCAATAATGGGCTATATTGTGGATGAGGCATATCAACAACAAAAGTTTTAATGGAGGCAGCACTTTAAATTTTTCTTTAATAATTTATCTCACAGATGTAGCATAATTTAGGGAAATTTAAAAATTAAAATGTGAAAATATATTTTAATTGAAAAATTACTAATAAATAACTTACAGGACCTGGATGTAGTCTGAAACCAGACAATTGGGATCCTGTCAAGGGCAGCAACTCTTTGCCACCAATAGGAGGTTTTTCAATTAGACTTTTCAGTGAACTGTAAAGAGAAATATTCACTTTCAAACATAAACAGAAATGAGTAAATATGTTAGTAAAAAATTTATATATATACAAATATATATATTCTACATACACATAAATAATAATTTATATATATATATATATATATACATATATTCTACATACACATAAATAATAAATGTCTGTAACTGAACAGAAATCTTAGTACAGACACTCAATCATTTTGAAAACTTTGTGATTAAAAAAAATAAAATAAAATAAAATTCTTTTAAGAACTTTAAATACTGAACAATTTTAATAAATAACTGAAGCACAGCAAGAAGATAAAAATGCATTATTTTTATGTTATAAACTGATTAAAAGTTATGTATATTGTTAAAGATATTTGTAAAAATGAGTGTTTATACATATACACACATACATATAAAAATGAAATAGATGACTTAAAACACTATAGAGATTAAACTTATATATATATATATATATATATATATTTATATATATAAATATTAGAGAAATACTGGATTTTATATAGTGAGAAACGTACCTATTGTCTAAATTCCCAGGTCCATCAATATTCCCTGGAAGATTTGGTAAGAAAGCACTAAGCTGGTCTTTCAACTTACGGCCACAAAACTTGTTGTAGGCATGTTCCAGATTATAATAGTTCATTAAATTAGTAGCACCAGTTACAACTGCTGATGCTAAAAATTCAAATAAATGATTGTGTAATTAAAAAAAAAAATTCCTTACTTTAACAGAATTACTTTACTACAAAAATGAAAAAAAAAACTTGCTACAGGAGATGCCATGCTATTAAAATAAGTCTAGTGAAAATGTCTAATATGTTCAAGTTAAATAATACTACTTGTATAAAAGCATGCATAAAATGAAATACCTAGGACTTATGATTAAACAGTAATTATCTGTAGCAATCAACATCAATTTGGTACACAAACAGGTTATACTTTGATATGTTCAAAATATATATATATAAACAACTTAAAAAGCAATAACAGCATCAAAAACATTCACTACTGTTTCATAATAAAGAAGAAACACATTCAAAGAAATTTTTAAGACACGTTTAAAACATACAATTTAAGATACTTTGAAATCAATTTAGGAAATCACTAAAAAAATTTAATTCTTTATACGGCATTGAATATTAATCCTAAATTAATTTATAAAATGAGGTAATATGCGTAACATCATTTACATATCGACAGGAGTTGCAAAGAATTGTAAATGCTCACCTGGTGGTTCTTTCATAAGATAAAATGGTCCGCTATGTACAATAGCTGGTGTTTTACCAAGAGAAATTGTGGTTTTTAATGTACCAGTAGAATCTTGTCGGGGTACAACGGGAGATCGAGACCCTCTGGGGCTCGACTTCGGAGAATATGACTCCGGTCGTCTCAGCTCCGCCATTTTCTAGCTTCGAAATGAACCTACATCAGTACACAGACACATAAGAATAAACATTATTCCGTAATCGTAGAGGGTTATTGTATGACGTCTGGAAATAAGTATCGATGAAGGGTCGTGATGACCAATCAAAACCGAGTATCGAATTTACTCGCCAAGATGAACATAAAACTTCGCCAATACACATAAGGTGCCAAGGAGATTTGAGGCGTTCAAACATTCTCCAAAATTTTCAGACTCAGTAATAAAGATATGTATGAACATTAAAAAAAATTTTTGTTTGATACCTATTTATGCTCTATTTATGAAGAACATATTTTGAAAAAATATTTTTTAATGAAGAAAGAAATTAAAAATTTTTGTTTACTACTGCATTTCTATCCCGTATGTCTGTTCGATATGTTAAAAAATTATTTCACAGATCGCCAAAGATTAAAAACCTTTACTTAAAAAAGGGGTATAGACTTGGCTTTTATATAGATTATTTCTACCGCAAAATTTTCGGACTTTGAAAAATGCCGTAAAATACCTTATTAATGCTTTACATTTGTGAACAACATTTATCAAAAATTAAATGATTTTCAAGCTTTTGCATTCCCAAATTTAAATTATTTTAAAGCAAGTTACATGCATGTTAAGAGGCATATTTTAAAAAAATTCTGAACATTTCTTTTTATATACGTCTCTGACTGGTTATATAGATTAAAAAATTACCTTTTTAAGGTAAACATTAAATTCATTGAATATAATATGTATAAAATATATAAAATATACTGAAAATATATAAAATATATTTAAGAAATTAGGTTGATTTTCGATTTCAGTATTTTCAGTGTCATGTAAAATTTTTTGGTAAGTTAAGCTTATAATCTTACACATGAGGTGCTTTCCCTTACAGAAGACAGATGGCGTAGTGAACGTGGAATAGGAATGGCTGACGTTTTAGGTTGTAAGATCGTTGCTCGATCACGAATATATTTCTTAAGTGTTTTGCTTTAAATAAAAGAGTGTTTGCATGTGTCAACATCGTTGAATTGATTTAGTCATCTAGTAAGATGAAATTGTTTAGTCATTTAATGTAACCGCTCAAGTTTAAAATTACTTCTGATTTCGAATTTAAGATAGCGAAGAAACTTCGACGTTGGAACAATTATGTTATGACCACGACATCATAACACACACATGCACATGTACGTAACCGTTGAAAATAATTTTCATCCACAGAAATAGCTCATTTTTAATTTCAATGGTTTATTTGGCAATGAAATCATCTGCAGTAGTGGTGGCATCAGAAAAGCGAAGCCTAGAGTTATGGAACTTCATCTATTGCCCAATATTTCGGTAGCTTGCTTTTCAGCTGTCAATTTCAAACATGTTTTATTGAAAAAGTGTAATCATTATCTGTGTTTCTAGGCAAATTCTTATGAAATTTGGAGTACCTAGCACTTTCTTTTGCTGTAGAGCAATTTTCTCCATTCGCACTACGCGCTTGATTTTCTTCAATAATTTTTACTTTTAATTCTTCTGGAGAAGGAAAAGAGTCTCGTGTTTCAATGGCAAAGCAAAAACATCATAGCCATTTGGGAGACTATACAGCATCATAATTAACAGTTCACTATTAATTTTGATTTCTAATGCATTCAGTTTATCCACTTTGTCCATGAATTTATTTATGTGGATGGAGTACATTTATATCATCATGAACATCCTCGTTTTCTTTCATTTTCATGACAATAAGGGCCTTACTCTGGGAGTTGCGATTTGTACCGCAAGTGCGGTATGACGTATCGCGGAAACTTGGCGTAACGATACCTAATTGCCGCAACTAAGCTCAAACCGTACTCTGGGAGCACGAAAACGAAAGTGCGGGAACTAGTTTACTATCAAGTTTGAGAAATAAATCCCGCCTTTGGGCTGGGCTTATTTTAGAGGCGGAGTTTAATGGGATCTTCTTCTTTGCACCATTTAAACCAATCAGAAATTTAGAATTATAATTCTGATTTTCAGTTTTGGCAACAGCAATGTTTGTAAATATAAACAAATAAATAATTCGCATTTTTCTTTGCATGCGTACGGTATTGGTAAAAGTGGCAACCAAATCTCAAGAGTTTAAATCGAAGAGATTGTCTCACGGAAACTTTTACCATGATTAGTTTTATGGAGCATTATTATATACAGTATGGAATTTTATTAAGCATATAGAGGTGCTTTCCATAAAATGTACGCCTATTATACAAAAAATAAATAAATAAATAAATAAATAAATAAAGAATAATAATAATTAAATAAGTCTATTTAATCCTGTAGCTTTGCGAGCAGGACCTGGGCTTTGATATGTGTTTTCTAGGATTTCCCAAAGTTCTTCCGATTTTGCACAGTTTTTCACTTGTTTCAATTAGCCCTAAAGTACATTTTTATCAAAACGGCTTGTGCTTGGACTTTTCAAGTATCATAATTATTTTTATTTAAAAATTCTATCCGATACGCAGAAAACATGTTCATTTTTTTATGTTTAGTTCTATTTTATCCTGAGAAAAGGAAAATAGTTTTGATTTCAAAGTTTTTTTTAATACCCACGACAGTGGAGTACGCAAAATTTTTTCAAGGGGTTTACAATTCTAAAAAATAATAGTCTGCATAATTAATACTAAAATTTTTATTTTGCCATTTTGCTGAGCTCAAGGGGGGGGGAGTTAAACCCCTAACCCCCCTTGCTTACGTTCCTGACCCACGCATTTCAAGCTGAGCTGGGCCCATAACCTGTTAAAATTTATGGTTAACATTGAAGCTTGTTAATGCAACATCACTTTAATAGAACATAATAACTAAACACAGAAAACATACAGTTACAGTTAACATGAGAAGGGTTACTCAAATATCTGGGCGAGTGATGACGTTATAATATTTCAAGAAAAACACAATACAAGGTGTCCCAGCAAAATCGGATAAACTCTACAAAGCTAGATTCATTGTGTAAAATACTAAAAAAAATGCCCAAAGAACTATACCTCTACGACCCACAGTTTTCGAGAAATGCGAGAAAATGTATGACGTCATATCCGGTTTACGAAAAAAAAATTTTTATTCGAAATATGAACATGAGTACTTGCATAATTTTAAGTAGGCGGATGCTCGAAACATTCCCCACGATTATGTAGCCATACATGCGCACGTCGTGGAATGATTGATTGTACATGTTCTAGCATCGTAGTGTCCACAAAAATAAACGGACTATGAAGACGAGCAACTAAGTCCATTTCTGAAGTAACTGGGTCTCGATTACCCAATTCCTTAGGTAGCCCCATAGGTAGAAATCTAAAGGATTAGATCTGGAGATCATGGTGATCATGAAACAGGACCTAGACGCCCAATCCAGCGGCCTGCGTATTCGATATCACGCACAAGGGAGCTGAAGTGTGCCGTAGCTCCATCATGCTGGAACCACAGGCCACGTATTGCTGCTAAGGGCATGTGAACTAGGCTTAATACATCCCTGAGAAATATCAGGTACGGTTTCGTAGCATGCCGGCCCACACACTTACGGACCAGTGGTCGTGATATCTTTGCGGGCGGACTGCATGAGGATTGGAAGCGGACCATGTATGGCTGTTGTGACTATTGAAGACCCCATCAAGTTTGAATCTTGCTTGATAAGTCCACAAGATACGTGTAATGAAAGTTTTATCGGCTTCATGATGTTCAATAACCATTCACAAAAGTCAGTGCGTCTGTGAAAATCACCTGGATGAACGGCTTGAATGGATCTGTAATGATGTGGGTATAGTCTCTATGACCGCAATAGCCTATGCACAGTACTGCTACTCACACTCATCTCCGTGATTAGGGCGCGCGTACTCAACTTTCCAGACTCCACTGTAGTATTGCATCTTCCTATGATGACGTAAGTGTTAGAAATAATCCTGAATTGATATTTCATGCATAGTTTAGTATTGCAAAAGTGGCAACACTTCTTTGTAAACTGAGTTCGACGGATATTTGAAATAAAGGCATGTCGTTTTGAATTGTAGTTGTGGACTAAATTTATTTATTTAAGCATTAGGAGAAAGGAGAACGGTTAATTTTTGCAAATCTCGTACAAATTGGTGATCCCGGAAGTGATCGGGTAAGAAGAAGTCAAGGTCAGATGTTTTATTCTTTTTGTTATCGTTGATATTTGAATCGTAGATCAATAGTTTCGTTTAAATCTGATTTTGCTATTGAGCTTTAATTTTATTGAAATGGAATCGTTAGTTCCGAAACGGAAACCTATCAAAGGCCCTTACTCTGGGAGCATTATTATATACAGTATGGAATTTTATTAAGCATATAGAGGCGCTTTCCATAGGTTTGGTTTGGAGTGCTAAGGTCTACTTTTTGCAACACGAGTGCTAATGAGACCGGGACCTGCAGCTTAATTGACCTGCAGTTGAAATTTCTGGGTTTCTGCAAGTTACATTCTCTTACAGATATATTTTATACATTACAATTATGATGGAATGCATAAAAAGGATGTAACTGATGAATATTATGATGTAAATATTACTGCATTGAGATCATTGATAAAAAACTTGATAAAAAGTTATATTTGTACTGAAAAAACTGTAAAATGATAGTTATTCCATCAAAATTTATCATATTACTACTATATATCAATACCTAAAATCTAAAAGTCAATGTTTTGTTTTGAACACAGTTATTAAAATATATAAAAGGCAAGAAATTAAAATTTGAAAATCACAATATGAAAATTATGGTTATGATGAAAATAAAAGATATAAATATGATGAAAATTAAAGATAAATAATATTTAAATCATACTTTGATAGTATTTTAAAAACAGTTTTATTATATGTAAACACAAATTTTGGGTTCAGACTAACATCACAGGTATCCATGAAGATTGTAAATTTTGTGCTTAAAATATGTAAAATAAAAGCCGAAAGTTATAAAGGCTTCGATCTTTTTATTACTTAGCATTGTTAACAAGATTTCTACTAGTATGAAAAACATAAAATATAAGATCAAAACTGAAGATACACAATATTTACATCATACTTTTATAGTGTTCTAAATTCAGCATTAATATATTTAAAAACAACTTTTTAGTTCATACTTTTAATATCAGTGGTATCCGTGGAGATGGCATGGAATTTTCTACATTTTGGCAAAACAGGCATACTTTTCCTAACTGAGCTATATATTCGTAACTCAAATAAGCCGCCATGTTTTCTTACTATCGGGAAGTTCTCTCTACCAAATTTGCTGCTGGAAAGTTTCCGCAACCTGTAGCTATCGGTAACTTTCCGCATGTAACCCCAGAGTACCGAAGTATCGTTTGCTCTCAAAATTTCCGCGAGCTGACGTCAACGTGACGTCATACCGCACTTGCGGTACGAACCGCAACTCCCAGAGTAAGGCCCAAAGCTTCTTTTACGAAAATAATGCGATTTCGCAGGAAAGAAGACTCCTGATGTAAAATGTGGGAAAACGAAACTTCTTACTTTAGAACGTTTATCTACTGAACTTAATATTTTTGACACTCAAATACTGAATACAGAATTTTCTTCAAGTGATGAGTTTGAAAGTGAGTATGCAAATATTGAAGAGTACAAGGAAAAGTTAAACTTAATACGAGTAGAAACGGAATTAATTTTTAACCGCCAAATGGCAGAACCCGCTGGCAGTACGCCGCCAAATCTGAGTAAACGGAAACTGAAATTACCGGATATAGAGTCGAAACAATTCGGTGGCGACATTAAGGATTGGTTACCGTTTTGGGGACAATTTCGGCGAATACACGAGGATAAGGAAATTCAAAATGAGGACAAGATGCATTATCTTGTTCAAGCGACCATACCCGGTACGAGACCACGTGACACTGTGAATAGCTTCCCTGCAACCATAGATTAAAGGCTTAGGCTATGCCTGCAACCGTTGAAAATTATGAAAAGGTTATAGAAAGTTTAAGAAATAGGTTTGGCAGAGAAGAACTGTTGGTTTAATTCTATATTCGGGAATTATTAGGTCTAATTATTAAAAATGTTACGAATCAAAAGGGACAGTGCAGCATATCTGAATAAGGAATTTCCACGTTTTCTAATTTTAATTTTAAACAATAGAAGACAAAAAAGCAAATAGGACAGTACCTATTTTTCAACTCCTCTTCTTAGCCCACTCTCCTGTTTCTAATCATGGATATTGTTGGTGCTTCAACCATATTTGGCGAAATTGGCGTGCTTGCAGCTTGCGTGCGTGGCGTGCTTGCAGCGTGGCGTTTGAAATCTGGCGAGGGGATCGTAACTCAACAAATTGATACATAAACAAAAACAACATTTTGAGGAAAAATTTTACAAAAATTGAATATTTAAAATCTAATTGAATTAACAAAGAAAACACAAAGGAAACACATAACATTCATACTAAATAGACTGAAACATTCACTTAATCACAAATTAAATAAACTGAGTGTGATTTTCATCACAAATTTGTGATTTAGTGTAAATTGTAAAATTAATTTAAAAACTCTTTGACTTAAAAGAAACTGTATTTTGAGTGGAGGTTGAAGAGGAGTTGTAAAATTGAAAATTTTTTTTCAAATCTCTTATTCTTTCATTTGGTTGCCTAATGAGTGATTTCTACCGGGTGTTATAGCGGACTCTTTAACGCCTCTCAAAAACGATACTTTTCCACCGCCGAGTTTGTAACGTCATTGGTCACGAAAACACTGACTGTAGCAATCGGAAACAAAAAGAGAATGAGACATAACATGCATAACTCACCTCTCTTATTATCGCTATTATCTTATTAATCACCTGCATTGAATAGAGCCAATCTAATAACCTAAACACATTTAATTATTCAAAATTATTTAAAGAATATATACAAACATTTTAGTATTAACATGAGCGATATTGTGGTCACACCACTCATCGTTAATATCTTTCAGAGAGCAGTTCCCACTTTTTTAGTCTCTTTGTTCTATCAGAGTTGAGGCCGAAAGCTGTCCGATTGGTTAGGGCGCTGATCGTCGGTACCGGAGTTCGTGGGTTCGAATCCCACTATGGTATGGATGTTCGTAGCCGTTCGGAATCGGCTTTAAGCAGTAGGTCCCGGTCTCATTAGCCCTCGTGTGCAAAACAGTAGACCGTAGCGCTCCAAACCAAACCAAACCAAACTATCAGAGTTGAGAAGTCTCAGTAGAAGTAGAAGTGCTTTTCGTGACATACTCCCCACCTTGAGTTTCACCACATTGGAACTCAATTCTCAAAGAAGAAATGTTCTAGAGATCCAAACGATGAGGAGTACGTAGATTTCGGCCATAGAGGTTGATTCTCTGAGGTTGAACCGGAGAGGCAGGAACTGACGATGGTGCTTCCTGGGAGACGGGCATAGGCGACGAGTTCCTCAAATTTAGGTCCTCTCCTTCATCACAAGTGTTGGGATCTCCAATTAGCTGGCGAAAATCTCTGTCGATGGGAGAACTTACTTCAAGAGGATAAAGTCGCTGGATAGGTCGAAGTAAATCTCCTTGGTACGAGCTTTGACAAGACGCACCATTCCGTCTTTTCCTTTGATTAATTCAACCACTTTTCCAAGAGGCCAACTGATTCTTTTGGCAGTGGTTTCTAATAGAACTATATCTCCTATGGAAAAGAGGTAGCTGTTTCGTGATTTTTTCGCATAACTTCTGAGCTGTCCAAGATACTCAGACTGAAACCGTTTTCTAAGATCTTCACGGAGTTTCAGTCTATAAAGGTATCTTTTTCGCAAACTTGAGGATTCGATTTGATCCATATCTGGAACTCCACTTTCTTTAAGATCTCTCAGAAACATCGCTGGAGTCAGCGGTTGAAGTTCCAGGTCTTCGGAGACATAAGTTATTGGTCTGGTATTAATGACATCCTCACAATCGCAAAGGACGGTTGACAGTTCCTCATACTTTAAGCAAGCCTTGCCAAGGACTTTTCTTAAGATAGTTTTCATTAGCCCAATTAGTCGTTCCCAGAATCCACCCCACCATGGTGAGCTGAGAGGGATGAACTTCCATCGTATTCTTGACACAGATGTGTCACTTTCGATTCTCTGCCAATCGACTCTCCTTAGAGCTTGGTTGGATCCTTGGAAATTAGAACCATTATCAGTATAGATGGTTGAAGGTCTTTCTCTTCTTGCGATAAATCGACGTAAAGAGAGAAGGAATTTGTCAGTCCTAAGTGATGTTACTAATTCAAGATGTACTGTGCGGTAAACTGCACATGTGAATAAGACAATCCAAATTTTGGATCCGTCCTTTAAAACCAAAAGACCTGCGAGATCAATACCGGTAGTTTCAAAAGTAGCAGAGTTCCTTAAACGGTCTTCCGGCAGAGGTGCAGCTTGTATCTCGGGATGTTTAGTCTCAAATCTTTTACAGGTGATACAAGATTTTATAATACTACGAATTGTTTTACGACTTCTAATCAACCAATAATGTTCTCTCAAACTTGACATTAAAGTTTGAATTCCACAATGAGATAAAGTTTTATGTCTATACATAATCATCTTATGAACTACAACGTGATCAGGAGGCAAAAGGATAGGATATTTGAAATTTTCAAAATCTTTTCTCATTAAAAGTTGTGTCTTTATTCTAATGAGACCTTTTGGATCAACGAATGGTCGAAGGTTTCGAAATTTCTCTTCACTACTTGTTCCAAATGAGGTCTTTTGTATAATTTTCCAAATCATGGTTTCAGCTTCTGTCAGTTCTTCGCTTTCCAAACTTTGTGAGGTGTACAAAATCAACTTTTTGCATTTTCTGACAAATCTAAGTATCCAGGCAGTAATTCTCACGATCTTCTCGAAAGATGAAACATTAGTCAAGTAATCAAATTCGTCGTTCTTTGTAACTGTCAAAGTAACTATAGTCTTTTTCTTCTCCGAATTTATAATTTCTTTATCGACCATAGCTTCACTAACTGGCCAAAATTTCTGATCTTGCTTCAGCCAAGATGGGCCATCATGCCACTTTTGAGTTAGAAGTGTGACTACAGAACCTCCTCTAGAAGGTAAGTCGGCTGGGTTGAATGCTCCAGGAATATGATTCCACTCCTCCTTTGAACTGTGGTTTCTTAACTCTCTTACACGTTTCATGACAAAAACTCCCCATTCTTCTTCATTTCTGATCCAATGTAAAGCATTCATGGAGTCCGTCCAGTAAAATGTAGCTATATCTTCCATGTGTAAATCTTGTTTGATTGTTGTCATGAGGCGTGTTCCTATAATGCACGGTAACATTTCCAATCTGGAAATTGTTACCAGTTTCAATGGAGCTACTCGGGACCGTGACTGTACCAGTTGACAGGAAACACCTTCTTCATTTTCACTTCTCAAATATATGCAAGTTGCATAAGCTAATTGAGAGGCGTCACAGAAAACATGGAATGATAGATTGTTCCTGTCTTTAAGATTAATTGCCAGTCTTCTAGGTATCATCAAATTATTGTCATGAGTTAAATCTGCTTTCAATTTCAAAAACCTTTTAGCAAGTTCATCAGATTGTTCTGCATCCCAAGCCAATTTAGCTCTCCAACAGTCTTGCATCAAAAGTTTAAATCTTAAAGTCACAGGACTCAATATTCCAAGAGGATCAAACAGTTGGTTTGCTGATGACAATATAGATCTTTTGGTTAATGGAATTGCATCAAGAATATCTTGTTTATAAGTACATCTTAAGGTGTCATCTTGTGTTCCATTCAAGCCCCAACACAGAGACATTTTCTTCATGCGCAGAAGATTCTTTGTCAGTTAGATGGAAGGTGGATTTGTCCCCATTAAATCTCCATCCTCTCAAATCAAATTTAGCACTCATCATTATTTCTTTTGAGAGTTCGATAAAGGTTTCGACTTCTTCCATGGTATCTAGACTTGTGACACAATTGTCAACATACATAGCAGTCTTCAGTTTTTTCGCTACCTCTTGAAGAGTTTCAGGGACATGATTTAGATGGTACGAAATTGTCGCGCCCAGGAGGAAAGAACTTGCATTTATCCCAAATACCACACGTGTTCGGCGTGTAAAGAACTTGGATTCTCCAAAATCTTTTTCATTTGTTTATTAACACCAAACACACATAAAAGGAAAGAGGAATAAATCCGCACTCAAAAACTATACATAATAAAAAGGGGTTTAACAATCCCCACACTCGGGCTAACGCCGCACATTTTTTCGACTGAAGTTCAAACTCTGTCACAAAGGGTGGTCACATGACCACGCTGGCTGCGGGCTAGTTAGGCATGCGCAGAGCTGGTCCGAACATGCCGCCCCGCGTTGCAATGTACATAGTACATTCAAGGTTCGTATCATTCATATATCATTACATACAATGAAAAGAAATAGTAATCAACATAAAAACAATTAAATTAAATTTATATGACATAGAAATAAACAACTTAACAATCAAGTAATGAAATTACATGGGGAAATCATTCAAATTAATGAAATTATATCAGTAAGTAAATTTGATATAAATCACAGTATTCTGTAACAAAAAACATTTCAAAATTTTATGTTTCTATTGGTAACACGCACAACTTTGAAATAGATCTTTTAAATATACCTGATTTGGTTCTGACATCTGCAACACTATTATCCTTACCAGAATAAGTTTTCATAATACGCCCGAGAAGCCATTTGCAAGTAGGCAAATTTTCTTCTTTTAACAGGACCATACCGCCCTCTTTTATATTCCTTTTTTCAAACATCCACTTTGTCCGCATCTGCAGATTATTTAAATATGTTACACTCCATTTTTTCCAAATTATATGTACAACCTTGGTAATTTTTTGCCATATGTGCAATCTGTTTGTTTCTATATCTGCAAGAGAAGGTTCAACAATTGATGTTAACGATCGACCTACAAGAAAGTGAGCAGGAGTTAAAACTTCTAAGTCATCAATTTCTGATGACAGAGGAGTTAAGGGACGCGAATTTAGCATTGCTTCGATTTGAATCATTATAGTTAAGAGTTCCTCATACGTAAACCTAGAATTGCCTATGGTCCTTTTTAGATAATATTTAAAAGACTTAACCCCTGCCTCCCATAGACCGCCGAAGTTGGATGCTCTGGGGGGTATAAATTTCCAATCCATGTTCTCTTCTAAAGAGAACTTCGAGAGATTTTCATCTTGTCTGCTCATCAACTGGTAGAACCTTTTTAGCTCCTTGTTTGCACCGACAAAATTGGTGTCATTATCAGAAATGATAGTTCTACATTTTCCTCTTCTAGATATAAAACGCTTAAGAGTAGCTATCATGCAGTCTGCGGTTAAGTCTGATAATATCTCTAAGTGTATTGCCTTTGTTACAAGACAAACAAATATACAAACGTATACTTTTTTATGAGGGGTCCTTTTCGTTGATTTTTGTTCTTTATATGGAAAGGTCCACACAGATCAACACCAACATAATTGAAAGGAAAATCAGGAGTGACCCGTTCTTTGGGCAAAACTCCCATTTTTTGAGTAGAAATACGAGGACATGCCTTAAAACATTGAATGCAACTGTGAACAATTTTTCTACAACGGTTTCTCCCTTTCAAAGGCCAATATTTTTGTCTAATTTGATACAATAAGTTTTGCGAACCACAATGTAAATATTTTTCGTGAAAATATTGGATTATCAAATCGGTCAATCTACAGTTGGATGGCAATAATATAGGATGTTTTGAATCATAACCGACCGAGGAATTATTTAATCGACCACCTACCCTTATGAGGCCATCTTGATCTAAAAAGGGATCTAAACTTTTAATCTTACTTGTATTATGAACACTATTTCCCTTTTCTAAGGCCTTGAATTCATCCAAAAATGCAGATCGTTGAGCTCTTTCAATTAGGACTTTCTCAGCTAATTTGATTTCCTTACCTTTCAGGGCACCTGAATCTTTAGTACTTGGATCTTTACAATTATGTATAAATCTGAAAATGTAACCTAAAATACAAACAATTTTAAAATACTTATTACTAATCTGTAGTAAGTTATCTAAATATTCAGGAACAAAGTTCAACGAAAGAGTTAATTTCGAGTCCAAGGAGTCTGAATTCCTTTTCATTTCGGGAAGATAGTCCTCAGGAATAGGATCAACTTTCGAAATTGAATCAGGAAGATCGTGGGATGATAAGAAGGGGGGACCCTTCCACCACATAGTGTTACCCAACAGGGAGTCTGCACTAAGTCCTCTTGTCAAGAAATCTGCAGGATTGGTTTTCCCAGGGCAATGGTACCAAGAATTGGGATCTGTCAGGTTTTTTATCTCTTTAACTCTGTTTGCCACAAAGCGTTTCCATCGACTGGTTGAACCTCTGATCCAGTACAAGGAAATCGTAGAGTCAGTCCAATGATAGGTTTTTGTTGGTTTTTTTGTGTTCACAATTTTCCGTATGCTTTTTGTTAAGCGAGATGCTAACAACGCTCCAAGGAGTTCCAATCTTGGAAGGGAGATCTTCTTGAGTGGAGCAACTCGACTTTTTGACGCTAACAAATTAACTTCAATGTTACCTGTTGCTTTCAAAACACGTATGTAAACAGCAGCACCATATGCTTTTTTACTAGCATCAGAAAAGCTATGGATTTCTATTTCATCAAGGTCTTCCGCTATAGTTGAATTTAGACAAAGTCTAGGAATTTCAATTTTGGCTAATCTTGGAAGCTCTTCGCACCAGTGTTGCCATTCTTTTTTAATATCTGGAGGTAAATCTCCATCCCATTGAATTTTCTGTATCCATAATTCTTGGAAAAGACACTTTACTCGAATTGTAAATGGAGTAATTAATCCTAGCGGGTCAAAGAGTTTTCCCACTGCTTGAGAGAGGAAGCGTTTCGTGTTTTTGTTAAAAGATAGAAAGTCTATTAGTCCCTGGATCTCCATAGTGAGGCAATCCTTTTCTGTGTTCCAAGTCATTCCAAGAACTTTAGTCAAGTTAACACCCAAGCTAACAGAGTTGTACTCAGGTTGAGTGTCAAAATCTTCCCTTTTCCATTCTTCCATCAGGCTACTGTCATTTGAAACCCATTTTCTTAATTTCATTCCAGCCTTTTGCATTATCCCTTTAGCATCCTTTGAAACTTCTAGAGCACTTTCAACGGTATCTTCACCTGCAATAAAGTCATCAACATACAAGAAAGTATCAAGAAGTTTTGACGCCTTCGGATATCTATTACTGAATTGTTTGATATGTTTTTTAATTGTCGCTGATAAGAGAAAGGGTGAAGCACTGACTCCAAATAAAACACGTTTGAATCTATAAATTTTAAGATCTTGCATGAAATCTTCATCAGTCCATAAGAAACGTACAGCATCTCTGTCCTTGGTAGCTAACGATATCTGTAGAAATGCCTTTTCAATATCTGAAATTATGGCAATTTTGTTCAACCTAAAATTAATTAAGATATCAAGCAAATTAGAATTAAGATTGGGGCCTGACCACAAACAGTCATTTAAGGATAACTCGCCACAATCATGGGAGCTTGCATCAAATACGATGCGTGTTTTAGTAGTAAGTCTCTCTTGCTTACATACTGGTTGATGCGGTAAATAATAAATAGGTCTTTCATTTATTTCAGGGGTTGGTACTTTAACTTCTTCAATTATATCCTTCTGAAGGTATTCTCTCAAAATCTCTGCGTATTGTTCCTTCATTTTATTATTTTGATCAAGTTTTCTTTTCAGACTCTGTAAGCGGTACTTGGCGACTCTAAAGTTATCTTTCAGCTCTCTCCAATCTCTTCTCCAAGGAAGTACTACTTCATATCTATTTCCTTTTAATTTTGTTGTTTGATCAAAGATTTGAATAGCTTGATCTTCTTCTGGTTTTAGTTATTCATCTTTTATTCCCAGAGACTCTAATTCCCAAAACTGTCTTAAATTGTTATTCATTTCTTCAAACTCTTGTATCAAGTGACACTGCCCATATTTATTTGAAGGTGTTACTTCGTTTAAAACCCCACTTGGAATCCACCCAAAAACTGATTCTTGCAAAATTAGATTCTCATTGACCTTATACCGATTTTGTCTTAAAATTTTATAAAATAACTCAGCTCCAATCAAGGCATGAATTTTTCCCACATTGAAGAACGTGGGATCAGCGTAATCTATAAATGGAGGCAGTTTAATGTTAGATACATCTAACTGAGTTGATGGGATGTGATCTGTAATTTTAGGAACGAGTAGGAATTCTATATTTTCTTTGAAACTTCCATCCGCATTAAATATAACGGTTTCTGTTTTATTTCGAACATTATGAGTAGATCCATTTAAACCCTTTACAGGAACATTAATTTTATGCTTTGGCAGACTTAATTCGTCGGCGCATTCATTCAGTAATATGTTTACATTCGAAGCACTATCCAATACGGCACGTATTTTGTATCGTTTTCCATAAGCATCGTTGATGAAAATAAAACAAGTACTCAATAACACAGATTTTTTTTCTTTCATTATATTGCTGAGAGTTTGGAAGGATTCAGATTGTAAATTATTATCTACTGACTCTGACACGTCATTTGTGGGGAACGGCTGTTTATCTTTTATTCCAGACGAAACGTTAACTGGCGCCACTGAAACAGTTTCGCTATGCAGTTTCTCTGGATGGAGAAGCGAATTATGTCGTAATGTACAATAAAAGCAAGAAAATTTAGAAGTGCACGATTTTACAGTATGGTTTTGGTTTAGGCAATTTATGCACAATTTATTTTGTTTTACGAAATCATATCGTTCCGAAACACTCATTTTTTGAAAATTAGAACATTTATTCAAACTATGCGAATTTTTGCATAAAGGACACCTCTTAAATTTCAATTTTTCATTAGAATTCAGCATAAAGGCTTTCGATTTGTTTGAATACGGCGTGCTTTTATTTGAGTGCTTGATAGTGGAATTTCTATTCACACTTTCCAAAGTCGAACTTCTGTTTTCTAAAAACGACATTAATTCCGCGAATTTCGGATACTCTGTTTTTTTCGTTGTGTATTCAAACAGTTTTCTTGATTCTCTGTCTAATTTTTGCAAAATGATATTAACGAGGAATGCATCGGAAAGGTTATTTTGTTGGTATTTTAATACCTTCAGCGCTCTTAAGTTCTTGTTTATGCAATCAATAAAATTTCTCAATTCCATTGACGATTCATGTTGAATCTTTTCATAGTTTATTATGGCTGTCAAATGAATATCTACGAGTAAACGGTGATTCTCAAATCTTTCTGTTAGTGCCGTAAATAAGGACTCGAACGAATCGTCAGAGCTTTCTAGCTGCTTAGCTTCGGCGCTTAGAGATGCGCGCAAATAATACAGTTTCTGAGCATAATTTAATTCATCATTGTTTATAATTAAATTTGTAAACTGCATCTTAAATGTAAACCACTCGTCATATTTACCACTGAATACAGGTAATGGTATGTCCGGTAATTTTACCTTTGTGTTATTAACACTTTTGGTTTCATTGTTCTCAACATGTGTATTAGCTTCATTTACCTTTAAAGATTGAAGTAAGGTATGGAGACTTACCTCAATATTTTCGAGGCGATCTTCCATCTCATCTAATTCTTTTTCAAAGGCAGGTAAATCTTCTATATCTGGATTATCATAGTATGATTCTCTGAATTCATCAACTTTCGATTGAAGGTCAGATAGTTTGCGAAGTTTGATTTCCAGTTGAGTGTTCGTAAAGGCTTTCGTTTTTGAAATATCTTGGACATAGTTTTCAAGTTTTGTTATAGTACGTTTGAGGGTACTTTTCTTTCGATTCATTTTATCCATAGCTTGCGCTCCGGCTCGACGGACCAAAAATATGTTCGGCGTGTAAAGAACTTGGATTCTCCAAAGTCTTTTTCATTTGTTTATTAACACCAAACACACATAAAAGGAAAGGGGAATAAATCCGCACTCAAAAACTATACATAATAAAAAGGGGTTTAACAATCCCCACACTCGGGCTAACGCCGCACATTTTTTTCGACTGCAGTTCAAACTCTGTCACAAAGGGTGGTCACATGACCACGCTGGCTGCGGTCTAGTTAGGCATGCGCAGAGCTGGTCCGAACAACACGTTTATGGCGATAAATCTTCAACTTATCAGGATCTCCGTTTTCAAACCATAAAAATCTTAGATAGTCCCGGTCTTTGTCGTTGACACTTATCTGGAGGAAGGCTTTCTTGATATCAGCGATTACGACAAACGCTCCAGATCGGAATCTATTCAAGATGCTCGGAATCAGTTCCACTAAATTAGGTCCTTTTTCAAGACAGTTGTTCATAGATAATTCATTCTTTTGTTTTGCTGAAGCATCATAGACCGAACGAATCTTTGTCGTCGAATTCTCTTTGATCCCGGCCCGATGGGGTAAATACGTGCAAAGAAGATCATCTAATTTTGCAATATCCACAGGTTCTATTATTTTTTCTTTCAGCCATTCATGAAAGACATCTTCATAACTCTCTAGCAAATTCTTTGCTTGAAGGTTCTTAATTGTTCCCTTGAGTCTTCTTTCCGCAATCATCCTATTATTGGCAGGTAGTTGCATACCTTCCAACCAGGGCAGAGAAACTTCATACCGGCCATCTGCAAGTCTCTTCAGTGTTTTCAAGAAATGCTGCATGGAAGCTTCTTCCTTTTCAGTCTTTGATTGTTTCTCGGCTTGATCTTTGATTCCTATTATATCAAGACTCCATAAATCTGTTTCAGAAATTCCTCCTGCAAGCATTGAAGTAACAATCAGATCTGTGTTTTCATCTCCCTTTACTTTTCTTGTACGACCCATAACCGTCCACCCTAACTTTGTCTGGATGGCAACTAAACCAGAAGGTCAAAGCTTGTAACCCCCGGTCAGAAGCTTTCCAGCACCATCTGCTCCAATCAACAATTCTATGGATCCATGGTGTTGATCACTCAAATGGATATTGTTTTCTGAAAGTTCTTTCATCCACATCCCATCCGCAACTGGTGGAATTGTTGCACAGATTGTTTCTTGACCGAGGACTTCAAAGTTACAGCTGTAGGTCAGATCAAAGTCAGTGAGGAATGCTCTATAAACATCGTGATGGCAGACCTCTGTACTCGCTCCTCCAAACAAGGAATGTCGTAGACTTTCTCTTCGGTGGGGTTGGTAATTCAATCTCTGGGCAGTACTTTTCAAAATGTACGATCTTTGAGAAGCTGAGTCAATTATTGCCCTTATCTTCACTTTACCCCTTTCTCCTCTTAAGTGAATCACAAGAGTCTGCAACAAAACATGTGGTGATGTCGAAACATTTGCCAGAATCTGATTTTGTACGGGAATATCATTATCAGATTTGGGTTTTGTCATTTCTTTGGGAGACTGGGTTTGATTATTATTGCATAAAAGATAATGGTGTAATCTTCCACAATTTTTACATTTGATTCTGGATTTACAAGAGCTACAAATATGATTAATTTCCAAGCACCTAAAGCAACCTCCCTTTTCATTAAAATATCTTTCCTTTTATCACCTGGTAAACTCTGAGCATATCTATAGTCAGCACTTAAATGGTTCTTATCACAAAATATACATTGAAGGTTCTTCGAGGCTGTGTTGTTTTGTACTGAGCTATAGAGTTCCATGCCCGTGGTAATATTTTTATTACGATTAAAGGATCTAATTGGCTGATTCTTCTTGTTCTTATGTTCTAGTCCAAACCCACTTTTGGCTAAGTTAATCTTTTCTTCACCCTCAACTTCATTTCCAAGAAATTTCATTAGCGTTTCTAACTTGTTAATTTTTTCATCTTTTTTAAACGTTATCGTAGAAAAATGTCGTTCCCAAATCCGTAAAAGATCAATAGGCAAACACGACTCGACCAAAGGGTAAAGCATGGATGCATACTTGTCACTTGTTACACCCAGCATCTGCAAAGATCTTAGCTGGGTTTCGATTTTGTCGTACAGTTTAACTAATGGAAGTTTATGTTCATTATTGAAGGCATTATTTAATACCAAGCTCAAAAGTTCTCTTACATAGACCTCCACTAATACATCCTCAGGTGCAAAAGGAGCCTTTAAACAATCGATGGCTTGAACATAGTTTTCAGCCGTGGATGGAAAAGACTCGACTACCTCCCTAGCTCTTGAACCCTTAAGGGATGTTTGTATCAAGTACTGATATTTATCTTCATATGAAATATCCGGATCAGAATCTTATTTTTTTAATAATCCCCAGAAAGACAATGAATCTTTCAGAGTCCCATCAAATTTCTGTAACTCGATCTTAGGCAACTTAAAATTTCTTTTTTCGTTAATTGAATGTGTATCAATTTCGCTGTCAGATCTTTTTATGCAGCGTTCTAGTTTCGTTTTAAAATATATGAATTTATCTTCATAAGATTCGGCACTTTCGATTTCATCACGAATAATTTTCTCGGTATGCGTAACATCCTTCGTGATTAAATCAAGTATATCTTTATCTAAGTTTTGAATTTTCAAATACTTCTCTGTTAACTGATTCAGGTTACTAGCATACAAATCAGAATCATCTACTTTCGATTTCAAAAATAATTCCAAATTTCCAGTAAATTTAGTAAAACAGCCTCGATAAGAACCTCTCAATTTAGTTAATGCTTCCATTTTAAATATTAATACAATTGTCAGAATATATCAACATAAATCCTAATATAAATATGAACAGATACTCAATACAACATACACTTCTGTTTTCAATAATAAAATGCAATATTCAATTCAATAAATACTAATCATAAAGAACTACATAATTCAAAATATATAAACATACATATGTATTCTAATTCTTAAATTAAAAGTTTTCCAGTAAAAATGTTCTCAAAAAAGAATAATAAACTTTAAAGTAAAATACACGCAATTCTAAAAACAATATTCAGTTAATTCAGCATCAAATAACTTTTGTAACATATGCTCATGGTTATCAGAATAGAAAATAAATTTAACATTCTAGATATTTATTAAATCCTGTATTCTCAAAATTGCATCAAATTACTCTAATCCAAATTATATCGAATGTATTCAATCCAACTTTATCAATAGAGCAATTTCTTAAACACTGTCTTCTATTTTATCAATGTTCGCTTGCTACTTAAATTCCAAAAAGATATTCTCATTAATTATTCAAAATACTCCACTTTCATTTAATATATTTCAAATATAATTGATGAGCAAGTTAAATATTTAAGCAGCAAGAGTTCTAAATAAATTCTTTTCCAGTTGTCAAAACATATATTATGACTCAATTCCAGCGTCCCTGTTCGGGCGCCAAATTATGTAGCAATCCGAAACAAAAGGAGAATGAGACATAACATGCATAACTCACCTCTCTTATTATTGCTATCTTTTCGCGCCGAAATGAAGTCGCATCGAAGTTATGGATCGACAATAGTGTTAATCACCTGCATAGAAGAGAGCCAATCTAATAACCTAAAAACATTTAATTATTCAAAATTATTTACAAGAATATATACAGACATTTTAGTATTAACATGAGTGATGTTGCAGTCACACCACTCATCGTTAAAATCTTTCAGAGAACAGTTCCCACTTTTTTAGTCTTTGTTCTATCAGAGTTGAGAAGTCTCAGAAGTAGAAGTGCTTTTCGTGACACTGACCGCCTATGTTGTTTACATGTTAAAAGGCGACTTTTAAATTTGTTTCTGTGTAAAGTATCCCATATAATAGAAATTTTTTTATTATGTCTGGCATTAAAAAAACATATAAATATTGTTTTATGCCACTCTGTAAAAGTACAATAACTAATTACAATGAGAAAATATTTTTCAGCGTTCCCAAAGATCTACATACACGTAATATCTGGACAAATGCGGTGAAAAGGGATGAGAAATTAAACCCCAAATTATCATATAAATAATTTCTATGGGTTTGTGAAGACCTTTTTTCGGTAAGTAATTACTTGCTTTTGTTTAAATATTACTAATTTAGAACAATTAAAGTATATAAAAATACATCTACACCTTTAAAAGGACTGTTAATTAATCAGTGCTGTTTAACTTTTAAAACTGCTACTTTTCGGGTATTATCACAGAGTACAATAAATGTTTGATAAAGCATATTGTAGGGACAGGCGAGTAATAGTGAACGGCCGGAGAGCGCCACCTAGGAAGAAAGTAAGTAGATTCGAGGAGAACGTTGGAGGTGATTGTAGACTCCGGACGTGTAAGCGAGGCTCTTAGGATAGATCCTTGAGTTGATATAATTGGTTACTGTAAATATTGTAATATTTGTATATATATAATTGTCCGGTAGTAGTTTGTGCTCTGTCTTAAAATAAACCTGAATGTTGAAAAATAAATCTACTGTTTGGATGTGAATTTATACAACGGCTCGGCGATCTTCACAACACGCTCTCTTTCGAGAACCAGAGCTGAGCGAATGGAAAAGGACTATAGACAGAGCTGAGGACAACTGCACAGAGATATCATGGAAAACAGGTAGGATCTGTTTGATTTGATCTTATTAAAGATATAATTTTACCGGAGATATAAGAATATATGAGAGAAATCTAAAATGTATAAGAATTCAAAAAAGGAAGATTTGGTAGCACTTCTTAATGCTATAGAAGATACACCAACTGGTGGTTTAACGATAATTCAAATAAAAAATAAGATTGAGGATAGTAAAGCTTTTAAAGATGATCCAGAATTTCTGAAGGGGTTATTAAGTTCTATAGTTAAGGAGAGAAGAACTAAAGAAGAGAACGAGATAAAAGCTAGAGAAACAGAACAAAAACTGGAATTTGAAAAATTAAAATTAGCAAGCTTAGAAAAAGAACTAGAATTAGCAAAAATCAGAAATCAGGACGTGGCTACAGATGAATCTCGCTCAAGCACAGATGTCGAGCTGGGTTCGGGAAATTTAGAAAGTTTAATAAAGAGTGTAAAAACTCTAACCATTCCAATTCCCGGCAAGTCAGAAAACTTCAGTTTGTTTTTTCAGACACTGGAGAGAGCATTTGATACAAAAAATGTGCCAGAGAAGTTCAAATCTGAAATTTTAATTAACATTTTGGGGGAAAAAGCTACAAATATACTATCTTATGTTAGTGATGAAGAGTTAAAATCGTATGAAATTATTAAAAACCTTGTGCTAAAAGAATATCAACCAACGGCATTTGAATGTTTGCTGAATTTTCGAAGAGCACGACGCGAGGCTAGAGAAACGCACGTTCAATTCGCGTCCAGGCTATCGGCAAATTTCAAATATTATTGTCAGTTGCGTGAGGCTCAAGATTTCGACACATTATGTCAACTAATGATTTCTGACAAAATCTTTCAAACATTAGATAGGGACACTGCAACCTACATCAATATTAAAATGGGAGAAGGTTGGTTGAGACCAAAAGATTTGGCTAAAGAGATCGATATATTTTGTAAGCAAGGGAAAATCATTAAACGAGGCAATAGCTAATGAAACAGCAAATAAGTCTCCACAGGTTTCAAAAGAAACAAAGTATGTTCCGCCTCATTTAAGGAATAGTACAAGTAAATATAAATATCCATCGAAAGAATGTTATATATGTGGAAAAACCACACACCTAGCTAGATGTTGTCCTCATCGGAACAAACCAGAAAAAGAAGTAAACATTTCAAAAAAAGAAATGACAGAAAGAAAAAGTGATGAGAAAATAATTGCAAAGGTTGGATCTGCATGCTTAGATTCCGACGAAATTTCAACACAACCACTGCCAAGGGTAAACATTTGTATTGCGGGCAAAGAAATACCAGCTATCATTGATACAGGTGCTGAGATATCTGTTTTAAACCCTAGTTACATTCCTGAAGTTTCCATAGAAAATAGCAGCAAAATCGACCTAATTTCCGCTTTCGGAGAAAAGATTACTGCAAGGGTAGTACGAATGCCAATGGCTATAAAAGATCCCCATAACCCCAACTGTCTGAGGCAAGTCGAAATTTTCCTAGCCTTAACAGATAAGCTACACGTACCTTGTGTGATCACGCCGAACGTCTACGAGTTGCTGACTTTACAAAATTTATGGGGTGAGTCATACCCCCTGGACGGAGAGTTTTGTGCAGGCGGGGAGGCAACAGAGCCGAAGGGTAACGAAAATAAACAAATCTCCCCCACCGAAACACTTTATGGTGATCCCTTGGATGAAAATTCGTCGGGGAGTTTGAACATCGTTAACACAGTGAACTCGGGGTCAAATAGAAAGACGGAAAGTGCTAAACTTGTACCAGATGCTGATAAATTGAAAACCGAACAGAGAGAATGCGAATCGCTAAAAGTTGTTTTTCAACAGCTTAAGCAAGGAAATTGAAATTATATTTTAATTGACGATTTAATTTATCACAAAGACAAGATTTCAGGAGACAATGTTACACAACTGGTAATACCAAAAAAAAAGGAGGGAACACATTTTAAAACTCGCACATGAGTCAGTATTTGGAAGTCATTTGGGGATGCGGAAAACAAAAGAACGAATAAAATATTCATTTTATTGGCCCGAGATGTCAAAGGATATTCTTAATTTTTGCAAAACTTGTACAGATTGTCAATTACGAAGCCCAGAGAGATGCACTGATAGAATCCCTGTTACTCCTGTGAATAGACCCAACTTCCCGTTTGAAGTTGTTAATGTGGATATCATCGGTCCAATCGATCCTCCTTCAGCTAGAAACCATAAGTACATTCTTACTTTGATGGATCAACATTCTAGATGGCCTGAAGCCATACCTTTGAGATCTCTGACCGCCAAAGCAACATGCGAGGCTTTACTCGAAATTTTTATGCGTACGGGAATACCTACCATCATAGCCAGTGATCAAGGTTCAAATTTTATTTCTCAACTAACAGAAGAATTTCATGCTAGATTAGGAGTGTGCCCTAAGCTCTCAACCCCAGGTTACCCAGCTAGTAACGGACTAGTCGAAAGATACAATAAAGTTTTAAAACAAATGCTTCACCATGTTATTAGAAAAGATCCTAAAAACTGGGACAAACATATTCCGTATTTACTTTTTGCATACCGAGAAATTCCAAATTCCACGACGGGAATTTCACCATTCAAATTACTTTACGGCAGGGAAGCTAGAGGTCCATTATCGGTACTAAAATCTACATGGTCAGGAGAAATCCCATTGCCCATAAATCTTGGTAAAAGTGCTATAGATTACCTTCAAGAATTAAAAATAAATTTAGAAGAGGCTGCAGAACAAGCATCAATAGTAACAGAAGGGAAACAAAAAACGTATGCTGAGTATTTCAATCGCCGCACTTTGTCGAAAGAATTTAAAATTGGTGACCAAGTGTACTTACTCATCCCAGATTCAAATAACAAATTATATGCAAGATGGACTGGACCGGGAAAAATAATTTCTCGTTGTAACCCGCATTCATATAAGGTTAAGCTGTTAGACGGAAAAGTAAGGCATGTGCATGCAAATAAAATAAGGAAGTTCCATCCCAGAGTCCAAACTATTGGTGTAATTTTTGAAAATGAAGCAGAATTGGGAGAAATCCATACTACACCTGAACCAACTGTACAGGGAAAACCTAATTTTGAGAATATTGATTTAAATAATTTAGATGATAAAAAGAGGAGAGATATTTTGGTTTTGTTAACGAAGTATGAGATGCTATTTTCTAATAAAGTACAAATAGCTAAAGTCGGAGAACATAAAATAAGGCTCTCAGAAAATGAAAGGAAGAAACCTTACATTTATAGAATTCCTGAATCTCTTAAACAAGAAGTTGACAAACAAGTTGAAGAATTATTAAGTCAAGGTCTTATAGAGGAGAGTGATGCAGAGATAGCCTACCCTGTAGTTTGTGTTATGAAAAAGGACGGTAATCTTAGATTGTGCATTGATTTTAGATCCCTTAATGCTTCTACTAAAGCAGACGATTTTCCAATGGAGAATGCTACCGAGCTCATGTACTGCATAGGAAAAGCCAACATCATAACAACGATTGATTTATTAAAAGGTTATTGGGCTATACCAATGGAAAAATCAAGTAAAGATTTTACATCATTTAAGACTCATCGGGCTCAATACCGATTTAAAGTAATGCCTTTTGGATTGAAAAATGCTGCAGCAACATTTCAACGCGTCATGAACAAGGTATTAGCAGAATATAAAGAATTTTCTCGTGCGTACATCGATGACATTGCAGTATTTTCAAATAAGTGGAACACTCATTTAATTCATCTTGAAACTATACTATCGAAGTTGAAAGAATTGTGTTTTACCGTCAACCTTGGAAAATGTTCTTTTGCAAAACCCCAAATAAAATATCTAGGTCATGTAATAGGATCAGGAAAGCATGAAACTGACCCAGACAAAATCACAGCAATTAAAAATTTGAAGACTCCCGAGACGAAGAAGCAGCTTAAGAGTCTTTTAGGCTTGTGCAATTACTACAGAGAGTATATACCACACTACGCAGAAACAGTGTACCCTCTCACAGAACTTACGAAGAAACGGTGTTCTGAGGAATTAAAATGGACAGAAGTCCATAATCAGGCCTTTAATAAGCTAAAGAATTCTTTGTCAAACGCACCAAGTTTGTACACACCAATTCTTGGGAAACCATTTTTGATACAGTGCGATGCATCTTCAGTTGGTGTTGGTGCATGCTTGTCTCAGAGGAAAGATGGAACTCTTTTTCCTATAAGCTACGCAAGTCAAAAATTGACAAAACAACAACAGGCTTGGCCGACAATTGAAAGAGAGGCTTACGCAGTCATATGGAGTTTAAAGAAGTTTGAGACTTGGATCTTTGGTTCAAAGGTCGAGCTAATAACTGACCATAACCCTTTAATTTTCATTACAAAGAATGCTCCACAATCGTCGAAGCTTCAGAGATGGTCGTTAGCTCTACAAAGATATGACATCTCCATATCACATTGCCCAGGGTCAAAGCTGTCGAACGCAGACGCTTTGTCCAGGCTGATACCTAATTAAAAACAGTCCTTCAGACTAATGATGATAGTGACTATGTTCTCAAGAGACTGTTCCAGATTAAAAACTGTGTCATTATAAACTGTTTCTGAACATTGACTTCTCATTGAATTTTTTCTTTTGTTTTTCTATTTGTCCTTTTGAATATGTTATAAATGTAGTACGTTAGTATATGATTCTTTAAATTGTTTTAATTATATAAGTAAATTTTAGTCATTTCATAGCTTTAAATGATTTGGTTGAGTATATTCAAGAAAATTTAAATGTAATTCTTATATTTTTTTACAATTAATTCTTATTCTATATGTTTGAGTTACTGATGTTGCTTGTAGAAAAGTTACATGAATATCTATACTTAAGTTCATATCTATATATATATATATATATATATATATATATATATATATATATATATATATATATATATATATATATATATATATTTGTGAGTTTAATTATATAGTTGAGTAATGTGTAATAGTAATTTGTTGTATTATTGTGTATTGTCTAACAATTGTAAGTATTGTGTCTCACCTGTCAATTAAGTTTCAGATTTGGATTAATTGAAATGTAATCCCAATCTTGAGGGGAGGGTGTAGGGACAGGCGAGTAATAGTGAACGGCCGGAGAGCGCCACCTAGGAAGAAAGTAAGTAGATTCGAGGAGAACGTCGGAGGTGATTGTAGACTCCGGACGTGTAAGCGAGGCTCTTAGGATAGATCCTTGAGTTGATATAATTGGTTACTGTAAATATTGTAATATTTGTATATATATAATTGTCCGGTAGTAGTTTGTGCTCTGTCTTAAAATAAACCTGAATGTTGAAAAAATAAATCTACTGTTTGGATGTGAATTTATACAACGGCTCGGCGATCTTCACACATATAAATATCGTAAAACATATAAATATTTAAAGCATATAATTATCTAATAAATAACTCTGGGAAGGTTATGCATTTTCAAGGTATTATAAATATTTTCTTCAGAGATGCCTACTTTCTTAAGTGTATCAATTCACAGTGATATTTTTCGATTAAATTGGTGACTAATTTGAAAAAAGTGTAATGTTTTTAAAATACTTAATAATGATATTACTTTAAAAATTAAATTTAATTTCAGAAACTTTATACATTTTTTTAATTTAACATTAATATTAAATGCAATAAAATTGTATTGCTATTTAAAAATCCCCTATATAATAATAGCCCAAGTTGTCTGTCCGCGAAATTCTGAAGTGGTTGTACCTGGAATGGATATAGGCATCCATATTGGATTTTTCATGAGTAAGGGTTAGCAAAATTGAAAGCGAGTTCGAAATCCAGCCCATCCCCCCCTTTTCGAGCGTTTAATGCTATTATTTCAAGCCTTATCCTTCCTCTTATTCTATACGAAATTCCTTCTTGATAGGATGGCAAAGGCAGAGAGTAATATTTAAATTTCTGGACTGTTTCTACTTGACTACCTAACTTTATATACTCTAATTAGTTTACTCGCAGCGTGAAGGCGTTGTACGTTTGGTAAAAAGTTCGCTCTCTCGACCTCTGTACTTCTCGGGTTGACAGTTCTATCCCTGACGCAGCCATTTTTTTTTTTTTTTTTAATGTCTAATAAATTTAATATTTTCTGATTTTTCTTTTAAATTCTTATTCCGAAAGTTGTTTTATTATTTTTAAAATAAAGTTTTACTATTTTTTCAACTTTTTATAATTTTTATTATTTTTATTTTATTAAATTCACGTATTGCTTTACGGATTTCCCTGGCCACATAAACATTTCATGTTATGTATCCTTAAACTTTCTTCTCGTAATGTAATAATTGCCTAAGTTATCTGCCCGTCGTTCCTCGAAGTTATAAAGCTGTTGGACCTGGAATGAATTGAGCATCCATATTGGATTTTTGATCAGTTAGGGTTTGCAAAATTCAAAGCGAGTAAAGTTTATCTTTTCTTAACTATAGATCCGATTCTGAAGTAAATTGGTATGAATAAGCTTCATATCCAAGCGAAAAATACTGTTCTCTTTAAAACGTTCGAAATCCCCCTTTTCGAGCATTTAATGCCATTATATCAAGCCCCATTTTAAGAGAAAGCAATTAAATTTATCAATTTAACACATAATAAATAGGTAAAAATAACAATTTTTTTCTAGCATTATGACTTCATTCCTTTAACCATCTCATTTAATCATTTCTTATTTTAAATTATTTAAATATTTTCTGCATTATTTTCATGTTTTATCACTAAAATTAGAAATTACATAAATAATTTTCTTTTTTATTTAACTTAAATAATAGATTAAGTACATATGTGATAATTTTAATCGATTATTTTTGTTGAAAGTTAATTCTCAGCCAAAAAACAAACCATTTTTTTTTTTTTACCTGCCCCATTGGGTTCTTCTTTACAATTTTGGAAAATTAAAAATTTTACTGTTCCCGTCATATGACGGGCTATATGCTTGTGTATAAATAATTAAGCAAAGCATTTTAAAGATTTTAAATTTCTTTTCATCAAATTTAAAATACCTAAGAATTGGTTTGGTTTTGGAGCGCTACGGTCTACTTTTTGCAACACGAGGGCTAATGAGACACAATAAATACCTCCTCTAATTTTTATTTTAATATTACATCCATCTCTATTTAAAAAAGCAATGCTACAACAAATGTGTGTGTATATTATATATGTATATTTATTTGACTTGTCTCTGTCTACAAACAGAAGAGCTGTGATTAGCATGAATAAAATATTAATACATGTTAAGTAAAATTGGATAAATATGTAAATGATTTTACATACCTTTGGGTTTTAATTCCCCGTATTTCTGCTCTCATATAATCTGGCTTTTTTCCCAAGAACGAAAACATTGACATCATGTCAATTTTGGGAGGTTGTCCGATTGTACTTTGGTAAATTCAGGTAGAAGAGACATTTATAACAAATTGAGATAATTAAGCTATCGAGATCGATAAAATAAACCTTCAGGTTTAAGTAAAAAAATCTTGATAGCTAGAAAATTACAAGAACTTGCAAAGACAAAATCGGAAAATAGTGCGAGCTTACAAGCTGTTCCGTGCATTAAAAAAGGTACATTTGACCTTTTTTGCTAAAAAACTGTAGTTTTAAATATAAAATGCACAGCAACTCCATGCAAGCATTTTATTCCAAAGATTTCATAACACTAACTAAAATAGCCAAGTTGCCATACACAGAGAACAAACTTTATAAAAAAATATACATTTGACGTCAGAATAACCCTCGTGACACATCATTTCCTTCCCACTCCCACCTTTTGATTATAGTAAACACTAATAATCAAAACGTATTTTCTTTCAATTAACATCAAACAGTCCAAGTTCTGAATTGTTTTTGATTCACTTGTCTCGAAATCTTATAGACAACTTAATAGTTCTACCACTTCTGGTTGTTAAAATTTCTCTCTTCGCTACATCACTTCGACTACTCTTAATTTCATTCGTCATTCTCTCACTCGGAGATCTTATCTCTAAAGGGAAAAGTCTACGAACGGGACGTATAAATTCCTCACTAGAAGTTTTCATTCATGCAACAAGCACAATTGCATCTTTGCTAGGGTAAACCTCCACAACTTTAGCCATTGGCCACAGTACTCTCTTTTGTGAATCATTTTCTATTAGGACAACATCACCTGGTTTCATTTCATAATACTCATTTTTTTCCTCGGTTGGAGTAGAGAGCTTAAATATTCACTGCGGAATCTCTTTCTCAAGAGTTCTCTAAGAGTCTGCTGATACCTCCAGCGTTTTTTGACATCAGTCCTATTCTCAATTCATCTAAATCTGGGTCTCCCACCGTTTGGATAGGTTGCAGGAACATCGCAGGAGTGAGCGGAATCACGTCTTCTGGATCCTCTGTTAAATAGGTGATAGATCGTGAATTTATGACGGATTCACACTCACATAAAAAACTCACCATTTCTTCATAGAGAAGAGAAGCGTTTCCCAGCACCCTTCGGAGGAATTTTTTGAACATTTGGACCATCCTCTCCCAAAAACCTCCCCACCAGGGAGATGCAGGAGGTATAAATTTCCACGTTATTTTCTCTATCAATGTTTCTTGCAGAATGGAATTCCAATCTAATTTTTGAAGCAAGTTTTCCGCCCCTACGAAGTTTTTCGCATTGTCACTATAAATCACTTTCGGCTGTCCTCGTCGAGCTATGAAAAGTCTAAGGCTAAGAAGAAAGGCTTTGGTAGAGAGTGACAGTACCAATTCTAAATTAATGGCTCGGAACACAGCACATGTATAAAGTACTATCCAGCATTTCTCTCCTCCTTTCAAATGCAGTGGTCCTGCTAAATCCACTCCTGTGATTTCAAAACCTGATGCTTCTTTGACTGTATCTTCGGGTAAACCAATTGGAGCAGTGTCTACATTTCGGGCGCTATGTCTCTTGCATCGAATACTTCTCACAGTTCTTCGCCCATTAATGATCCAGAATCTCTCTCTTAAATTGGCCAACAGAATTTGTACTCCTGCATTCAAATGTTTCAAATGATTTTCTTTGATAAGAAGTTCTATTAACCGATGTTTACTTGGAAGTAGGATGGGATATTTAAAATCCTCAGAATCCTGTCTCTCTGTAAGTTAAATTTTATTCGTAAGACTCCTTCTGCATCTTTAAAAATATTTAAGTACTTTAGACCTTTAATCCACTTTTCTGAGGAGAATTCCCTTTGAATTACTTTGATGATTCATTTCTCTGCCCATTTGATAAAAGTTCAACTCCCGATATTATTTATCAACAAATTTTTGAAAATCACAAACAATATTTTGAAACCTACACTCCTGTCTACACTGATGGTTCAAAATCCACAAACCATGTCAGCTGTGCCTATATTATTGAGAAAAATATCTATAGCTACAAATTACATAACAAATTTTCTATCTTTTCTGCTGAAGCCTTTGCCATATTGAAGGCTTTAGAGGAAATGATGCATCACAATAGTAAAAATTTCATTATTTACACAGATTCTCAAAGTGTTTTACATTCTTTGTTCTCTCCCGATAATCAAAACCCTCTCATTTTGAAAATAATTTCTGCAATAATTTACCTTACATCCATGGGAATCTCGTTAATTTTTAGCTGGATTCCCGCTCACGTCGGCATCAAAAGCAATGAACTTGTAGATAAAGCTGCAAAATCTGCTACTAATTACATTAATTCTGGTATTCCTTGTTCAGACTTAAAAAATTACATCAAAGAATTAATACATTCTAAATGGCAGAACTGTTGGAATAACGTGTCGTCAAAAAAATTGCGAGAAGTAAAATTAAAAATTACCAAGTGTCCCCAACTCCCTTCTAGGAGACAAGAAGTAATACTCACTCGTCTACGAGTGGGTCATTGCAGACTCACCCATGTCTATCTCTTGCTGGGTGAAGATCCTCCACAGTGTGCTTATTGTAAAACACCTTACACAGTCGCACACATTTTGTCATCGTGTTGTTGTCTCAAATCAATGTATATAAAATTCTTTAAAAATTTATCGCCGAATCTTGACACAATCATCGGTGAAACGCCACATCCTGGCTTGTTTCCCTTTCTTCGCTGTACAGGTTTTTATTATAAAATATGAATTTTTTTTTTTTTTTGTACGTTAATCTGTATTTTAATTTAACAATTTTTTGATTTTCAATTTCTCAATTTTCAATTTTATTTTTTAATTTTCTTATAATGTATTAATCTATCTTGTATATATTTGCAATTTTTTTTATCTCCGTTTGTTTGATTTTTATGTGCTTTTAACGTTTTAATTTATAGTTTCGTCTTTTTCTTCCTCAAAATTCCTTTCTCTATTATTTTGTTCTTTATTTTCGTCTTGTTTGGCGCAGTTTGTCCTTTCAGGAATTAGCGCCACTGAATTCTAACCAACCAACCAACCAACCAACCATTTCTCTGCCCTTTCTACCTCCTCTACAGTTAAATTGCCCTTGGTAGGGATTTTGTTAGAAGCTTTAGCATTTGTAATGAATCTGAACAACCAGGCTGTCACTCTTACGGTTTTCATGTAACTCGAAAAATACGAAAGATAATGCTCTTCTCCAAAAAATGCATTGATCTCAGGGATCAAATTTCTTTTACCCTGTTTTGTACAAAGACACCCAACGGCTCAGTTCTCTTAATCCAATGTAAAGTAGTAGAAGAATCAGTCCAGTAGAACTCTTTAGCGCCTTCTAACTTAAGACTGCGTTTCGCGAAGTGCGCTAAACGCGATCCAAGACAACAAGATAAAAGTTCCAGTCTAGGAATCGTGATCTTCCTTAAGGGTGCAATTCTAGACTTAGCTATAAGAAGGTGTATGACTACATTCTGAGTTGTTTCACATCTGAAATACACTACTGCTGCGTAAGAAGATCCTGATGCATCGCAGAATGTATGCAAAGTTGAAGGTCTGCATAGAAATGCGTGGCGAGGAATTTTAACAGCGCTCAAAGTGTCAATTTCATCAAACCACTTCCAAACCTTTGATGCAATATCTGGCTTCACTTCTGCATCCCAACTGGTTTTTTCAACTCCTCTTCTTAGCCCACTCTCCTGTTTCTAATCATGGATCTTGTTGGTGCTTCAACCACATTTGGCGAAATTGGCGTGCTTGCAGCTTGCGTGCGTGGCGTGCTTGCAGCGTGACGTTTGAAATCTGGCGAGGGGATCGTAACTCAACAAATTGATACATAAACAAAAACAACATTTTGAGGAAAAATTTTACAAAAATTGAATATTTAAAATCTATTTGAATTAACAAAGAAAACACAAAGGAAACACATAACATTCATACTAAATAGACTAAAACATTCACTTAATCACAAATTAAATAATCTGAGTGTGATTTTCATCACAAATTTGTGATTTAGTGTAAATTGTAAAATTAATTTAAAAGAAAGGAGGGCAGGCGGGATCTCATCCAGCAAGAAACTCTTTGACTTAAAAGAAACTGTATTTTGAGTGGAATTTGAAGAGGAGTTGTAAAATTGAAATTTTTTTTCAAATCTCTTATTCCTTTCCAGCTTTCTTGTAAAAGTAACTTTAAACACTGTACCACCGAACATGTAAAGCCGATCGGATCGAAAACTCGATGCGCTACCGACAAATAACCCTTCTAGTTATAGGTCCTTCTGGTTTCTTAATTGAACTAATATCACAGAATAGAGTATCATCTATTTTATCCCACATGAGTCCTAATACAGAGGTTGGCTGTGATGGAATGGTATGATGAGAAACTGGTTTAGATTCAGTATGATCCCAGCCTCTTAGATGAAATGTTGCCTCTGTCATTATTTTCGGGGAGACTTGAATGAATGTTTCTAGTTCTGAATATGTGTCCACCGAGGTTACACAGTTGTCAACATAGAAAGAACCTTCAAGTTTTTAGGCGATATTTGCTTGGATAGATCTTGAATATTTTCCTAGGTGATGATGGATGACAGCTCCAAGCAAGAATGGACTGCAGTTCAAGCCAAAAACAACCCTGCAATGCTGGAAAACCTTTAAAATCTTCTGTTCTCTATTCTCCCACCAAAGAAATTTCAAAAAGTTAAGATCTTCTTTAGAAATAGAAATTTGTAAGAAAGCATGTTTAATGTCAGATATGACTCCAATTCGTTTTTCTCGAAATTTAATTAATATCGACGGTATAAGTTCCAACAAATTTGGCCCTTTCGCTAAGCAATCGTTTAAGGATAAGGATCCCTTCACTTTAGAGGCGTCGAATACTGGATGGATGGCTGTTGAAGAATTCAACTTGAAAACACCTCTATGAGGTAGAAAATGTCCTTCCTCTCCCATGCCTACAGAGATTATTCCTTCATTAGACCATTCACCAAACACAGCATCATAACTTTCATACTTGCTTTCTTTGATCAGATTCGATGTAGTCGATATCAATCTTTTCTCTGCTATTTCCCGGTTTGTTGTAAGCTCATCTCAGTTAAACATCCATGGGACACAAACTTCATATCTTCCCTCCTGATCAATACACACTGTATTCTGGAAATGATTCATAACAACTGCTTCCATTTCCTCCTTTAGTGGAGTCTAGTACGGGTCAGCTATTCCTATAGCTTCTAGGTTCCACAGCTTAGTAATATCGTCAGTATGAAGAAGACGGGACGTCGCATAATTTCCAACACTACAATTGGTAACTTGTCTTGATCCATCCAAGGTGTATCTACATGGTGACAAGTCCACATTCTAAGTTATGTATTTGGCCAGTGTACAATCTACCAGCAAAGTCGGCTCCAATCAATAATTCTATTTGCTGATTGTTTGTTCCAACATCTATGAGATGTATTCCTTTCTCTTTCAGCTCATTGAGCCACTTACCTTCTTTAATTCTTGGAATTGATCCGCAAATGGTAGTTTGATCCAAAACATCTATGTGAAGAGAGTACTTGTTGTGAATCCCAATCACCTTCAAATCATAGCGCTTATGTTCTTTTCTCGATGTACTTCCTCCAAATACTATATGGTTTAAAATTTCAGATCCCAGTAGATTTAACTTCAGCGCATCTACAGTCGATTTAAGGAGGTACGAACGTTAAGATCCCGTGTCTATGATAGCTCTTACCGATTTTGTTTTTCCATAAGTTCCAACAGAAACTATCAAAGTTTGAAGTAGAACCTCATTCGAATGACACTGGTTTGATAGTGTTCCCCATTTTATTCCCCTCCATTAATATTTTCAGCTGTAACTTTATTCATATACCTTAGATCAGGACACACTATAGCCCAATGCTTCTTGCTGCAGATCAAGCATCTAACATTGGCTTTACAGAATTTCGAGCGATGTCCACTTTTTAAGCATGAAAAACATGCCTTATTTTTCTTCAAAATGTCTGTTTTATCTTCATATGACATTGATTGACCTTTAAAACACTCTCTACTTTCATGCGGTTTTCAACAAAATATGCACTGTAGCTTTGTATTCTCTCTGGCCGAACCGAAGAATAAATCGTTAGCAGTTGGAGTAGCTATGTCCGCTCCTTTAGGTTTTTTAAACTTTCCCACAGATTCATTCTGACGAAAACCTGCTTTTGCTAGTGAGATTCTTTCCTTCCCCTCTACTTCGGTTTTAAGGAAAAGCAATAATTGTGTCAACTTCTTGCCATATGAATCATTTTCTTTCACCATACCGGGACTTCTTAACCAGACTCGTAGTATGTCTTCCGGGATACAGGACTCCACCAGAGGAAATAGCATGGCTGCATACTTGTCCGAAGTCATTCCTATTGATTCAAGTGACCTCAAGTACGATTCTAATTTGTCGTATACTTGCATAATATTCAGCGCGCTTTTAAAATTTGTAACATTCTTAACGATTAATGCTAACAGTTCTCGGACATAGAATTCGACTAGAAGCTCTTCTCGTCCGAATCGTGTCTTCAAACTCTCAATACATTTAGAATAATTCTCAGCAGTCGGTGGGTTGCTATCAACTATATCACGAGCCCGACTACCTATAACTATGCATTGAATGAAATATTGAAACATCTTCTCTCTCCATTAGAGGATCTTCGTGAATTCGTTTGAACTGGCTCCAAAAATTCAACCAATCCTTAACATCTCCGCCAAATTTGGCGAGCTCTAATTGTTGCAGTTTCAGTCTCGGTTTCTCCATATTTTCCATCAATACACTAGTGAGCGTGATAATAAATTTATTCAAATATGCTTTGAATTCTAGCATTATCTAGCTTTTCGCGATATTCTTCACAACATGCATATTCTTCATCAAATTGTTTTTCATTATATTTACCTTCTAACAAAACAATACTAATGTTAACATCCAACTTAGCCAATTCTCTCGCTATACGTTCTAACGAAGCCAGCTTGTTTTCAATTTCATCTTTAATTGGCTTCTCTATTTCTAACGACATTTTCAAATTGTTAAAAGTTCTCTTAAATGCTGCCCGAACTAGCTGCCTTTGTTTGGCAAAAAGTTCCATGTTACTATCATAAACGGAAACTGAAAATGTTCAAAAGTCAGCAAAATAATTTATCTAATGGATGTTTTAATCACGTCCGCAGGTCACCAGAAATGTTCCGTGCATTAAAAAAGGTACATTTGACCTTTTATACTAAAAAACTGTAGTTTTAAATATAAAATACACAGCAACTCCATGCAAGCGTTTTATTTCAAAGATTTCATAACTCTAACTAAAATGGCCAAGTTGCCATACACAGAGAACAAACTTTATAAAAAATATACATTTGAAGTCAGAATAACCCCCGTGACACATCGTTTCTTTCACACAAGCAATAAGGAAATATTGGATATCATGAACCATGACGTCACAACCAATCACGAAGCATTTTGATGTCACGTGATTTTCGCTTAACTTTAAAATTATGAACCCAGTTTTTTACATTTTTGAGAACATTTTTTGGAATTTACGAGTCTGGAATTATCAGAAAAATACTAAGTTGTTCGAATCCCCCACACGTACAAATTCCTCATTTTATGACAAGTTAGAGTCATATTTACTTTCGTTGGAGTCGATGACAGGTGACAAATGACAAATACACAGCATTGTTGTTTCCACTCGTTGAATCCTGCATGCCAGAGGAAACTTTGAGAGTTTGGCCGAGAAATCCTGCATCAGTAATTACAGAAAAAAATTCACTCTGAAAAACTGAAACAATTGTTGTTGTTTTTGAGAAATGAAGTCGAAGAAGAGCAAAGAATTTTCTTGGCGAAAACCGGATTTAAATTAATTGATTTTGGTTCAAAGAAAGAAAGTAGAAGAAATAAAAGGTACCAGGATGAAAATTTCATGCCTACAGCAAATGATTTATTTTGATGCCATAATAAAACAACCAGCCATATGGAAAAGGATTCTTGCATAGCCTATCTGAATGAGGAATTTTCCCGTTTTCTAATTTTAATTTTTTAAACAATAGAAGACGAAAAAAGTAAGCAGGACAGTATCTATTTTTCTTTCATTTGGGGACCTAATGAGTGATTTCTAATGGGTTTTATAGTGGACTCTTTAACGTCTCTCAAAAACGATACTTTTCCACCGCCGAGTTTTGACTTCATCGTTCACGAAAATACCAACCGCCTATGTAGTTTACATGTTAAAAGGCGACTTTTAAATTTGTTTCTGTGTAAGGTATCGCATATAATAGAAATTTTTTATTATGTATGGCATTAAAAAGCATATAAATATTGTATTATACCACTCTGTAAAAATACAACTAATTGCAATGAAAAAATATTTTTCAGCTTTCCCAAAGATCTACATACAGGTAAAATCTAGACAAATGGGATGAAAAGGGATGAGAAATTAAACCCCAAATTATCATATACATAATTTCTATGGGTTTGTGAAGACCATTTTTCGGTAAATAAATGCTTGCTTTTGTTTAAATATTACTAATTTAGAACAATTAAAGTATATAAAAATACATTTATACCTTTAAAAGGACTATTAATTAACCAGTGCTGTTTAACTTTTAAAACTGCTACTTTATTTTCATGCCATAATAAAACAACCAGCCATAGGGAAAAGGACTCTTGCATATTTTGTGATAAACACCATGAAAGCCGAGACTGCTTTGTTGCTCAAAAGATGAGTTTGAATAAAAAAATGAAGAAATTAAGAAGAAGAGGAACTGTTTCTTTTGTCTCAAAATTGGACACAGGGACAAGCAATGCAAGACAAATGTACGATGTTTAATATGCTCGAAAAGACATTGGGGTATCATGTGACCGGATTTACAAACCAATCAAAAGAGAAATGACACTGAGAAGAATAAAGAAGAAGAAACACGAAACGTATCATTTGCGAGAAACAGTTTTCAAGATGAAGTGTTTCTTCAAACACTATTAATTAAAATCGACACCAACAAAAAACAGAAGACGGTGAGGGCACTTATGGATACAGGGTCGCAACGTGTATACATATTAAAGGAGACTGCTTTAGACATAGGATGCCATCCAAATGAATCTGAATCTTTGATTCATGCGGTTTTTGGAGGAGTAACAACGAAGAGAGAAATTCATAAATGCTAAGAAGTAAGTGTTAGAAATCTAGAAGGTAATTTTTCTAAACGACTAATTTTGTTGGAACAGTCGAAGATTTGTGGACCAGTGATTAGTTTACAGCCTGGACTATGGATAGAAGAGCTAAGGTAGAAAAATATCCATGTATCTGATATAGGAAAAAGAGATTCGAAAATAGAAGTCCTTATAGGAGCTGACATAGGAGGTGCACTATTAACCGGAGCAGTCCAGAAATTAGAATGTAGACTGACTGCTGTGGAATCGTTACTCGGGTGGATAGTCATGGGTAAGATGAGTGATTACACTTCAGAAAGAAACTCATTGTCCATGTCATCAATGATAACATCCATGTTGACTCTCAGCAGTGACATAGAAAACTGGTGGAAGCTAGAAGCACTGGGAATTGCAGATGCAAAAGAAAATAAAACTGATTTAGAATTAGAAGAAGCAGTGTGGGATCACTTTCACAAGAATCTGAAGCGGGTGGAAGATCATTATAAAGTTAGTTTACCCTGGATCAATGAAAAAGAAACTTTACCAAGTAACAGGTTGCTAAAAAGCAATTGATTTCCATGACAAAGAAGCTCATACTGAAAGATAAATTTGAAACGTATAATGGAGTATTCGAAGAATGACTTGAATCTGGAGTAATAGAAGAAGTACTATAAGAAGAGAAACAAAATGACAATCATTATCTTCCTCACAGACCAGTCTTCAAAGAAAATTCTACAAAGTCAGTAAGAGCAGTATTTGACGCTTCAGTGTATTTGAGAAGCTAAAATAAAAAAGGAATCAAAGTTAGTCTTCTGCAAGCCAAAGCACGAGTAGCTCCCTTGAGAAAAACAAGTATACCAAGACTCGAATTGCTTGCTTACCTTATTAGAAAGCGATTAGCCTCATTTGTTACATGAAAGATAAAAACATGAAATTTTTATGTCTACAAAATTTATTTGTTTCAAACTTACCTCTGGATCTAAAAATGTTTGGCTCCTGAAATCAGTGGGCCCTGGGCACGTGCCCCGCATGCCCTGCCGATAATATGGCATAAGCATCCAATAGACGTTGAAAATGTTACAGAAACATTTATGGGACAGCCGAGAATTAAACTGTACAATGTTTTATTTTAATATTTTATTGTTCACTTTTTAAACGTACTGTAGGGATGATGGTCGAATGGTAGGGCTCTACTCTTTAATACCGGAGTCCGCTTTTTCGAATACCGACCATGGCATCTTTCTCCATAACCGTTCGGGATCTCCTTTAAACAGTAGTTTCTGGTCTCATTAGCCTTCTTGTAATAAAATAGTAGGCCGTAGAGCTCGAAACTAAATGCACTGTAATTCATATATTTACTTAAAATAGAATTTTGGTCACTTATAAACAAGTTTTCATTCTTTCAAGATGTAACATTTTTATGTGAAATTATCGGTGCCGACACCTACAAATATTTTTTTAAAGCTTAGTCGCAGGGCATTGATAATTTCTTTATTCCTGCTTATAACGACAGCTTAGTGTGTGTGTTCTATCACAAAGCTGAAACTATTAAAATCATATCTACGATCCTCATTGGGTCTGGAATGGCTAGTGAATACACCTTTTACATTGAAAAAGAAACATTAAACACCCTGAACCAAGATGAAATTATCAATCTATTCGTAGACGTTAAATCTTGGAAAGTAACGTTGCAAATTTCTTTCTTTCGTATATAATGATGAGATATACAGTTTTTAATTTTGTAAGTCATGAGTTCATTTTGAATATATGCTACAGAAAGAAAATGTGATTACATATTTTCCATATACATTTTGGTGGTAGAGGCGCAAGCCAGTTTTTTTGGCCCGGATGCCAAATGACCTCCTGGCGGGAGGCTTTACAGTTCTGGAGGGAATCGCAGGATTAGTTGGTGAGCGCTTAGTACCGGTTACTTCTGATTACCTATCAGCACCTTGTGAAGTCAATGTCATATCAGGTGCTGGTGGTTTTGAGGGCTAAAGGTGGTCCTACATGTTATCAATAGGTTGGTCATAATGTAACGGCTGTTCGGTGTATATATGTATATATATAATATATGTGTATATATATTATATATATATATATGTGTGTGTGGGAAAAAGCAACGACCATCGTTAACAACACAACATTTATTACGATTAACAGGACAAATACAAATAGTTAGACAGAAAACAATTAAAGAATACGGGAACCGAGCGAGCGATACGTCTTATCGGTTCGCCAGTGGAGTGATCGTCTGCCGTCAGGCGGCAGGGTACATCTAAAGTGGTGCTCTTGAAATGCATTCCACAAGTGAAGTGGTTTGGTGGCGGGACATTCCTATACTCGGCCATCATGACCGGACAGGCGACCTCGCCTGAAGTAACATGCATATATAATTAAATGAAAAATATTATAATATAATAACATGAGTATGAGAGAGTTAAATTATTACACAATACTTACTAAATGGAACAAACCACAAATAATAATACAATACCGCACACGTGACAGCAAGTAATTAAACATAAAAAGAATATTAGTTATCAAAAAGTAAACAATTATAATGAGAATAAAAAATGGAAATTTCTCAAATGTTGTTGGACCATGGTTTCATATATTCTGCACATGTTGATGTTTTTGATGGTCCATCGAAGAATGCACACTTTTCTACATAATATGTTTCTTTTTTCACTTTTATTACTTTATATGGTCCAAGAAACTTTTGTTTAAGACCAGGTCGAAATTGGGTTCGTTTAATTGCCACAAGTTCATGTAATTGAAATGTTTGGGCTTGTTTTCGCAGCAGGCTGTAAATAAGGCGGTTTTCATCTTGGACTTTACACATTTGTTTTTTTGCGTCTTTCAGATTTGCTTTATTGCGTTGGGGGTGTGTGTCACCTTTATAAATGGGGTGCAGCATTCCCTCTTGTTTTCCACGTTTTCTATTATTTAGGAGAGGTGTTTTAATAGTCGAAATGTGAACATCAGTTTCTTGAGCTTTGCGAAATTGGAGAACACTGTCTTGGATTGTCATGCAACACGGACTTCTGCTAAGGGCATCCACGTGAGCCATCTTTGAGCCGGTACGGTGCTCAATTTCATAATTGAAATCTTGTAAGTATAGAACCCATCTAGCAATACGTGATTTGAGTTCTTTTTTATTTACAGTTTTCACAAAAGCGATGCAGTCTGTGATAATTTTAAAATGTGAACCAAGGACGTAAATACGGAACTTTTCTAACGCTTCAACAATTGCAAGAATCTCTAGTTCGTAACTGGTATATTTTCGTTCGTTGTCAGATGTTTTCTTCGACATGTAGTAAACAGGATGAAAACTGTTATCTTCCATGGATTTCTGCAGTAGGACTGCCCCCAAATCATCAATTGATGCATCTGTATGAATTTCAATGGGACTGTTTTGATTAAAAATACTTAAAACGGGTTGTTGAGAAAGTAGATGCTTTAATTTGTGAAATGCGGCTTTATGCTCAGCCTGAAATTGAAAAGGGGGTGTCCTTACGAAGCAAATCACTAAGGGGTTTCGCTATGTTGGAATACGAGGGGATGAATTTTCTGAAATATCCCGTGAGACCAAGAAAGCGTTGCACTTCTTTTGTATATTTTGGACGGGGTAGTTAATTACAGATTTTGTCTTCGAAGGAGAAGGAAAATGTTTACCACCTTCAATTATATGTCCAAGAAATTCAATTTTTTCATGAAGAAGCTGACATTTACGAAAATTAATTTCTAGACCATATTTACTAGCAACTTTGAGTACAATATTGAGACGATAAAGGGCCTCGTCTTCATCCTTGGCTGGAATTACAATATCATCCATGTAGGGCAAAACATAACCTTTCATAATTAAATCACAAAAAACATAGTTTATAAAGCGTTGGAAGACTGATGAGCAATTGGAAAGACCAAATGGCATTTTAAGGAATTGGAATTGTCCGTTGTTAGTTACAAAAGCTGTGTATGGTTTACTTTCTTCAGCTACTGGCACATGAAAAAATCCGTTACGAAGAACAAGAGTAGTAAAAATTTGGGCATCCTGAAGTTTATGTAGTATATCCTCCGTAAGGGGAAGAGGATAATGATCCTTATTTAGAACTCTATTAAGTTTTCTGTAATCGATGCAGACACGGGGAGTACCGTCTTTTTTACGCACAACTAGAAATTGACTAGCATACTGAGATGAACAAGGTTCAATAATTTTGTGTTTTAACCATTCATTTATTTGTGTCTCGACGATTTCTCATTCAACAAAGGCAAGACGTCTAGGTGGGTGAAAAATGGGTTTGTCATCTGTTACAGTGATATTAAGCTTAATATCCGTCGTTTTTATTTTATTTGGGACATAAGAACGCAACAAAGTATCTACTATAGCACGTGTTTCTTTCGAAACAGTTGGACTAATATCGAAATCCGGAACATCGTCATGTATTGAAAAAATGAAAGAATCGGAAGGAGATTTAAGACATTGCTCATGGGGTTTTGAAAAAAATATACCGTCTGGTGTAATGGTTAGTTTCGCATTCTTAATTACGTCTCATCTTACAATAAGAGAAAATTGCATAGAATGATTTGGAACTACTCTAATTTGAACCGGAAAATTTTGGTTATCAATGTTAATAATGCTTTGAAAACAGACAATAATGGGAATTTTAGAAAATCTGAAACCAGTTAATACTCCAAAATTATTTAAAAGTGGAAGAGAACCAAGTTGATACCATGTGTTTTGATTCATTAGTGTGACTTCACTTCCTGTATCAATTAATCCTGAAACTGAACTGTTAAGAATAATGACCTCTTTGCACATGTTACCGTGAGAGGATTCTACATCATCAGGTAAAATCGAACTTCTTTGTTTAGTACTACGACGGCAATCTGTAGATTTGTGTCCAAAAAGACCACATGCCAGGCACTTGGGGCCAAGAGAACGACAAGGGCACGACCGAGAGAGGTGTCCTACCTCATTGCAATTAAAACAACTTTGTTTAGCTTTAAATGGAATAGCGTCATTAATTGTTGGGGATTTTTCGTCCATTACTGCGTCTATTGCTTTCATAGCTATTTTTAAAATTCGATGGATATGAATTGTTTGTATTTCTAGAACTAACTACGGATTCGGAAATTTGGAGTTTTTCCTTGAATTCGGAATACGATTTTGCACCGTAGAGAAATATCTTATCGGATGGAGTACCTATTATTCCCTGTATTGTATACTGAATGACAGAAGCTTCGTCAATGACACCGTCACCACGATTCGCAATTTCGCGCATTGCAATAAAATATTGCATAAAACTTTCACTTGAGCACATTTTCCTATTTTCGAGTTGTTTATGAATGGCAATTGATGGGATTTTATCCGAAAACTCACGAAAGAACATGGTTTTAAATGCGTTGTACGAATTAAGATTCCGTTGTGAAAATAAAAAAGTTTTAACTGTTCCTACTAAAAGTCGTTTCGCAAAAATCTATTTTTGTTGATCAGTAAGTGTCGGGAATAATTGGAAATTATCCTCAATGTCATCGAAAAAAGCACGGATTGAATAAGTATCATCTGCTGAAAATTTTCTACAAGTACTTCATAGATCCCTCAAAACAAACCAAAACTGATGAGTCATCTCTCCAGCCTCGGAGTTCGCAGTCAAAACACTAGAGCGACTAGGGTCGAAATTTGTTATTTTCGCGTCACCAGGAGTCAAGTGTTTCGCATCTGTGACAGTATGTGAAGGGTCTGAACTTTGACCTGTATCCTGCACTTCGTTTGCAGTGTTGAAAAAGGCATCATCGTCTGATAAAAAACTAATATCAAGTGAACTACGAAATTCCACCAGATTTGTGAGGGTATGGAAAATCTTTTCACATAAAACATCTTTTTTAGGGGATGTTTCCAAATGCAATAGGTTAGCCACAGATATAAAGTCAGATAAAGAAAAATCTTTTAGTAGAAAATCTTTATGTTTCTCCAAATCAAAATTTTCAGGAAACGCTGCAAATTTCTCATTTTCTTTCGCGATGAATGATCAAACTCAAAGTTTCCGAGAACGGTATTAAACAATTTCATTACTCGTGTTGTGCCATATTTAAGAGAATTCGCGATCAGCGGAATATCACTTAATTTTAAAGCCATATTTCTTTTAAAAGAATTAAATAGAAGAATGAGTATGATATAATAGATGAAATAATAAGAGTCAAACTGTATAAACACGAATTAAAATTATAAAATTACGAAATTATGAAAATGGGGAAAATGGGCCTACCTATCTTTGGGACAGTCCACATACAAAAGCAATCCAGAAAGAAATTCACTTTTCACAAGATCAACACAAAAATCTTTAAATTTCAAGAATCGTCATGTAATCTCAAAATATCTTCAGTCAAAATGCAACGTCCGTCTTGAAGAATAATATTTATCCGTCCGTCCTGAAGAATAACGTCAATACTTCTATCCGTCATGGCAAAACAGCTTGTTTAGGTAACTTGTGTTAGATTTCAAGCTAGCTACTTGCTTGCCTCCACCGGTTCCTTTAATTTAGACCCGTGATTTAGATTTTAGTTCATATCTACTCACACTCGACTTTCTCATTCACCAATTTTCTTATAATTAAACCTTCTCTTATCCCAATGAGATCATTTGTTCAATTGATGTTTTTATTTATGTAACTAGGTAAATTTAATATAATAAAATATGATACTTTTTCTCCTAATAAATATGTTAATTTTAATTTAATAAAAATATTTTACACCTTAGTAATCATCTGTCTAGAACTTGCTCATTAATATAAATTTCACATACACTAATCAGTATAAAATACAGTACAATCTAGATAACACTTGATAATAATAATAATAATAACAATAAAAATATAATATAATACAAATTGTTCAGAGCACTCTATGCAAAATTAGCAACATATCGTTATAAAATAATAGCAATAATATACTTGATATACAAAAACAAATAAAAAAACTGTACACAAGAAATTGTGTCTCTCAATTGTGAGAAGGACGGTGAGGGGTGCGTGGTCATTTACCCTAAAGGTTGCTTCGCTGGACCTAGAGGCGAGAACCGAGGGGGGGGGGTCACTGAGCGCGAAGAAATTCTCCCTTGCTCTGTCCCTTAGTGGAAACAGCTGATTGTGACTTCACCCTTTTCTTGACCAACATTGGAGGTAGTTCGTTTTTGTGGTTATTCTTAAGGGATCTCTCTTAATAGTTTACGCTTTTACACAATTATTACGCTACATTCACAATGCAGTATTCTACATAACATGAATTAAAAAAATTTTATACATTTTTATTTTTGCATTTTTTTCTAATTATATATTATTTTCTTTTTTTTTTTCAACACAAAAGAGGGAACAATTGACTGTTACACAAAAGAGAGGAAAAGTTCACTCAGGTCTCCTGGGGTCGTGATACCCATATTCACCACAAGACGGTCAACCCTTGGGAGGTTAAACATTAATTTCTCACTCTCACAATTGAGTGTCAGTTTAATACCATGCTTATACTTATAACTTATAACATTATCAATATTATCATCCCTTCTAACACTATTACAGTTTTAATTCTGCCTTCTAAAATCATAAGCATTGTACTCATCATTATGAAAATTACACTCATTAAACTCATAAAAATCGTAATATTTATCAGGTTGGCACTTGTGGTCCTCAGATTTAGATACATTATAACAATTATTTTTCCTCATAAACAATTCGCCGAACGATGGCCGAATGGTTAGGGCACTGACCTTCGGAACCGGAGTTCGTGGGTTCGAGTCCCACTGAGGCATGGATGTTCGTAGCCGTTCGGAATCGGCTTTAAACAGTAGGTCCCGGTCTCATTAGCCCTCGTGTAGCAAAAAGTAGACCGTAGTGCTCCCAACCAACCAACCAACCAACCTCATAAACAATTCACTACGACATATTCACTCTGATTATTATTTTAATTATTAAAATGACATGGATTAGCTTTAAATTTTGATTCGTTATCATGCCCATGACAATGATAATTATTGTTGGAAGTAGATTCGTGCTTCTAAGACATGTTGCGTTTCCTTTGATAAACATTAAAATTTTGACAGTTAAAATTTAATCAAAAATGACCAATATGGTTACAGGGAAAAAAAAGAATATGGGATCTCGCATTTCACAACATAAACTTTTAAGTACTTGGATATACTTCCAATTTTTAATTATATTAAAACTCTACTTTAATGGGCTGAACCGTGTAGTTGTTTAGTTTTTGAGCATGGTTTTTCTATTATATTTCATCTGGATTTTCATGTCCACAAAGAGGTAGTAGAATAAAATAGTCACATCAGTTCCAGTGTACTGTCCACATCACACCGTCAAGTGCACTAAGAGTTTTTGTCATGCATGTCCTTCGTTTTGTGGGTTAGATCTCCTTGGCAGAATACGGGGGTCGTCCATTCGATGGTGGTGGTTGGTTTTGTTGGTTAGATCTCCTTGGCAGAATACGGGGGTCGTCCATTCGATGGTGGTGGTTGGTTTTGTTGGTTAGATCTCCTTGGCAGAATACGGGGGTCGTCCATTCGATGGTGGTGGTTGGTTTTGTTGGTTAGATCTCCTTCGCAGAATACGGGGGTCGTCCATTCGATGGTGGTGGTGGCCCTGTGTACTCCCGTGACATCGACGCTGTGGGGGTGATTGTAGGCTCCATCTGGATTCTTGTAAACTCCCTCCGGCTTCCATATTCCCTGCTCGGTCTCCGGCATGTTCCCTTCCTCCTGGGTCGTTGATCTCCTTCGTTGCGCTTGCCAGCAGCATTAGAGGGGAGGGGGTGTTAAGTTACTTTTCCTCTTCCGTTGCTTAAGACACGGGGTGTGGCGAAAGTTCATATTTCCCCATAGATGGCGCGCCTCCCTGTTTACGTCAGTGAATGTAACTCGCCAAAAACGAGGCATTCGGAAATGAAAGTTCGGTGGGACTCAAACCCATCATGTTAGTAACTGTAAATAATATGTAAATAAACGTTATGTTTTATAGAAACAGTAGTACTGATCCTTTTATGGATATACGAATTTTGTCTATCCCGCCTGCACCTGCAGTTTTCTAAGACGCCTTCTCTTTTATTATTTTTTGCGATTTTTGCGTCACGGGGTTTCGCCGCAGATTCATTATCCTGCTCGGCTTTTCTTGTCATGTCTTGGATAAAGCAGTCACGAAGAGTCCATTATTGTCCTCCTAAAATCTTTATTTCTTTTTGATAGTCCAGACATGTGTACGATAAAGGAAGTACGATAGAAAGTCTGCTATAAGCATACTCATGACAAGTCTGCTTGACGCAACTAAGTCCCGGATAGGGAGAGAGATGTCTCCTGACTAACTGCCAGAATAGCGAGTGTGAACTTCTTACTTAAAAATATAAAATTTTATCTAAGGGGTTTTTTTTTGGGGGGGGGGTGTTGTGTCTGCCCCTTTACACTTTTCGACTGCGTCATTGCCCGTTGCACTTTTTTGTTTTGTTTTTGTCTGGACGACAGATAGTGTGGGAGACGCCGTTTTGTGGCTGCAGGTGCTTCGCGTTAAGTGTAAGTCAAACCACAGATGTTGGGGGACTAAAAGTTATGTGACTGTCTAGTGTCAAAATGGGATTAACTGGTTTAAATGACGACTTCTGTAACGTCAAAGGGGGATTAAAATTTCGTCTTTATGGCCCTCAGGTGGTGTTGCGTCACGCTCAAACTCCATGAGAGGTAAGTTTCTCTGTGAGGGAATGGCAGCAGTTGTGAGAACCGATAATGGTTGTTTTTTTTTTAATAACGTATAAGAAGAAAATGTAATTTTGTTTTTGCGTTGTGTAATGCCGTTTTGTCTTAAAATATATGTGTTATTGTCATCATTTGCCGTTGTCATCTCTTAACAAGAATGCCCGCATCTATTTTTTCATAGTAGATACTAATAGAAACTACAGGTGGCTTACACGTGTGTTTCAGCTATGGTCTGTTTGTTGGAGTTCTTTACTTCTCACATTTAGGGGTTTTCTCTATTACTTTTTATCTTCGGGGGGTCTTATTCCTTGATCTGTGTTTCTATATTACACACACACACACACACACACACACACACACACACATATATATATATACATATATATACATACATACATATATATATATATATATATATGTGTGTGTGTGTGTGTGTGTGTGTGTGTGTGTGTGTGTATGTGTGTGTAAAGTAGAGCGAGACTCATTAAAGATCATAACACAGTTTATTTCTGGTAATAAACATGAAATCCATAAAACAGGCAGACAGCTTTTCAGTTTCGTGTACACAGATCATCTGGTCCCGCACATACTTTTTAAGTAGGGATTCCTAAACTAAAAGATTACGAATAATCCCTAAGCATAATTGTTCACGTGATACAAAATACCCATGTTTAAAGAGAACTCGCTAACTATTGGCTAAAGTAGTCCAGACAGAGGCTGTACTAAGTCTATAGCGTGTCTGGAGGGAAAATCAGAATTATCGCGCAAACCCCGAACTCACTTTATGAACAAAAGTTCTTAAATTAATATTAAAATACTTAAATAAGGGATTTTAATATTACATCCCCCCTCCAATAACATTATTCGTAATCCTTTTTTACGTCAAAATATTTACATAAAAATTATATCACATAAAAAGGAATCCCCACTTGTGAAAAAGAAAACTAACAATTATACAAAATAACATATTACAAAGTTTTACATAATGATCAGCATAAAGTTAACATTTATACAAAATTAACATATTATGAAATTTTACATAATTGATCAGAATAAAATTAACATATTACAAAATTTAGATCTCTTAGAATAATTACTACTATTCATGATACAATTTCAATTTTTCTGGGGCATAGTAATACCTTAATTTACAAGCATGTACAATTTCAGATTCTTGTTTAGTTTGAAAATTTGGTCTATTGATTTCGTAATTAACTTCAGAAACTTGTTTTAAAATTGTGTAAGGACCTGAATATGGTGGCGTCTACTTCCTAGTGTTTGGACACTGAAATTCTTCATATAAAACTAGATCTCCAATGTTAAATGTCGATTCTATAAAACGACTATCATATCTTACTTTATTTCTTTTATGATAACCTATTGTCCTTTCTTTTGCTAGTTTCCTCGCTTCATCTACTGGAGGATAAAAATTTTGTTTGTTTATATGCGGTTCATAAGGTAATACTCCGAAGAGTAAGTAAGCTGGCGTAAACTGAGTAACAGAGTGTGGGGTATGATTGTATTCATTTATTAATTTATTTAATACGGTAGTCCAAGGAATTTTACTTGAGGAATTATTAACTTTGCATCCTAATCTAGTTACTATCGTTTGGTTTACTCTCTCAACTTTTCCGTTTGTTTGAGGGTGATGAGCAGAAGTGAGCAACTGCTTAACATCATGGTGTTCTAAAAACCTTCTAAATCTTGATGAAGTAAACGCTGCATTCCTATCCGTTAATATTTTCCTAGGGGTTTGAACTTGGAAGATTTGTTTTAGACAATTAGTATAAGTTTCTGTTGTTACACTTTTGGATGGAAAAGCCTAAATGTAACGCGTAGCATGGTCAATGACTAAATGTAAGTACTTTTTAGTTGAATTGTAATAGTTAAATCCTCCCACAGTGTCTAAACTTAAGCACTCAAAAGGTTGGTCTGTCGGGGGAACCTCTTGCAATAATCCAAATCTTTTCTGTCTTTTTTTCTTATTAATTTGACACGTATGACAATGTTTAATGTAGTTAGGAATATCTGATGTAATATTTCGCCAATAATAGACAGGAGTAAGTAGATTAATAGTTTTTTGAATACCGGGATGGCCGAATTTTTCATGCGCGATTTGGAGAAGCTTCAATCGTAACGAAAACGGAACAACTATCTTAGTAAAGCCTTTTTTACGGAGACATAGAATATTATTAATTTCAATGTAATTTCCTAATAAATTGTCTTTCATTTGAGCTTCTTGAATTTCATTTAATGCTAAAAGGTGCGAAACATGATTTGGACTACTTTTACTGCTTTTAACATCAGTTTCAACTGCATCTCTAGATAACATATCAGCCTTGACATTTATGGAACCTTTTTGGTATTTAATATCATACTCATACATACTTAATTGCAAAGACCAGCGGAACAAACGACCTTTTAAATTTTTTACATTTTTGAGCCACATCAACGCCGCATGATCTGTATGTATGGTAAATTTTTGTCCGAAAAGATAATGGTGAAACTTATTGAAGGTATCCACGATAGCCAGACATTCAAGTTCAGTAATTGCATAATTTCTTTCATAATCTTTTAATGAGCGGGAATGAAAAGCTATCGGATGTAAGGCACCAGCATCATCGGGCTGTTTCAAAACTCCTCCTACGCCATTTAAACTTGCATCAACAAAAAGATGAATTTCCTTTCTAGGATCAAAAATTTTTAAGACTGGTTTACAAATTAATAAATTTTTCAAAGTTACAAAAGCATTCTGGCATTCTTCAGTCCATTGCCATAGAGTTTCTTTCTTCAACAACATATTTAATGGAGTACGAATTTTTGCATACTGGTTAATAAATTTATGATATACATTAATTGAACCTAGAAAACGTTGCAAAGCTTTAACATTGGTAGGAGGTTTTTAATTTTTTATTACTTCAAGATTGTGATTATCTGGAGAGACAGTCCCGTTAGAAATCTCATATCCCAAGAAGTTAATTTTAGTTTGCAAAAATGAACATTTCGATGATTTTAATTTAATGTTTTCTTTCCTGCAAATTTCGAAAATTTCTTGAAGATGTTTACTATAACTTTCTGAAAATATGATTATGTCATCGAAATAGTTAGCAACAAAGTTAATCTTATGTTTTGTTAGAATTCTACGGATGGTTCTTTGAAAGATGCTAGGGGCGTTTTTCCAACCGAAAGGCAGACGTTGCCACTCATACAGACCACTGCTATGAGTCCCGAACGCAAGTTTTTCTGTGTCATCTGGATGGATAGGTATATGCCAATAACCCGAGGCCATATCTAATTTTGAAAAATATTGACTTTGAACCAACTTGTCTATTAGGGTTTCAATGAGGGGCAAAGGTTCTGCATCTGATTTAGTAATTTGATTCAACTTTCTGAAATCTATACACAATCTATTTTTCTTATTTTCATCTTTTTTGAAAACCAATGTAACTGGGGTACAATAAGGTGATGAACTCTCTTTAATTATATTAGCATTCAATAATTCTTTAATTTGATTGTCTATTTCCTCCTGTTTTGGTGAGGTCTTATACGGTCTTAACGAAATTGCAAGTCCGACGTTAACCTTACGTGTTGCGGTTCTATCCTAATTTTTCCTACATCATATTTACTGGTAGCAAAAATATCTTTGTAGTTTCCTAATATTTTTTTAACTCGCCTTGTGTCTTAGTCTCTGAAATTTCATAGCTTTCCTCAACCTGATCTTGATAATGTGTGCACCCATCACCAAGATCCGTCTCAGAAGAACTGAAAAATTCAGGCTTTTTACTTTTCTTTTTATCAAATTTACATTTCTGTTTACTTTCTTTTCTAGCAATTTTTCCTTTGTTTACCTGTATCTTAACTTTACTTTCTATTCCTTTAACACTTTCTTTTATATTTTTTCCTTGACTTATTGTATTTATTTTTTCTAAGTGACTATTATTTGGCTCAACAGGATTTTCAGGCATAATATGCAACGACAAATTGTTGCAATCAAAGTTCGAAAAGGTGATCAGGCTTTTTTTTCTCTGCACAACAACCTGTTTTGCACAATTTATTTCCAAAGCAAAATCAATGCAACTTTTTAAACCTAGAATGGCATATGGTAAATCGGTGTCAAGTACAAGAAACTCTGCCGGTTTAACTATGTTGCCCACCTTAAGATGAAAATTGCATGTTTTGTTAAGCTTTATTAGTCCCTTAGTTTGTTTTATTTGTATGTTTTCTATTTCCTCAATAAGAACATTTAAACTTTCCGCAAGTTTACAGCGGTGAATATAATCACCGTTGATCCCGTGTCTATGTTTAACAATATTTTCGTATTTCTACTCGAGTTTACTTTGTTTCGCAGTTTTGTTTTATTTTGTACGTACGTTTTATTTTCGATGTATCCGGATACAATTAATTGTCATTTTTCAGTTCGTTGTTTGGGTTCCAAATTTTCAGACACAGATGGTCTGTTTATACAAGAATAACCCCAATGAAAAGCGTTCATGATACCCACTTGGGAGCAGAATTTGCATGGGTTGGGTAGTAAATCCTGAACAGCATGTGTCACTTTTCCTAATTTTGTGTTACTTTGAAATAGAGGTTTAGGCCTATTATTTTTTAACAGACACTCAAAACTTTTGTGGCCTAATTTACCACAGTTAAAGCAATTAACCCGCTTAGTTTTTTGGGTACAATGTTTTGATAAGTGTCCACAAGAAAAACAATTATCATTCCTTATAGGCTGTTTACTATCAGCAAAAATATCACGCCTCTGCTTCATGTCATATGCCTTCGTCTGAGATTTTACACAATCGGTCTTCATATTTTCATATAATTTAATTTTCTCTCGAAACTCTCTTAAGTCTTTACACCCGTATAAAATACTTTTGTTTTCAGGTTTATCTTTAATCCCGTTGATAATATAATGCATCAAAGCCGCATCATCAATTAAACCATTTCTTATTTCACGCGTGTGTAGAAAATATTCAAACACACTCTCACTGTCTTTTATTTGTCGCCAGCTAAGCAATTCGTGCAACCTAGCAGAATTCGAATCGGTGGTAAACTCATTGAGGAGCGAGACTTTTAACTTTTCCCACGAGTCAACATTTACTTCCGTTTTTATGTACAGTAAAGCATTTCCTGTCAAAGAACGTTTTGCAAAAATAAACTTTTGCAGTTCGTTGATGTTTAACATTTTAGCTACGTTTTCAAACTGTTGAACCCAGACATTAACATTTTCGAAAGAATTAGCACTAAATTTAGAGATTACATTCTCAACATCATTAAAATTTATATTACTACATTGACTATTGTTTGAGAGAGATAATGATTCTTTAATACTTTTACATAGGTCTGATAATTTGTTCTGTTCTATTGAATTACTTTCACTCTTAACATTATTTGTAGCAGATAATTCGACACTTTCATTTTGAGTCACAGCCACTTCAGTTTCTTCTTCAGAATTCGAGTCTTTTAACATAGCTTTATTAAGTAGTTCAAAGTCTGTCAAGCAAGAAATGATGTTTGTCGACAGTTCGTCTTTTACTCCCTCCCCCCGAAATATTTAATATATCACAAACTTTAATTAGTTCATGTAACGTAAATTGTTCCGAAACTTCTTTTACTTTATTTAAAAACTCATTATCCCCTATCTGGAACGGAAATCCTTCGAAATTTAATATTCTATTACGATTTAATCTATCATTATTTGAACATATTATTTTATCGAGTAGTTTAATTGTGGAAGCTTTCCGTTCCTTTACTGTTTTCTGAACTGCATCAAATTCTTTAAGTAACATTTTAATATAAACACTTATGTTAATCAAATATTAAACATAAAAATATAAAACACATTTCAAAAGAAAGAAAAAAACATATGCACATAATACACAAATCGAAACTGAAAATAAAACAAAATTATAATTAACGCTTACTTCTTTAAAAGTTATCCACAATAATTTGTTATCCACTGTTGGTTTTAAGCTACACATTCTTGGAAAGTATCATATTCGAAAATCGTCCCATTTGAAACCGAAATTGTCTCCTTTGGTCACATTTGCGATGTTATCTCACCCGAACTGGAAGGTTGAATTATGGTCTGGAGGTGTCTCTCCTGGTATGGACTGAAACCTTTAGTCCCCATTCATGGTAAGCTAAACGCCGATGCCTACTGAACTATTTTGGATGACAATGTGCTTCCTACGTTGTGGCAGTTTTACGGGTTGGAAGCCTATTACTTTCAGGACGGCAATGCCATTTGTCATGTTTCGAGGTTAACCAAGGCTTGGTATGGTGCCAGTGGAGTTCATCGAATGAACTGACCTGTCCAGAACCCAGAGCTGAACCTTATCGAGAACCTCTGGGACGAGTTAGATCGCCAAATTAAGGGGTGCACTAGCCTTCCAAAATCGGTGAAAGAACTTGTATGTCTACTCCAAGCCAAGTGGAAGACAATACCACTAGCTGTACAAATACTTGTATAAAGTATGTCCCGGAGGGTTCGCGTTATAATTGCCTCCCGTGGAGGCTCTATCAACTATTGATTTTGAAGGAAATTAGTTTTTCTTTTCTATCACAGATGTCCAAATGCTTATTGGTAGACAGTGTATATATATATATATATATATATATATATATATATATATATATATATATATATATATATATATATATATATATAAGAATAAGAAATTTCTCACAGGACCTTGTAGACTTTTAAACAGAATTCAGGCTTTGGCGCCAAAATAGAATACTTCATTTGATTGGTCGAAGGATAGTTTCCAGTGTTTCTTTATCCAGGTACGTCATGTAATTTTATATAAGAATTGTGAGTTAGGTTACTAGTTTAGTTATATTACATCTACTACCTATACTTACGGAATTTAAAATACATTAATTTAAAATACAATTATTGGGTAATTGGTTGAAAAGTTTCTCTGTTAGCTGTCTCCCCGGATTTCCTTTGCTCCTTGAGCCGACTAATAGAGTTCTTTTTCCTGTTATTAGTATGTGCACCACTAGAGCAGTTATTAAATCACATTATGTTTATTCTTTTGGTGGAGTAATTTTTCCGACGTCCCGCTCGCGGGAAACGTATAACGAGTATTATTTATAGTATTCGGATTATTTATTTAGTTATGTATTTTCGTGAAAGTGTAATACTGACTACTTCTGATTTTGTTAAAGAGATCCTTTCTAAGCTATTAGTTGGATGTTACTTATAAACTCATAATTTGCGTGCCTATCATGTAATGGCTAGTATGGTTTGGATTTTGCGTTTATCTGTTTAATTATGTCTAAAACAAAAATGAGAAAAATAAGCGAACCTTTTTTCTAGCGTATACGTTTATAATTGTAAGGTGAGGAATCTTTGTTGCTTTTTCTATTTTGAATATTTGACATCCTATAGATATATATCGTTATTATTCTTAATCTGAAATCAATGTTGATGTTTTGTATGTTTTTATAATTAGTGGAATCATATATTGTTCTCATTAACTTTTTTAGTTTTGCTTTTTACTATTGTATGTAAAATATGCTATTATTACTTTATAGGAATGCCGCAAATAGTAATGACATTCAAGCACCTTTCAGAATTAATTTTTAAAGTTATAGGCAGTTATATATATTATTGTCTCTTATATTTATTAAAGTGATATGTTATTTGTTAAAGTATTGGTTAGTTTTTATTAATATTCATAACAATTAGTTTTTTAATATTTTAGTTATAATTTTTCATGTAAATGGCAAAATAAGCATTGTAAAATGCTTTTATTCTAATATATAAATTGTTGACAATTTGCATTACCATTTATGTTAAGTCAAATTATTTCATTTTTTTTTATATATTTGGAATTTCATTTTATTGATGAATTTGCATAATGGAATAATTTTCTTACGTTTATTTAAAAAATATGATATTTACCAAATTATTTTCTCTAATTTTTATTCTACATACATTTTAATTCTACATCATAATAACAAAAGAGTCTTGATCCAAGAACTCCATTATTTCCATTTCCCAAAAACACACTTGTAGTTTTTCCCTTTTATCCATATGGTTTTTATAAGATTTCAGAGATTAATCTGAAATTTAAACTGACAGAACCACTCTTCTTAACCATCTGGTATTTCCAGGATCAAAAATTGCTTGATGATCTAAAATGATTTCTTTGTAGAATTTATCTGTTTTACTTTTTGATTAGCTGATTTCTTGCAGAATTTTTGCAAATCTATTGCTATGTATTATGCAAGTTGACTGTAGTCTAAGTTCCTTCATTGATGGAAAGAAAGTATTAAAAGGACATCTGTATTTGATCAGATTTTGAATTCATGATGGTATATAAGTTGTAATGTATTCAGGCAATTTTAGTAAAAATTATAAAGTATAAGGGAAAAGACACCAACATAAATACATGTTTTAGTACTATGGAATAGAGAGGCCCGCCTGAAAAGAATCATATTTATGAAAAAAAAAAAAAATAAAAAAAATATGTAGGATAGTTATAAAAGGAATAAAATATACATCTGAGTCTAGATAAAAATAAGATTTTACAAATCTTCAAATGTATGATGAGTTTGGTATAGTGTGCATAAGAATTTAATGTTCTGTAAAACTTCACTATGAAATATCAGCACTTTTAGAGTAGGAAGGTTTTAAATACCATAAGTAGGCTGTTAAGAGAGACAAATTCTTAAGAGAGCAGGATCAATCACAAATATTCTAGATAGGCCTGTCAGTCTCATTGTGCCAGAGATAATATTTTATAGAATTTTAGTTTTTATCTTATATGTTTTTAAGTTAAACTAATTTTTTCTGCTATCTTTAATTTATTCCAAATTTGTTATGAAATTTTGTGTAGAGAATCTCTTAAATGTTAAAGATATAAAATTTGTTTTTGACCTCTTTATTTTGTAATTTATTTTTTTATTTGAAAATATTACATTTAACATTCATTAGACAGATTTTAAGACTTTTTTAGACATTCACCACTGTCTTTATTAATATTTAGCTTTAGATACTAACTTTCCACATTTATAGGGCACTTTTAAGCTTCTCATATAACTTTAAAGTTTAAATTAGTTACAGTAGTTGCTTCAAAACTTATAAGATGTGTATATTTAATTTTTTAAATATCTTTTCTTTAAACTTGTAGACATAATCTAAATGTTTTCTATTATTAGACCCTGGTCCTCTTGAATTATGGCTGAATCAAATTCTTCTGTTCAAGCAGACCTCTTTAAAGGTTTAAAGTTTTGTCTGCTAGATGATGGAGACATAGTTGATAAAGTAAGTGTTTTATGTGTTATTTAAATTTAACATGTGTATGTATGTTTAATATAAAACGGATTTATCACATCTATTATAAACACAAGGACTCCGAAGTTAAAATTGATTTAAGATTACAGATAAGCACAGATTACTGAAATTTTTAAAATTAAAAATAATTTTCTAAACCAGTTCTTCAAAGACTTAAATTTAGACTGAAAAGACAGAAGATAGCCTATGGGAAATTATATGATTTGTTATTAGAGTGACCTGTTGATTGTGAAAATATTTTTCTTTATATATTACAAAATACTCTTTTTACTTTCTAATCCACCCAAGAAAGTTTTTTCTACGATGTTCAATGTCTACTCTTTTAGGCAGTATTGACTGCATTGCATCACATGGATGAACCCAACTTAATTTGAATAAAAAATATTTATCATTTGGATATTTGCTAATAACATAGATTTAGAGTGCTATGGTCTACTGTTTTGCTAACAATGGCTAATGAGACTGGGACCTACTGCTTAAAGATGAGTCTCAACAGCTATGAACATCCATGCCAGTAGTGGGATTTCAATCAGCTAACTCTGGTATCGAAAAGCAGTGTTCTGTCATTTGGCCATCATTTGACACCAATAACTTAGAAAAATACCAAGTAGATGTATAAGACTATTCATATAATATACAAAGATGTCATCTAATATACACTTAAAGTTGGTTAATTTGAATTTCAATGCGAATGTGAAAGATTTTAATTTAATATAAAATTCAAATTCAGTATTGTAAAAGAAAAAAATACAGTAGCATTCTTCTTTACTTTTGAAATATGATATTAATTTCATCTACTTTGCAAAATGTATGAATTTTTAATCCATTATTATTTACAGAATGGAAATCAACATTTCTGGGTTCAACAAATCATTTTTTGTGATATGACCACTACTTTTGATGTAATTGATATTACGTGTTCCTCATTACTACCTCTCTACATCAGATACATTAATTCTTAGTTCTTTATGCCTTTGACGAAATGGGCAGGGTGCTGCTCTTCACTACCATAATTTGCAGGTTAAAATCTGACTGCTTTATACCTATTCAGATTCTGTTTCAACCAGTAGGTCTTGGTCTCATTAGCCCTTACATAGAGAAATTGTAGATTATAGTGCTCCCAACTAGAATCTTTATGCTGTTGATAATTTCTTTGTTAATCAATTGTCCACAAACAACACCTTGATCAACATTCATATGTGATTTAAAGGTGATATTGGCCATTGCTATATTCTATCTTTTATATCAGACAATAACAAATGGCCAATCTCTGCCATATGAGCAAAAAGGAAAGAGTAGTATTATAACCTACATTGGAAACGCTTTTTCATCTATTTTATCTTAAAAATAATTAAAATATTAAACAAAATATCTTATAATTTGTATAGCAGTATAGCTTGCCAGCATGAATTGCAAATGGATTGGAACAAAAGTGTGATTCTTATGAAAATTTCTGAATTTTTTGGGTAAAAGATACTTAAAAAAAATTAGATCTTTTTGAATTCAAATCATGTTATTTTAACATCATATTGTATAGGAAATTCTGATTGAAATTATCCAAAATTTCAATTTTACCAAATTAGACTATGTGTGTAAAAATTTAACAGCACTAAAAACTAAATTTACTTTAAAATTTAAGACTGATTAAGGAAAACTTTTCACTGGTTTACAATTTTTTTTAAAGTTTATGATGGCAAGATAACTGAAGAACATGTTTAGTTCATAGTACTTTGTACAGAGCTGCCAAAATTTTCTGCTAGTCTCATGAATTTTCAGACAAATTCCTAAACTCCTGAAAAATTCCCAAGCTGTTATAATAATATCCCGAATTGTTACAATAATGATGAACTGATAAAAGTGATTTTTATTTTAAACTCTAAATGTTTTGCAAAAAAATCCACAGAAAAGTAATTTTAATGTTTTATCCTTTTTTTAAGGGGGTTATAGTATCTTTTGAGACTAATATTTTCACTATAACAGCTATTTTATTTATTCATCATAAAAGTTCTACTATTTTAAGAAGGAAATTTTTACTATTTTCTTAGTAATCCTCTAGCTTTAAAAACCATACTTAGTTATATTTCAAATATATTTTTATAGGTAATATAAAATGTGTACCTTGAAAAGAAAAAAGTTAAATTTACTTAAATACTAAAGAAAGTTTTTTTCTATTTAGAAAATTCACTTTTATGTCTCATATGACATTTTTTTTTATTATAATGTGTTACATTTTTTTTTGCCACCAATTGTATGCAATTAAAAATCTTCTTAATTTTCATTCTTGAAGGTTCAAGGTTAGCATCTATGTTATGTATGATGATTTAAAAGTATAACATCCAAAAATTTGTAATAAGTAATGAAAATGTATAAAAATATAGTGTTAAAATGAAATAGAATAGCTGAGTTATCTCTTTTAATTATCTCTCTGTGTGTATGTATTTATGAATATATAATACTATTCTGTTTATTTCATGTTGAGCCTAGCGGCAGAGGTTTGCCTGGCACCTTTGACTTATTGTAATGGCAAGGCAATTTTCTGAGTGGTTTGAGCAACCCCACACTCACACACCCACTAAACTTTCATCCCTGTTTTTTCTTGTACTCTGGTGTATTGATATGGATGTATGTTAGGAAGTCATTTAAGAAAGGATTCCTCTAAAATGGAACTTTTACTAATTTCAGTTTTATAAATTTATATCTTTTCAGAAAAAACAAGTTCCTTACTGAAAGAAATTTATTTAGCAATAATTTCAGTTTCACAAAATGAGTAGATTTTTCATGATTTTACAAAAATAAAATCTTCTCTAAAAATTTTGGATAGATGTCTGAATATAAACTAGAATTTAACTACTATAAAGATATGCCTTTTTATAAAATTGAAATATATGAAGACTGAATTAATAACTGTAGAAACAGTTCTAGTGTGGTATAGTTAATGAGTATTTTGAAGTAATGCTCTCTTATTAGTTTTTTGAAAAATCTCTTTTTATTTAGCATAGCTTATTATTTTATATATATATTTTTTTAATTTAGATTAAAGCAATACTACTAGAAGGTGGTGGTACACATAATAGCTACTTATCTGATATGGTGACCCATGTAATTTGTGATAATCCTGATAATCCAGGTATTAGTGAAGCCCAAGAATTATTTGAAAAACCTGTTGTTACTGTAAGTGAATATGAATTAATACTCATTAAGACTTACATTTTTAAAAATATTTTTTAATTTCTAATATCTGAACAAATAAATAAACTTGTTTATGTTTTGTTGTAAGTGCATATGTATACATGAATTTTCTTTTTCAGTGTTCTGAATGTATTTGAGTAAAATGAAAATGTCTGTTACTGAGCTTTCAGAATCATTCAAACCACTGTTAAAGCTAGATTAAAAAGAGAGATTAATTTAAAATTATCTAAATTTCTTAAAAAAAAAACTTTAGCAAAATGTTAAAATGTAAATTTTCATCTTAAAAAAAAATTAGCTGTATAATTTAATATGTTAGTATAGATACAAACATGTAATTTGGCAGTTTTATGAAATTGCTATTGAATGAAATCAAGTGTTAATTTCATTGTTAGCATAAACATTTTAGCATTCAAGTCACCATTTTTATATGATTGCACCTGCTTATAATATTTGAAATCAATAATTGTTATTAATAAATATTTTCATAGTAACAAGGACTGCTTTTTATTGTTTGTTCAAACTTTATTAAGTATTTATTGTGTCAATTAGAAATAGAGACTGAAACGCATTGTTCTCAGACATTAGTATTTCCCCCAGACCAAAAAAGGGGCAGGGTATGCCGATATAAAAGGGCACTCTCTCAGAACAAAAAGGGCAGGTATGAAGATACTCTATTAGAACAAAACTGGCATTTTTTAGTGGAAAAGATTTTTTAAAAAGTTTCTTAATTACTATAGGTTTAAAAAAATTTGGATTTTTGCGATTGTTTGAAGTTCATTTTTTTAATTAAATATGTATTAAATTTTTGACTTGACCAGAGATATTTGAAGAAAGAATCAGAAAATGGAGCATAGGGGTGGGTGGGCTAAGTAAAGTCGTTTTTCCATTTTTGTTTTAGGGAAGGAATTTGGCCTAAGCAAGTTGAGAAAAGAGGAAATTGGGCCATTAGATTGCTCAAAAGCAGTGAAACATGCTTCTGTAGTTTGTATTATTATGTGATGGGGAAAAAAGCATGGCTTTCTGCAATCTTCGCAATATTGTAGGTAATTTCATGCAAATCAGAAAGAGGACAGAGAGTGTTGAAGGCTGAAAAAAAGGTGCAGGGCACAACGCCCTCCTTAAAATGCCTAGGGGAAACACTAGATATTTAGGTTTATTTATTTCTTCATACATTTTTGTGTGTTATTTGAGGTAATAAGTTATATTTATGTTTTGCCAACATTTAGAAAGCTAATTTGTAAAGAAAAAGAATTACCTGGTAGTTGAAATAGTTCTGATGATTTGTATATGCAAAATTAGAAGATTTGATGGTTAATATATATATATTATATATATATATATATATATATATATGTGTGTGTGTGTGTGTGTGTGTAATTTAGGAAATTAATAATATTGTAATATGGAAATAGTGTAATATAGGAATAACAAATCTAGGAACAAGCCCCCCGAAAACAAAAAGTACTAAGGGAAAAAACCTTACAAAAACCCTGAGTGTGGGAAACAAACAAGAGCCCCAGCAAACATACAGATGTAAACCATCTGTGGGCCATGAAGACACAATTTTAATCTCCCTTTGACGTTACAGAAGTTGTAAAATCAAAAAGGTAAATCTGCCCATGACACTAAAGTCACATAACTTGCTGAAGTTATTTCCCACGCCAGCCATTTGCACCCCACAAGATAGCTTCCCATACTATCTGTTTGGCTAGACTAAAAACAAAAAGGAAAAGTCCAAGGGCCAATGAAGAAGTCCAAGAATGCCCCAACCACGCATTCGCAAAATTCTAAATGATCAGCCACAAAAATATCCCCCAAAAATCCATAGTGTAAGATTTTATATTTTTGATAAAGAGTTCATATATTCTCTATTCAGCCGTCAGTTAGTTCATATTCTGTATCGAGCAGTCAGTTAGAAAAGGACACATTCTCTCCCCAGCCGTCAGCCTTTTAGTCTGACTCGACAGTACTTTGGTGTAGCATGCGATTAACTCATGAACTGGATCTAAATAAAGAATGAATCTGAAGTCACAACTGCTTATTTGAAGACGGACAATCCAGACATGATATATATATGTATATACACACACATATGTGTACGTGTGTGAGTATGTTATGTTAGAAAATTTTGAGAGCTTATGAAATTTGCATATATGTGTTATAGTAGCTATTTTTCTAAGTAAATTATTTATATAAAAATAATTGAAACAGAATTATATAAAAGATATATTTGTTAATGTTTATTTTTATTTTACTTAAAATTTTTTGGTAGGTGTTGTACATAACTAGCATATATAATTACACGTATAATTTTTTAAATGCTGTGTTTTTTCTATTAATATGAAAGTTACTGGAGTTTTCATAGTAGGAATGAAACAAAAAAT
>CM063501.1:179156274-179431274 GCA_032207245.1 Pardosa pseudoannulata
TAAGCTCTCAACCCCAGGTTACCCAGCTAGTAACGGACTAGTCGAAAGATACAATAAAGTTTTAAAACAAATGCTTCACCATGTTATTAGAAAAGATCCTAAAAACTGGGACAAACATATTCCGTATTTACTTTTTGCATACCGAGAAATTCCAAATTCCACGACGGGAATTTCACCATTCAAATTACTTTACGGCAGGGAAGCTAGAGGTCCATTATCGGTACTAAAATCTACATGGTCAGGAGAAATCCCATTGTCCATAAATCTTGGTAAAAGTGCTATAGATTACCTTCAAGAATTAAAAATAAATTTAGAAGAGGCTGCAGAACAAGCATCAATAGTAGCAGAAGGGAAACAAAAGGCGTATGCTGAGTATTTCAATCGCCGAACTTTGTCGAAAGAATTTAAAATTGGTGACCAAGTGTACTTACTAATCCCAGATTCAAATAACAAATTATATGCAAGATGGACTGGACCGGGAAAAATAATTTCTCGTTGTAACCCGCATTCATATAAGGTTAAGCTGTTAGACGGAAAAGTAAGGCATGTGCATGCAAATAAAATAAGGAAGTTCCATCCCAGAGTTCAAACTATTGGTGTAATTTTTGAAAATGAAGCAGAATTGGGAGAAATCCATACTACACCTGAACCAACTGTACAGGGAAAACCTAATTTTGAGAATATTGATTTAAATCATTTAGATGATAAAAAGAGGAGAGATATTTTCGTTTTGTTAACGAAGTATGAGATGCTATTTTCTAATAAAGTACAAATAGCTAAAGTCGGAGAACATAAAATAAGGCTCTCAGAAAATGAAAGGAAGAAACCTTACATTTATAGAATTCCTGAATCTCTTAAACAAGAAGTTGACAAACAAGTTGAAGAATTATTAAATCAAGGTCTTATAGAGGAGAGTGATGCAGAGATAGCCTACCCTGTAGTTTGTGTTATGAAAAAGGACGGTAATCTAAGATTGTGTATTGATTTTAGATCCCTTAATGCTTCTACTAAAGCAGACGATTTTCCAATGGAGAATGCTACCGAGCTCATGTATTGCATAGGAAAAGCCAACGTCATAACAACGATTGATTTATTAAAAGGTTATTGGGCTATACCAATGGAAAAATCAAGTAAAGATTTTACATCATTTAAGACTCATCGGGCTCAATACCGATTTAAAGCCTTTTGGATTGAAAAATGCTGCAGCAACATTTCAACGCGTCATGAACAAGGCATTAGCAGAATATAAAGAATTTTCTCGTGCGTACATCGATGACATTGCAGTATTTTCAAATAAGTGGAACACTCATTTAATTCATCTTGAAACTATACTATCGAAGTTGAAAGAATTGTGTTTTACCGTCAACCTTGGAAAATGTTCTTTTGCAAAACCCCAAATAAAATATCTAGGTCATGTAATAGGATCAGGAAAGCATGAAACTGACCCAGACAAAATCACAGCAATTAAAAATTTGAAGACTCCCGAAACGAAGAAGCAACTTAAGAGTCTTTTAGGCTTGTGCAATTACTACAGAGAATATATACCGCACTACGCAGAAACAGTGTACCCTCTCACAGAACTTACGAAGAAACGGTGTTCTGAGGAATTAAAATGGACAGAAGTCCATAATCAGGCCTTTAATAAGCTAAAGAATTCTTTGTCAAACGCACCAAGTTTGTACACACCAATTCTTGGGAAACCATTTTTGATACAGTGCGATGCATCTTCAGTTGGTGTTGGTGCATGCTTGTCTCAGAGGAAAGATGGAACTCTTTTTCCTATAAGCTACGCAAGTCAAAAATTGACAAAACAACAACAGGCTTGGCCGACAATTGAAAGAGAGGCTTACGCAGTCATATGGAGTTTAAAGAAGTTTGAGACTTGGATCTTTGGTTCAAAGGTCGAGCTAATAACTGACCATAACCCTTTAATTTTCATTACAAAGAATGCTCCACAATCGTCGAAGCTTCAGAGATGGTCGTTAGCTCTACAAAGATATGACATCTCCATATCACATTGCCCAGGGTCAAAGCTGTCGAACGCAGACGCTTTGTCCAGGCTGATACCTAATTAAAAACAGTCCTTCAGACTAATGATGATAGTGACTATGTTCTCAAGAGACTGTTCCAGATTAAAAACTGTGTCATTATAAACTGTTTCTGAACATTGACTTCTCATTGAATTTTTTCTTTTGTTTTTCTATTTGTCCTTTTGAATATGTTATAAATGTAGTACGTTAGTATATGATTCTTTAAATTGTTTTAATTATATAAGTAAATTTTAGTCATTTCATAGCTTTAAATGATTTGGTTGAGTATATTCAAGAAAATTTAAATGTAATTCTTATATTTTTTTACAATTAATTCTTATTCTATATGTTTGAGTTACTGATGTTGCTTGTAGAAAAGTTACATGAATATCTATACTTAAGTTCATATCTATATATATATATTTGTGAGTTTAATTATATAGTTGAGTAATGTGTAATAGTAATTTGTTGTATTATTGTGTATTGTCTAACAATTGTAAGTATTGTGTCTCACCTGTCAATTAAGTTTCAGATTTGGATTAATTGAAGTGTAATCCCAATCTTGAGGGGAGGGTGTAGGGACAGGCGAGTAATAGTGAACGGCCAGAGAGCGCCACCTAGGAAGAAAGTAAGTAGATCCGAGGAGAACGTTGGAGGTGATTGTAGACTCCGGATGTGTAAGCGATGCTCATAGGATAGATACTTGAGTTGATATAATTGGTTACTGTAAATATTGTAATATTTGTATATATATAATTGTCCGGTAGTAGTTTGTGCTCTGTCTTAAAATAAACCTTAATGTTGAAAAATAAATCTACTGTTTGGATGTGAATTTATACAACGGCTCGGCGATCTTCACACATATAAATATCGTAAAACATATAAATATTTAAAGCATATAATTATCTAATAAATAACTCTGGGAAGGTTATGCATTTTCAAGGTATTATAAATATTTTCTTCAGAGATGCCTACTTTCTTAAGTGTATCGATATTTTTCGATTAAATTGGTGACTAATTTGAAAAAAGTGTAATGTTTTTAAAATACTTAATAATGATATTACTTTAAAAATTAAATTTAATTTCAGAAACTTTATACATTTTTTTAATTTAACATTAATATTAAATGCAATAAAATTGTATTGCTATTTAAAAATCCCCTATATAATAATAGCCCAAGTTGTCTGTCCGCGAAATTCTGAAGTGGTTGTACCTGGAATGGATATAGGCATCCATATTGGATTTTTCATGAGTAAGGGTTAGCAAAATTGAAAGCGAGTTCGAAATCCAGCCCATCCCCCCCTTTTCGAGCGTTTAATGCTATTATTTCAAGCCTTATCCTTCCTCTTATTCTATACGAAATTCCTTCTTGATAGGATGGCAAAGGCAGAGAGTAATATTTAAATTTCTGGACTGTTTCTACTTGACTACCTAACTTTATATACTCTAATTAGTTTGCTCGCAACGTGAAGGCGTTGTACGTTTGGTAAAAAGTTCGCTCTCTCGACCTCTGTACTTCTCGGGTTGACGGTTCTATCCCTGACGCAGCCATTTTTTTTTTTTTTTTAATGTCTAATAAATTTAATATTTTCTGATTTTTCTTTTAAATTCTTATTCCGAAAGTTGTTTTATTATTTTTAAAATAAAGTTTTACTATTTTTTCAACTTTTTATAATTTTTATTATTTTTATTTTATTAAATTCACGTATTGCTTTACGGATTTCCCTGGCCACATAAACATTTCATGTTATGTATCCTTAAACTTTCTTCTCGTAATGTAATGATTGCCTAAGTTATCTGCCCGTCGTTCCTCGAAGTTATAAAGCTGTTGGACCTGGAATGAATTGAGCATCCATATTGGATTTTTGATCAGTTAGGGTTTGCAAAATTCAAAGCGAGTAAAGTTTATCTTTTCTTAAACTATAGATCCGATTCTGAAGTAAATTGGTATGAATAAGCTTCATATCCAAGCGAAAAATACTGTTCTCTTTAAAACGTTCGAAATCCCCCTTTTCGAGCGTTTAATGCCATTATATCAAGCCCCATTTTAAGAGAAAGCAATTAAATTTATCAATTTAACACATAATAAATAGGTAAAAATAACAATTTTTTTCTAGCATTATGACTTCATTCCTTTAACCATCTCATTTAATCATTTCTTATTTTAAATTATTTAAATATTTTCTGCATTATTTTCATGTTTTAGCACTAAAATTAGAAATTACATAAATAATTTTCTTTTTTATTTAACTTAAATAATAGATTAAGTACATATGTGATAATTTTAATCGATTATTTTTGTTGAAAGTTAATTCTCAGCCAAAAAACAAACCATTTTTTTTTTTTTTACCTGCCCCATTGGGTTCTTCTTTACAATTTTGGAAAATTAAAAATTTTACTGTTCCCGTCATATGACGGGCTATATGCTTGTGTATAAATAATTAAGCAAAGCATTTTAAAGATTTTAAATTTCTTTTCATCAAATTTAAAATACCTAAGAATTGGTTTGGTTTTGGAGCGCTACGGTCTACTTTTTGCAACACGAGGGCTAATGAGACACAATAAATACCTCCTCTAATTTTTATTTTAATATTACATCCATCTCTATTTAAAAAAGCAATGCTACAACAAATGTGTGTGTATATTATATATGTATATTTATTTGACTTGTCTCTGTCTACAAACAGAAGAGCTGTGATTAGCATGAATAAAATATTAATACATGTTAAGTAAAATTGGATAAATATGTAAATGATTTTACATACCTTTGGGTTTTAATTCCCCGTATTTCTGCTCTCATATAATCTGGCTTTTTTCCCAAGAACGAAAACATTGACATCATGTCAATTTTGGGAGGTTGTCCGATTGTCCTTTGGTAAATTCAGGTAGAAGAGACATTTATAACAAATTGAGATAATTAAGCTATCGAGATCGATAAAATAAACCTTCAGGTTTAAGTAAAAAAATCTTGATAGCTAGAAAATTACAAGAACTTGCAAAGACAAAATCGGAAAATAGTGCGAGCTTACAAGCTGTTCCGTGCATTAGAAAAGGTACATTTGACCTTTTTTGCTAAAAAACTGTAGTTTTAAATATAAAATGCACAGCAACTCCATGCAAGCATTTTATTCCAAAGATTTCATAACACTAACTAAAATAGCCAAGTTGCCATACACAGAGAACAAACTTTATAAAAAAATATACATTTGACGTCAGAATAACCCTCGTGACACATCATTTCCTTCCCACTCCCACCTTTTGATTATAGTAAACACTAATAATCAAAACGTATTTTCTTTCAATTAACATCAAACAGTCCAAGTTCTGAATTGTTTTTGATTCACTTGTCTCGAAATCTTATAGACAACTTAATAGTTCTACCACTTCTGGTTGTTAAAATTTCTCTCTTCGCTACATCACTTCGACTACTCTTAATTTCATTCGTCATGCTCTCACTCGGAGATCTTATCTCTAAAGGGAAAAGTCTACGAACGGGACGTATAAATTCCTCACTAGAAGTTTTCATTCATGCAACAAGCACAATTGCATCTTTGCTAGGGTAAACCTCCACAACTTTAGCCATTGGCCACAGTACTCTCTTTTGTGAATCATTTTCTATTAGGACAACATCACCTGGTTTCATTTCATAATACTCATTTTTTTCCTCGGTTGGAGTAGAGAGCTTAAATATTCACTGCGGAATCTCTTTCTCAAGAGTTCTCTAAGAGTCTGCTGATACCTCCAGCGTTTTTTGACATCAGTCCTATTCTCAATTCATCTAAATCTGGGTCTCCCACCGTTTGGATAGGTTGCAGGAACATCGCAGGAGTGAGCGGAATCACGTCTTCTGGATCCTTTATTCAAATAGGTGATAGGTCGTGAATTTATGACGGATTCACACTCACATAAAAAACTCACCATTTCTTCATAGAGAAGAGAAGCGTTTCCCAGCACCCTTCGGAGGAATTTTTTGAACATTTGGACCATCCTCTCCCAAAAACCTCCCCACCAGGGAGATGCAGGAGGTATAAATTTCCACGTTATTTTCTCTATCAATGTTTCTTGCAGAATGGAATTCCAATCTAATTTTTGAAGCAAGTTTTCCGCCCCTACGAAGTTTTTCGCATTGTCACTATAAATCACTTTCGGCTGTCCTCGTCGAGCTATGAAAAGTCTAAGGCTAAGAAGAAAGGCTTTGGTAGAGAGTGACAGTACCAATTCTAAATGAATGGCTCGGAACACAGCACATGTATAAAGTACTATCCAGCATTTCTCTCCTCCTTTCAAATGCAGTGGTCCTGCTAAATCCACTCCTGTGATTTCAAAACCTGATGCTTCTTTGACTGTATCTTCGGGTAAACCAATTGGAGCAGTGTCTACATTTCGGGCGCTATGTCTCTTGCATCGAATACTTCTCACAGTTCTTCGCCCATTAATGATCCAGAATCTCTCTCTTAAATTGGCCAACAGAATTTGTACTCCTGCATTCAAATGTTTCAAATGATTTTCTTTGATAAGAAGTTCTATTAACCGATGTTTACTTGGAAGTAGGATGGGATATTTAAAATCCTCAGAATCCTGTCTCTCTGTAAGTTAAATTTTATTCGTAAGACTCCTTCTGCATCTTTAAAAATATTTAAGTACTTTAGACCTTTAATCCACTTTTCTGAGGAGAATTCCCTTTGAATTACTTTGATAATTCATTTCTCTGCCCATTTGATAAAAGTTCAACTCCCGATATTATTTATCAACAAATTTTTGAAAATCACAAACAATATTTTGAAACCTACACTCCTGTCTACACTGATGGTTCAAAATCCACAAACCATGTCAGCTGTGCCTACATTATCGAGAAAAATATCTATAGCTACAAATTACATAACAAATTTTCTATCTTTTCTTCTGAAGCCTTTGCCATATTGAAGGCTTTAGAGGAAATGATGCATCACAATAGTAAAAATTTCATTATTTACACAGATTCTCAAAGTGTTTTACATTCTTTGCTCTCTCCCGATAATCAAAACCCTCTCATTTTGAAAATAATTTCTGCAATAATTTACCTTACATCCATGGGAATCTCGTTAATTTTTAGCTGGATTCCCGCTCACGTCGGCATCAAAAGCAATGAACTTGTAGATAAAGCTGCAAAATCTGCTACTAATTACATTAATTCTGGTATTCCTTGTTCAGACTTAAAAAATTACATCAAAGAATTAATACATTCTAAATGGCAGAACTGTTGGAATAACGTGTCGTCAAAAAAATTGCGAGAAGTAAAATTAAAAATTACCAAGTGTCCCCAACTCCCTTCTAGGAGACAAGACGTAATACTCACTCGTCTACGAGTGGGTCATTGCAGACTCACCCATGTCCATCTCTTGCTGGGTGAAGATCCTCCACAGTGTGCTTATTGTAAAACACCTTACACAGTCGCACACATTTTGTCATCGTGTTGTTGTCTCAAATCAATGTATATAAAATTCTTTAAAAATTTATCGCCGAATCTTGACACAATCATCGGTGAAACGCCACATCCTGGCTTGTTTCCCTTTCTTCGCTGTACAGGTTTTTATTATGAAATATGAATTTTTTTTTATTTTTTTTTTATTTTATTTTATTTTTATTTTTATTTTTTTTTTTTTTTTCGTACGTTAATCTGTATTTTAATTTAACAATTTTTTGATTTTCAATTTCTCAATTTTCAATTTTATTTTTTAATTTTCTTATAATGTATTAATCTATCTTGTATATATTTGCAATTTTTTTTTTATCTCCGTTTGTTTGATTTTTATGTGCTTTTAACGTTTTAATTTATAGTTTCGTCTTTTTCTTCCTCAAAATTCCTTTCTCTATTACTTTGTTCTTTATTTTCGTCTTGTTTGGCGCAGTTTGTCCTTTCAGGAATTAGCGCCACTAAATTCTAACCAACCAACCAACCAACCATTTCTCTGCCCTTTCTACCTCCTCTACAGTTAAATTGCCCTTGGTAGGGATTTTGTTAGAAGCTTTAGGATTTGTAATGAATCTGAACAACCAGGCTGTCACTCTTACGGTTTTCATGTAACTCGAAAAATACGAAAGATAATGCTCTTCTCCAAAAAATGCATTGATGAGTAAAATGCATTGCTCTCAGGGATCAAATTTCTTTTACCCTGTTTTGTACAAAGACACCCCACGGCTCAGTTCTCTTAATCCAATGTAAAGTAGTAGAAGAATCAGTCCAGTAGAACTCTTTAGCGCCTTCTAAGTTAAGACTGCGTTTCGCGAAGTGCGCTAAACGCGATTCAAGACAACAAGATAAAAGTTCCAGTCTAGGAATCGTGATCTTCCTTAAGGGTGCAATTCTAGACTTAGCTATAAGAAGGTGTATGACTACATTCTGAGTTGTTTCACATCTGAAATACACTACTGCTGCGTAAGAAGATCCTGATGCATCGCAGAATGTATGCAAAGTTGAAGGTCCGCATAGAAATGCGTGGCGAGGAATTTTAACAGCGCTCAAAGTGTCAATTTCATCAAACCACTTCCAAACCTTTGATGCAATATCTGGCTTCACTTCTGCATCCCAACTGGTTTTTTCAACTCCTATTCTTAGCCCACTCTCCTGTTTCTAATCGTGGATCTTGTTGGTGCTTCAACCACATTTGGCGAAATTGGTGTGCTTGCAGCTTGCGTGCGTGGCGTGCTTGCAGCGTGGCGTTTGAAATCTGGCGAGGGGATCGTAACTCAACAAATTGATACATAAACAAAAATAACATTTTGAGGAAAAATTTTACAAAAATTGAATATTTAAAATCTAATTGAATTAACAAAGAAAACACAAAGGAAACACATAACATTCATACTAAATAGACTAAAACATTCACTTAATCACAAATTAAATAAACTGAGTGTGATTTTCATCACAAATTTGTGATTTAGTGTAAATTGTAAAATTAATTTAAAAGAAAGGAGGGCAGGCGGGATCTCATCCAGCAAGAAACTCTTTGACTTAAAAGAAACTGTATTTTGAGTGGAATTTGAAGAGGAGTTGTAAAATTGAAATTTTTTTTTTCAAATCTCTTATTCCTTTCCAGCTTTCTTGTAAAAGTAACTTTAAACACTGTACCACCGAACATGTAAAGCCGATCGGATCGAAAACTCGATGCGCTACCGACAAATAACCCTTCTAGTTATAGGTCCTTCTGGTTTCTTAATTGAACTAATATCACAGAATAGAGTATCATCTATTTTATCCCACATGAGTCCTAATACAGAGGTTGGCTGTGATGGAATGGTATGATGAGAAACTGGTTTAGATTCAGTATGATCCCAGCCTCTTAGATGAAATGTTGCCTCTGTCATTATTTTCGGGGAGACTTGAATGAATGTTTCTAGTTCTGAATATGTGTCCACCGAGGTTACACAGTTGTCAACATAGAAAGAACCTTCAAGTTTTTAGGCGATATTTGCTTGGATAGATCTTGAATATTTTCCTAGGTGATGATGGATGACAGCTCCAAGCAAGAATGGACTGCAGTTCAAGCCAAAAACAACCCTGCAATGCTGGAAAACCTTTAAAATCTTCTGTTCTCTATTCTCCCACCAAAGAAATTTCAAAAAGTTAAGATCTTCTTTAGAAATAAAAATTTGTAAGAAAGCATGTTTAATGTCAGATATGACTCCAATTCGTTTTTCTCGAAATTTAATTAATATCGACGGTATAAGTTCCAACAAATTTGGCCCTTTCACTAAGCAATCGTTTAAGGATAAGGATCCCTTCACTTTAGAGGCGTCGAATACTGGATGGATGGCTGTTGAAGAATTCAACTTGAAAACACCTCTATGAGGTAGAAAATGTCCTTCCTCTCCCATGCCTACAGAGATTATTCCTTCATTAGACCATTCACCAAACACAGCATCATAACTTTCATACTTGCTTTCTTTGATCAGCTTCGATGTAGTCGATATCAATCTTTTCTCTGCTGTTTCCCGGTTTGTTGTAAGCTCATCTCAGTTAATCATCCATGGGACACAAACTTCATATCTTCCCTCCTGATCAATACACACTGTATTCTGGAAATGATTCATAACAACTGCTTCCATTTCCTCCTTTAGTGGAGTCTAGTACGGGTCAGCTATTCCTATAGCTTCTAGGTTCCACAGCTTAGTAATATCGTCAGTATGAAGAAGACGGGACGTCGCATAATTTCCAACACTACAATTGGTAACTTGTCTTGATCCATCCAAGGTGTATCTACATGGTGACAAGTCCACATTCTAAGTTATGTATTTGGCCAGTGTACAATCTACCAGCAAAGTCGGCTCCAATCAATAATTCTATTTGCTGATTGTTTGTTCCAACATCTATGAGATGTATTCCTTTCTCTTTCAGTTCATTGAGCCACTTACCTTCTTTAATTCTTGGAATTGATCCGCAAATGGTAGTTTGATCCAAAACATCTATGTGAAGAGAGTACTTGTTGTGAATCCCAATCACCTTCAAATCATAGCGCTTATGTTCTTTTCTCGATGTACTTCCTCCAAATACTATATGGTTTAAAATTTCAGATCCCAGTAGATTTAACTTCAGCGCATCTACAGTCGATTTAAGGAGGTACGAACGTTAAGATCCCGTGTCTATGATAGCTCTTACCGATTTTGTTTTTCCATAAGTTCCAACAGAAACTATCAAAGTTTGAAGTAGAACCTCATTCGAATGACACTGGTTTGATAGTGTTCCCCATTTTATTCCCCTCCATTAATATTTTCAGCTGGAACTTTATTCATATACCTTAGATCAGGACACACTATAGCCCAATGCTTCTTGCTGCAGATCAAGCATCTAACATTGGCTTTACAGAATTTCGAGCGATGTCCACTTTTTAAGCATGAAAAACATGCCTTATTTTTCTTCAAAATGTCTGTTTTATCTTCATATGACATTGATTGACCTTTAAAACACTCTCTACTTTCATGCGGTTTTCAACAAAATATGCACTGTAGCTTTGTATTCTCTCTGGCCGAACCGAAGAATAAATCGTTAGCAGTTGGAGTAGCTATGTCCGCTCCTTTAGGTTTTTTAAACTTTCCCACAGATTCATTCTGACGAAAACCTGCTTTTGCTAGTGAGATTCTTTCCTTCCCCTCTACTTCGGTTTTAAGGAAAAGCAATAATTGTGTCAACTTCTTGCCATATGAATCATTTTCTTTCACCATACCGGGACTTCTTAACCAGACTCGTAGTATGTCTTCCGGGATACAAGACTCCACCAGAGGAAATAGCATGGCTGCATACTTGTCCGAAGTCATTCCTATTGATTCAAGTGACCTCAAGTACGATTCTAATTTGTCGTATACTTGCATAATATTCAGCGCGCTTTTAAAATTTGTAACATTCTTAACGACTAATGCTAACAGTTCTCGGACATAGAATTCGACTAGAAGCTCTTCTCGTCCGAATCGTGTCTTCAAACTCTCAATACATTTAGAATAATTCTCAGCAATCGGTGGGTTGCTATCAACTATATCACGAGCCCGACTACCTATAACTATGCATTGAATGAAATATTGAAACATCTTCTCTCTCCATTAGAGGATCTTCGTGAATTCGTTTGAACTGGCTCCAAAAATTCAACCAATCCTTAACATCTCCGCCAAATTTGGCGAGCTCTAATTGTTGCAGTTTCAGTCTCGGTTTCTCCATATTTTCCATCAATACACTAGTGAGCGTGATAATAAATTTATTCAAATATGCTTTGAATTCTAGCATTATCTAGCTTTTCGCGATATTCTTCACAACATGCATATTCTTCATCAAATTGTTTTTCATTATATTTACCTTCTAACAAAACAATACTAATGTTAACATCCAACTTAGCCAATTCTCTCGCTATACGTTCTAACGAAGCCAGCTTGTTTTCAATTTCATCTTTAATTGGCTTCTCTATGTCTAACGACATTTTCAAATTGTTAAAAGTTCTCTTAAATGCTGCCCGAACTAGCTGCCTTTGTTTGGCAAAAAGTTCCATGTTACTATCATAAACGGAAACTGAAAATGTTCAAAAGTCAGCAAAATAATTTATCTAATGGATGTTTTAATCACGTCCGCAGGTCACCAGAAATGTTCCGTGCATTAAAAAAGGTACATTTGACCTTTTATACTAAAAAACTGTAGTTTTAAATATAAAATACACAGCAACTCCATGCAAGCGTTTTATTTCAAAGATTTCATAACTCTAACTAAAATGGCCAAGTTGCCATACACAGAGAACAAACTTTATAAAAAATATACATTTGAAGTCAGAATAACCCCCGTGACACATCGTTTCTTTCACACAAGCAATAAGGAAATATTGGATATCATGAACCATGACGTCACAACCAATCACGAAGCATTTTGATGTCACGTGATTTTCGCTTAACTTTAAAATGATTAACCCAGTTTTTTACATTTTTGAGAACATTTTTTGGAATTTACGAGTCTGGAATTATCAGAAAAATACTAAGTTGTTCGAATCCCCCACATGTACAAATTCCTCATTTTATGACAAGTTAGAGTCATATTTACTTTCGTTGGAGTCGATGACAGGTGACAAATGACAAATACACAGCATTGTTGTTTCCACTCGTTGAATCCTGCATGCCAGAGGAAATTTTGAGAGTTTGGCTGAGAAATCCTGCATCAGTAATTACAGAAAAAAATTCACTCTGAAAAACTGAAACAGTTCTTGTTGTTTTTGAGAAATGAAGTCGAAGAAGAGCAAAGAATTTTCTTGGCGAAAACCGGATTTAAATTAATTGATTTTGGTTCAAAGAAAGAAAGTAGAAGAAATAAAAGGTACCAGGATGAAAATTTCATGCCTACAGCAAATGATTTATTTTGATGCCATAATAAAACAACCAGCCATATGGAAAAGGATTCTTGCATAGCCTATCTGAATGAGGAATTTTCCCGTTTTCTAATTTTAATTTTTTAAACAATAGAAGACGAAAAAAGTAAGCAAGACAGTATCTATTTTTCTTTCATTTGGGGACCTAATGAGTGATTTCTAATGGGTTTTATAGTGGACTCTTTAACGTCTCTCAAAAACGATACATTTCCACCGCCGAGTTTTGACTTCATCGTTCACGAAAATACCAACCGCCTATGTAGTTTACATGTTAAAAGGCGACTTTTAAATTTGTTTCTGTGTAAGGTATCGCATATAATAGAAATTTTTTATTATGTATGGCATTAAAAAGCATATAAATATTGTATTATACCACTCTGTAAAAATACAACTAATTGCAATGAAAAAATATTTTTCAGCTTTCCCAAAGATCTACATACAGGTAAAATCTAGACAAATGGGATGAAAAGGGATGAGAAATTAAACCCCAAATTATCATATACATAATTTCTATGGGTTTGTGAAGACCATTTTTCGGTAAATAAATGCTTGCTTTTGTTTAAATATTACTAATTTAGAACAATTAAAGTATATAAAAATACATTTATACCTTTAAAAGGACTATTAATTAACCAGTGCTGTTTAACTTTTAAAACTGCTACTTTATTTTCATGCCATAATAAAACAACCAGCCATAGGGAAAAGGACTCTTGCATATTTTGTGATAAACACCATGAAAGCCGAGACTGCTTTGTTGCTCAAAAGATGAGTTTGAATAAAAAAATGAAGAAATTAAGAAGAAGAGGAACTGTTTCTTTTGTCTCAAAATTGGACACAGGGACAAGCAATGCAAGACAAATGTACGATGTTTAATATGCTCGAAAAGACATTGGGGTATCATGTGACCGGATTTATAAACCAATCAAAAGAGAAATGACACTGAGAAGAATAAAGAAGAAGAAACACGAAACGTATCATTTGCGATAAACAGTTTTCAAGATGAAGTGTTTCTTCAAACACTATTAATTAAAATCGACACCAACAAAAAACAGAAGACGGTGAGGGCACTTATGGATACAGGGTCGCAACGTGTATACATATTAAAGGAGACTGCTTTAGACATAGGATGCCATCCAAATGAATCTGAATCTTTGATTCATGCGGTGTTTGGAGGAGTAACAACGAAGAGAGAAATTCATAAATGCTAAGAAGTAAGTGTTAGAAATCTAGAAGGTAATTTTTCTAAACGACTAATTTTGTTGGAACAGTCGAAGATTTGTGGACCAGTGATTAGTTTACAGCCTGGACTATGGATAGAAGAGCTAAGGTAGAAAAATATGCATGTATCTGATATAGGAAAAAGAGATTTGAAAATAGAAGTCCTTATAGGAGCTGACATAGGAGGTGCACTATTAACCGGAGCAGTCCAGAAATTAGAATGTAGACTGACTGCTGTGGAATCGTTACTCGGGTGGATAGTCATGGGTAAGATGAGTGATTACACTTCAGAAAGAAACTCATTGTCCATGTCATCAATGATAACATCCATGTTGACTCTCAGCAGTGACATAGAAAACTGGTGGAAGCTAGAAGCACTGGGAATTGCAGATGCAAAAGAAAATAAAACTGATTTAGAATTAGAAGAAGCAGTGTGGGATCACTTTCACAAGAATCTGAAGCGGGTGGAAGATCATTATAAAGTTAGTTTACCCTGGATCAATGAAAAAGAAACTTTACCAAGTAACAGGTTGCTAAAAAAGCAATTGATTTCCATGACAAAGAAGCTCATACTGAAAGATAAATTTGAAACGTATAATGGAGTATTCGAAGAATGACTTGAATCTGGAGTAATAGAAGAAGTACTATAAGAAGAGAAACAAAATGACAATCATTATCTTCCTCACAGACCAGTCTTCAAAGAAAATTCTACAAAGTCAGTAAGAGCAGTATTTGACGCTTCAGTGTATTTGAGAAGCTAAAATAAAAAAAGGAATCAAAGTTAGTCTTCTGCAAGCCAAAGCACAAGTAGCTCCCTTGAGAAAAACAAGTATATACCAAGACTCGAATTGCTTGCTTACCTTATTAGAAAGCGATTAGCCTCATTTGTTACATGAAAGATAAAAACATGAAATTTTTATGTCTACAAAATTTATTTGTTTCAAACTTACCTCTGGATCTAAAAATGTTTGGCTCCTGAAATCAGTGGGCCCTGGGCACGTGCCCCGCATGCCCTGCCGATAATATGGCATAAGCATCCAATAGACGTTGAAAATGTTACAGAAACATTTATGGGACAGCCGAGAATTAAACTGTACAATGTTTTATTTTAATATTTTATTGTTCACTTTTTAAACGTACTGTAGGGATGATGGTCGAATGGTAGGGCTCTACTCTTTAATACCGGAGTCCGCTTTTTCGAATACCGACCATGGCATCTTTCTCCATAACCGTTCGGGATCTCCTTTAAACAGTAGTTTCTGGTCTCATTAGCCTTCTTGTAATAAAATAGTAGGCCGTAGCACTCGAAACTAAATGCACTGTAATTCATATATTTACTTAAAATACAATTTTGGTCACTTATAAACAAGTTTTCATTCTTTCAAGATGTAACATTTTTGTGTGAAATTATCGGTGCCGACACCTACGAATATTTTTTTAAAGCTTAGTCGCAGGGCATTGATAATTTCTTTATTCCTGCTTATAACGACAGCTTAGTGTGTGTGTTCTATCACAAAGCTGAAACTATTAAAATCATATCTACGATCCTCATTGGGTCTGGAATGGCTAGTGAATACACCTTTTACATTGAAAAAGAAACATTAAACACCCTGAACCAAGATGAAATTATCAATCTATTCGTAGACGTTAAATCTTGGAAAGTAACATTGCAAATTTCTTTCTTTCGTATATAATGATGAGATATACAGTTTTTAATTTTGTAAGTCATGAGTTCATTTTGAATATATGCTACAGAAAGAAAATGTGTTTACATATTTTCCATATACATTTTGGTGGTAGAGGCGCAAGCCAGTTTTTTTGGCCCGGATGCCAAATGACCTCCTGGCGGGAGGCTTTACAGTCCTGGAGGGAATCGCAGGATTAGTTGGTGAGCGCTTAGTACCGGTTACTTCTGATTACCTATCAGCACCTTGTGAAGTCAATGTCATATCAGGTGCTGGTGGTTTTGAGGGCTAAAGGTGGTCCTACATGTTATCAATAGGTTGGTCATAATGTAACGGCTGTTCGGTGTATATATGTATATATATAATATATGTGTATATATATTATATATATGTGTGGGAAAAAGCAACGACCATCGTTAACAACACAACATTTATTACGATTAACAGGACAAATACAAATAGTTAGACAGAAAACAATTAAAGAATACGGGAACCGAGCGAGCGATACGTCTTATCGGTTCGCCAGTGGAGTGATCGTCTGCCGTCAGGCGGCAGGGTACATCTAAAGTGGTGCTCTTGAAATGCATTCCACAAGTGAAGTGGTTTGGTGGCGGGACATTCCTATACTCGGCCATCATGACCGGACAGGCGACCTCGCCTGAAGTAACATGCATATATAATTAAATGAAAAATATTATAATATAATAACATGAGTATGAGAGAGTTAAATTATTACACAATACTTACTAAATGGAACAAACCACAAATAATAATAGAATACCGCACACGTGACAGCAAGTAATTAAACATAAAAAGAATATTAGTTATCAAAAAGTAAACAATTATAATGAGAATAAAAAATGGAAATTTCTCAAATGTTGTTGGACCATGGTTTCGTATATTCTGCACATGTTGATGTTTTTGATGGTCCATCGAAGAATGCACACTTTTCTACATAATATGTTTCTTTTTTCACTTTTATTACTTTATATGGTCCAAGAAACTTTTGTTTAAGACCAGGTCGAAATTGGGTTCGTTTAATTGCCACAAGTTCATGTAATTGAAATGTTTGGGCTTGTTTTCGCAGCAGGCTGTAAATAAGGCGGTTTTCATCTTGGACTTTGCACATTTGTTTTTTTGCGTCTTTCAGATTTGCTTTTTTGCGTTGGGGGTGTGTGTCACCTTTATAAATGGGGTGCAGCATTCCCTCTTGTTTTCCACGTTTTCTATTATTTAGGAGAGGTGTTTTAATAGTCGATATGTGAACATCAGTTTCTTGAGCTTTGCGAAATTGGAGAACACTGTCTTGGATTGTCATGCAACACGGACTTCTGCTAAGGGCATCCACGTGAGCCATCTTTGAGCCGGTACGGTGCTCAATTTCATAATTGAAATCTTGTAACCCATCTAGCAATACGTGATTTGAGTTCTTTTTTATTTACAGTTTTCACAAAAGCGATGCAGTCTGTGATAATTTTAAAATGTGAACCAAGGACGTAAATACGGAACTTTTCTAACGCTTCAACAATTGCAAGAATCTCTAGTTCGTAACTGGTATATTTTCGTTCGTTGTCAGATGTTTTCTTCGACATGTAGTAAACAGGATGAAAACTGTTATCTTTCATGGATTTCTGCAGTAGGACTGCCCCCAAATCATCAATTGATGCATCTGTATGAATTTCAATGGGACTGTTTTGATTAAAAATACTTAAAACGGGTTGTTGAGAAAGTAGATGCTTTAATTTGTGAAATGCGGCTTTATGCTCAGCCTGAAATTGAAAAGGGGGTGTCCTTACGAAGCAAATCCCTAAGGGGTTTCGCTATGTTGGAATACGAGGGGATGAATTTTCTGAAATATCCCGTGAGACCAAGAAAGCGTTGCACTTCTTTTGTATATTTTGGACGGGGTAGTTAATTACAGATTTTGTCTTCGAAGGAGAAGGAAAAAGTTTACCACCTTCAATTATATGTCCAAGAAATTCAATTTTTTCATGAAGAAGCTGACATTTACGAAAATTAATTTCTAGACCATATTTACTAGCAACTTTGAGTACAATATTGAGACGATAAAGGGCCTCGTCTTCATCCTTGGCTGGAATTACAATATCATCCATGTAGGGCAAAACATAACCTTTCATAATTAAATCACAAAAAACATAGTTTATAAAGCGTTGGAAGACTGATGAGCAATTGGAAAGACCAAATGGCATTTGACGCGAAAATCGCAAAAAAAATAATAAAAGAAGGCGTCTCAGAAAACTACAGGTGCAGGCAGGATAGACAAAATTCCTATATCCATAAAAGGATCAGTACTTCTGTTTCTATAAAACATAACGTTTATTTACATATTATTTACAGTTAAAACGATGGGTTTGAGTCCCACCGAACTCCCATCTCCGAATGCCTAGTTTTGGCGCGTTACATTCACTGACGTAAACAGGGAGGCGCGCCATCTATGGGGAAATATGAACATTCGCCACACTCCCCACCTGAACTCTTTTAAGAGTTCACCAATTTTTTCACTAACAAATGCAAATGAAATACACAAATTACAAAAAATACAATACATATAAAAATACTAAATGAATTTTCAAACTAAAATATGAAATTTCAAAAGATAGTTACGTAAGGTAGTTGAACACTTTAAACTCAAGGTAAACAATACAAAGTTAAATGAAAACAGATCATACATACTTTAACAGGTTATACATACATTCTTGTCATCTAAAACATGATATCTTGAAATATTTACCGACAAAGAAATATCCACTATTTAAGAAACAAATAAAAAATCAATTAAAACACAATACAAAAACAATAGAATAAATCCAGATTAATAACCAATACTTATGTTAATGTCACTTATCAATAGTAAATAATTGTTAGGAAATTATTAAGATGTAAATGATCAATATGTCCTTGAAATGGTGATAAAGAGTCAGTAAATTCTTAAAGTTCTAATGGATACAATAACTGGACAGGTCTTTTGAGAGTTCCGTCAGAAGTCTTAAGTAAACAGGATCGAACTTTACCGTCACGGCCTGAATAAACCTCCACTACACGTCCAAGTTTCCATAACAGTTTGCACTTATTATCACCTTCGATGAGGACAACATCATTAACATCTATGTTCCGTTGAGGATCAGGATTTTTCAATTTGTGAGCAGTTCGAAGATCCATCACGTACTGCTTCTTCCATCTAGACCATAGTTGTTTGATAAGTAAATCTTGATAATTTTTCCTTTTGATCAAGGAGGATCTACTCGAACCAGTTTGAAGAATTTTATTCAAAGTAATTGGTATTGTAGAATCATTTTTCCCAAAATTCAGGAATTGAATAGGTTGTAAAGGTAGAGGCTCTTGCACATCATTGTAGACGTAAGTTAAAGGACGAGAGTTCAGAACAGCTTCAACTTCTGTCAAGATCGTTGATAACTCTTCATAAGTCAATAGAGCTTTGCCTAAGATCTTCCTCAAACACTCTTTTACGGATTTCACAAGTCTCTCATAAAAACCTCCCCACCAAGCCCCACGTTCTACAATAAATTTCCAAATAATCTTTTGACGACATATAAAATTACGAAAGTTGTCATGTATCAGTATTTTTGAAATCTGTTCAATTTCTTTGCTACTTTTCTTAAATGTCTTAGCATTGTCTGAATACATTACCCTGCAATTTCCTTACTGTTAGTTTGCCATTTATGAAGCACCATCCCAGCTTCCTTAAATAGGTTGATGCATTCTAAAGATGTTTCGTAGGCAATTTCAACATTCTGATTCCCTCCCACAACATCGTCTACGTAAATGGAATCATTTAGAAATTTACAAGTTTCAGGATAGACGTCTTCATATTTTTTCAAATGATATTTTAAAATCGCTGCCAACATAAACGGGCTACTATTTACCCCAAATAAGACTCGTGTAAACCTATAAATTTGAGGTGCTAGGGATTCATTAGTGGGATCATCGGTAAACATAAATCTCGAAACATCTCTGTCATTTTCATGAACCTCTATTTGTAGAAAGGCCTGTTTTATATCAGCAGTAAAAGCCACCGGATTGAGCCTAAATCGTAATAAAAGATCGAAAATGTCTGGATATAAGTTGGGTCCTACATTCAGACAATCGTTCAAAGAAATCTCTCCGACATCGTGAGAAGAAGCGTCAAAGACAATTCGAAATTTACTTGTTGTACGATCATTACGAATGACTTCTCTATGGGGTAAGTAAAAACTAACTTGATTTGTGTTGCAATCGTCAGAGACTAATTCAATAATATTTTGCTGTAAATAATCCTGTAAAACGGTTCGATATGATTCGAAGAGTTCCGGGTTTCTTTGAAACCGTTTTTTGAGCCTTAAAAATCTTCGCTCCGCGACATTTCGATTGTCATTTAGCAAATATTTCTTATCTTCTTTCCACGGTAATTTAACCTTATAGCGTGAATTTTCATACTTAATTTCTGATTCAAACTTTTGTAGCACACTGTCTTTAGAATGATCAATTGATTCATTTTCAGAAATACCTAGACTTTCAAGATCCCAAAATTTCTTTAATAGATCAGCAATTAAGTTTTCTTCGACTATTACATTCATTACCATAGAGGTTTCACTAACATCATTATTTTTGCCTATTATACACCATCCGAATATTGTTTCAGTGGCCACCAATTGTTTCCTTAAACGTTTTATTCTTCCCAGTACAACATTGTAATAGTAGTCTGCTCCAATCAAAATAACGACCTTTTCATTAAATTCGCATGAATCACCGAGTTGAAGACCCTTTAAATAATTCTGTACAACTTCCTCTTTTAATCTAGGTGATGGAATATCGGACCCTGAAATTTGTTCTGTAACGAGAGCTTCTATTTCAATATTTAAATCTGAATCGTTATTATTTTCCAATTTAATTCTAACCACGTCAAAGGTCTTCACAATTGGCGTCTTGTTCCCAAAAGTAAAGACAGAAAGATTTTCTTTCCGAATAACAGGAAGTTTTAATTTCTTCGCAATCTGCTGGTCCACGAACGATTTCATCGAGCCAGAGTCCAATAATACCCTCACAATTTTGCTATTTTCTTTATTCCGAATCTTCGCACTACAAGTTTGTAATAAGACACTTTCGGCTCTCCCCTCCGAAACAGACATGACCTGTGACCGAACCCCTTCCGATTTACTTGTTGACTCTTCTTCTGCGGTGCGCGTTGGTGAGTCATTCTGTGAAGCGTCTTTTTCTTTATTATGTTCTAGTTTGAAACATATAGCTCTGTTATGCCGACCTCCGCAAATCTGGCATGAATATCCTTTTGAACACTGGCTACTTAAATGCTTACCAAAGCACATGTAACATAAACCTTTTTCACGAAGAATTTGTTTCCGATCAAGAACGCTGCCGATGTCGCAATAATATGGATTATGCTCAGCATTGCAAAAGATACAAATTTTGCTTTTATTTTGTTCTCGTTTAGCAGCTGCCATTAGATTATGAGCTGAATAGTGTTGTTTACCGGCATTCGAAGATTTCTTTTCATAGAACGGCTTTTGGCGCGAAAAGTTTTCGAAGTTCGTTTTTGATAACGGAACTGGCATGCGTTCTCTACACTCTATCTCAGTTTTAAGAAATTCTAATAGTTTCTCTACATTATAGCCTTTTGAAAAGTCAGTATTTCTTCGATTGAATTCTAAAGTAATATCGGGAGGTAAAACTTTCAGGAGTATTGAAATTAACATGGAACTATATTCTTCGGGTTTCACATTTAACGATTTTAAACTACGAACTTGAATTTCCAGAGTATCATATAATTTCCTTAATCTTTCAATATCATCAGATTTATAAACAGGTCTAAGATTTAACAAGGTATTCATGTGTGCATGAATTATTGTGTCACGACGACCGAATCTATTTTTTAAAATGTCTACGACAGAATCATAATTTTCTTCAGAAATCGAAAACCCTTCTATTGCACTTTGAGCCTTTTCACATAAATATGATTTCAGATAATTAAATTTTTCGATTTTAGAAAGAGATATTATCATGAATTGCAACTTTAAATGAATTCCAAAAACTGGTCCATTGAATACTATCGCCATTAAATTTAGCGATAGTTAATTTCGGAAGCCGAACAAATTGTTTGTTTTCGTTAATGATTTCGGAATTATTGCATACACTTTTGTTTGTAACTAAATTTTCATCCTTATTTAACTCTCTTAGTTTTCTTCTGGCACGAAATAAACCACTGTTAATTTTTTCCATATATTCCTGCGCCGTTTGGAATTCTGTTTCAAAGGATTCGGGATCAACCAGATCTTCCATTTCCGCATCTAATTTTGTCAAATCTTTAACTTTTAAATTTAATAAATCAACAGTCTCTTCAAGAACACATGCTTCGATATTTCGACTATTTAAATCACTTTCAATCTTATTCAAAAGCTTTGAAACAGCAGTTCTGACAATTTTTCTTTTCACTTTCGTTTTATCCATTTTTTTTTTTTCAAATTCGAATTAACAATAAATTTCTATCCTACCTTTAGCAGTCTTCAACTTTGCCTTCCGGGAATCAAAAATAATCCAAAGGATGATCAGTTCAAAAAGGAAATCCAAATAAACTGAGCCCGAACACAAATTCACCGATCAAACAGTTCCGAGTTTCCCGGCCGATGCACCATGACGCGAAAATCGCAAAAAAAATAATAAAAGAAGGCGTCTCAGAAAACTACAGGTGCAGGCAGGATAGACAAAATTCCTATATCCATAAAAGGATCAGTACTTCTGTTTCTATAAAACATAACGTTTATTTACATATTATTTACAGTTAAAACGATGGGTTTGAGTCCCACCGAACTCCCATCTCCGAATGCCTAGTTTTTGGCGCGTTACATTCACTGACGTAAACAGGGAGGCGCGCCATCTATGGGGAAATATGAACATTCGCCACAGCATTTTAAGGAATTGGAATTGTCCGTTGTTAGTTACAAAAGCTGTGTATGGTTTACTTTCTTCAGCTACTGGCACATGAAAAAATCCGTTACGAAGAACAAGAGTAGTAAAAATTTGGGCATCCTGAAGTTTATGTAGTATATCCTCAGTAAGGGGAAGAGGATAATGATCCTTAATTAGAACTCTATTAAGTTTTCTGTAATCGATGCAGACACGGGGAGTACCGTCTTTTTTACGCACAACTAGAAATTGACTAGCATACTGAGATGAACAAGGTTCAATAATTTTGTGTTTTAACCATTCATTTATTTGTGTCTCGACGATTTCTCATTCAACAAAGGCAAGACGTCTAGGTGGGTGAAAAATGGGTTTGTCATCTGTTACAGTGATATTAAGCTTAATATCCGTCGTTTTTATTTTATTTGGGACATAAGAACGCAACAAAGTATCTACTATAGCACGTGTTTCTTTCGAAACAGTTGGACTAATATCGAAATCCGGAACATCGTCATGTATTGAAAAAATGAAAGAATCGGTAGGAGATTTAAGACATTGCTCATGGGGTTTTGAAAAAAAATATACCGTCTGGTGTAATGGTTAGTTTCGCATTCTTAATTACGTCTCATCTTACAATAAGAGAAAATTGCATAGAATGATTTGGAACTACTCTAATTTGAACCGGAAAATTTTGGTTATCAATGTTAATAATGGTTTGAAAACAGCCAATAATGGGAATTTTAGAAAATCCGAAACCAGTTAATACTCCAAAATTATTTAAAAGTGGAGGAGAACCAAGTTGATACCATGTGTTTTGATTCATTAGTGTGACTTCACTTCCTGTATCAATTAATCCTGAAACTGAACTGTTAAGAATAATGACCTCTTTGCACATGTTACCGTGAGAGGATTCTACATCATCAGGTAAAATCGAACTTCTTTGTTTAGTACTACGACAGCAATCTGTAGATTTGTGTCCAAAAAGACCACATGCCAGGCACTTGGGGCCAAGAGAACGACAAGGGCACGACCGAGAGAGATGTCCTACCTCATTGCAATTAAAACAACTTTGTTTAGCTTTAAATGGAATAGCGTCATTAATTGTTGGGGATTTTTCGTCCATTACTGCGTCTATTGCTTTCATAGCTATTTTTAAAATTCGATGGATATGAATTGTTTGTATTTCTAGAACTAACTACGGATTCGGAAATTTGGAGTTTTTCCTTGAATTCGGAATACGATTTTGCAAACCCTAATAAAGTTAGCCCCCCCATGACGGAAACTGACATTCCGAAATATGCCATTCGTTTGATCATCGTTAGATCAGATTTGATCAACATATTTCATCGTTTGATCAATTAATAAAAAAAAAAGATATTTTAAAAAAACTGTAGGGGGGGCTAACTTTATGGATTTTTTAAAACTATCGTATGAACATGAACGATACATCATTCGAAAGAGCATCGTTAGATTAGATTTGATCAACCATTTTTGGCGTTTGATCAACACCGGAAGTGCCCCAAAATCGCCCCCAAAGGTGCCCCAAAACCATAAAGTTAGCCCCCCCATGTCGGAATTTCGAGACAATTTTGATGTCATTCGAAAGAGAATCGTTAGATCAGATTTGATCAACCATTTTTGGCGTTTGATCAACACCGGAAGTGCCCCAAAATCGCCCCCAAAGGTGCCCCAAAACCATAAAGTTAGCCCCCCCATGTCGGAATTTCGAGACAATTTTGATGTCATTCGAAAGAGAATCGTTAGATCAGATTTGATCAACCATTTTTGGCGTTTGATCAACACCGGAAGTGCCCCAAAATCGCCCCCAAAGGTGCCCCAAAACCATAAAGTTAGCCCCCCCCATGTCGGAATTTCGAGACAATTTTGATGTCATTCGAAAGAGAATCGTTAGATCAGATTTGATCAACCATTTTTGGCGTTTGATCAACACCGGAAGTGCCCCAAAATCGCCCCAAAACCATAAAGTTAGCCCCCCCATGTCGGAATTTCGAGACAATTTTGATGTCATTCGAAAGAGAATCGTTAGATCAGATTGGATCAACCATTTTTGGCGTTTGATCAACACCGAGAGGGCTCTAAAGGTGCTCGAATACCATAAGATTCCTCCCACTTTAAATATCCGAATAGGAATAATAGAAAATGGTTGGAATATTTAAAATTAGTAATTTTATGAAGTGTAAAAACTTCTGAATATACTGGAATCTAAATGTTAGTTCTTCATTTCTGAAATATACAATGATATTAAACTCATTTGAAAACGGATGACAACATTTGTATTTTAAGGATGTTTGTATGAAGAAAATAAACAAGACTTTTTTAAATGGTTGTCATATTATGTATTCATTGAAATAAGTTATGTCTATATCTTTTAAAGAATCATTTTGTGTAGATTTGTAAATGTTATGTTCTCAAAATTTTGGAATAAATGAAAAGGTACATGTTAAGCATCCCTCATAGATATAGTTTTAAAATATTTTTACTTAATTTAGATTCTATTTAGCTAAATTCCTCTGATCTTGTGGGGAAGTTTGTTGGATACTACTAAAAGATATTTTAGTTCTCTTTGTTCCATGGACATCAGATTCTACAAAATTAAACAACAGCCGTTTAAAAAAATTTAAAAAATATTTGAAAAGAGAACCAAATAGAAATGTTTCATCGTCGGTGAATGTATTAAAACTGGCTTTTGTTTAGGTTTTTCTATTAATAAATTTATGTTAATACTATAAGATTTCATAAACTGGATTATGTAAACTCCTAGATTATTGTTATAAGTTAAAAATAAAAATTGGGTATCAATTAGTGCTTCTTTCAAATTGTTATAATTATTAAGATTAACTATTATGTTTTAAAATTGTCATTATGTTATAAACACATAGACGAGTTTTCAGAAGCGTGCAGTTATGTAAAACTCTTTTGTGTACCTTAAGTAATTTTAAAGATAGCGGAGATCAAAATATTGAGCATTCGTCCTTTGTGAAAGGTATTATTTTGATTCAAAACCTTCAAATGCCTAAAAGGGCAGAGTTTAATTTTGAATCAAAATATTTTAGGTATCATTATTTATGTACAAACTAAAACATACATTAAGTTAAAATGGGTTACTATACAGCAATAGTTTATTCTTTATTTTTGCTCATTTCATATAGAATGACCCAGCTGTAAAATGTAAGATACCAACATAGAGAACATTATTACATATACAGAATTTAAACATAAAAAATATTTCGTTTGTAACATTTAGATAAGTTACGATAAATCAATGTCTAAATACAAATCCTATTTTTCGATCATGATTTAAATTTAATCTCCACCGCCTGTTTTGGAGGTCGCCATCAAAATACAACTTGGGGACATACGTATTTGGTGGTCAGCAAGACCCTACTTATCTCACAGTTCCTTCACCACATGACACTCATTAAGAAAGAATGCTGTGAGAAAACTGAGTTGGACTAACCACTCCCCTTCTAAAAAATGAGGCGTAGGGAGTGCTTGATATGCACTGAGTTCCCCTAAAACCACTTGCATCAAACAGACAGGCAGCAATATTTATGACTGGAAATTTTAGTCCTTCCTTCAACCCCCGCTGACCTCCAAAACAACTCGTATTGCATGGAGTAAAGCGTAGAACCAACACAAAATAATCTTAATAAACACAAAAATACAGCAATTTTTATGTAAAAAATAGTTTTTCCGTAACATCTTAGATGATTCTGTATTATATAGTACATTCAGATGCCCAGCAATACGTATTAAACATATTTTTACTAATTTTAACATAACTAAGAATATGATATGACTAAGAATATAAATGCTCGATGATCACAGTATTTTGCTAAGTCGAGATCTGTCGATTCCAAAAAGTTACAAATTCGTATCAGTAACGGGATTCGAACCCGGGATTTCGGTACTGAAAGCCCTACCAATTCAGCCATCGTCCGTTTCTAAACAGAACTAGAGAAAATACTTAATAAAAGATCTGTTTGGACTGGTATCATTGCCTGGACTGAAGTCAATTTAAAGAATTGGACAATAGAGCAGAGATAAAAGGGTTTATCCATGTCAACAGCAAGAATAAACCTTCAAGCAAAAGTAATTTCTCAAAAGAAGAACAACTATCCTAGAACTTTAATTTTCGTTTAGTTAATTATCACGAGTGGGGCATATACGCCAGAGCGGTTTATCCACCAGGAATTTTGGTTCTAAGCAGTACATATTCAGTATAAATATTATTTACAAACTTTATATTGATGAATATAATACTTCATTAGATTAACAAGATACTTTAAGGAAAGCTAAAAAGAACAAAAAAAGGTGGAAAGTTTGAAAATCTCTTAAAATATCAAATGTAGGTCTTAATATAGTACACTTAGACAGCAATACAAGAATAAGTGAACATATGTTTTCCTTATATTAACATAATTAAAATATGATATTAGATTAGATTTGCAAGATGCAAAAACGAAAGCTAAAAGAGGAAAGAAGTGAGACATTTCAAAAACTTTTAGAAAATATTTTTTTTATTAATAACAGCCTAATGAAGAGTATAATATTTCAATAACATCAGCTATCTTTCTCTCTCCATGTAGTTATCTTTCTATTCTTGAAAAACTATATATTAGAGATACAATAGCATTTTGTGCTAGTTTTTTGCAGATTTCCTTAAATTTTGTATAGAATCAATGCCGTAGTAATTCTTTAGTTTCTCAGTAAATGAATCTCAATAAAATGAATGAATGTTATCATATAGACCGTTAAGTTTCACTTTTATTGCACCCGCGCTGAATAAATAGAACACAACACCTTAAATAATTGCTCAAATTCTGTATATCAATTTTATTTTCGAATGAACACAAAATTGCTCCCAAATTCCGACATGAGAAAAGAGGTAAAATGTGTTGTTTGGGGGTACCTGTAGACTCACCTTTGATAAACAAATCCCGAAAAATCTTAATTAAATTCAATCTAACGAAACTTTTTCGAATGACAAATAAATTAAACAGAAATTTTGTCGTGTGAGGAAGGGGGGGGTATGGTTATAGACCTCCTTTTGGGATGATTTGGAGCAACTTTTAGTGCTGATCAAATTAAAAAAATGATTGATCAAAACTGATTCATCGACTCTCTATCGCAAGTCTTATCGTTCACATCTATGCAATCATTTTAGAAAATCTATAAAATTAACCCCCCCCCTACGCATTTTCTTAAATATATTTTTTGAACAATTGATCAAACGACGAAATATGTTGATCAAGTGTGATTTATTATGATCGAATAAATGACATACGTCGAAAAGATAGTTTCCGTTAAGGGGTGGGGTAGAGGTATCTAACAAAAATTGCAACTGGTCTCTGATAAATGGCAGTTCTTGAGCTCTATTCATTGTTGAACTAATTAATACGTATATTTCATTGTTGAATATAATTCTAATCATTGTCAATTTAATATTGTATAAATTTTTATATTGATAAAAACATACTTTGGCGACTGTGTAACTGGCCACTTTATAAGACATTGGAAGATTTTATCTCACATTCAAATAAAATAAGCCTAAATGTAAACTATTAAGTACATAATTTAACAGGAATACAAGAAAATCGTTAGGTGGCCATACCAGGTATTGTTTTCAACATTTAGTTTAATTCATTTCAAATTATGAACCAAATTAGCAGAAGATAAATTATTTTAACTAGAATACATAATGCAGCAAACAATTATTAAGGGCAAATTATTTAATACTGCTATAAAATATCTGTTAAAATGTAAACTTTTTTTCTTTTTTCTCTAATAATATATTCTGATATATTTCACGAGTTTATTAATATGAATATTTAGCTTGCAAATATTTCTAAACAGTTTTTATTTGAGTAATTTAATATTTCTTTAATATCATTCAAAGAAAAGTCTAATTTGTCAAATTGAAAATTAGTTGAGTTTTTGAAAAAAATTGACCATTTATATATTTTCAGGAGTAAGAATTAATTCATTTCCTTTAGAGCCATTTCTTTTTCAGAAACACCCAGAAAATGCCCTCTCAGCTGTCTAGAGATTTTACAAAACAACAATGTACTAATGAACTATAAAGAAAACATTCAGATGTCCATTTACTCATCGCGAATTTTTCCCACTTCGATAAGTATAGCACAACTAGGCTACTTCCAAGACTAGTCGAATTACAGGGCCATTTTCGACAGGGCGAAAGGGGAAGAGAAGGTTTGGAAATTTATTACTCTGCAGTGAATAGGGGTCAGAGGTTTACAGTATTTCAACATGACAACGGAGAAACTTTAAAGCATCAACTTCAATCAACCCTCATCAGAAATAAGAAGAAAAGCAGGGATAGTTATATTACAAAATATCCTTTAATTATAAGAGGATACAATAGTTTTTAAAATTTCTGATTGGTAAAATTAACATTGCTGTAAAACATTCGAGAAATTCAAATGTCCTCTTTAAGTAAAAATGTTTTAAAATCCAGCAGAAAATATTCGGAAAAATTAGGCAATTAAGGTTTCGAAAAACTGCCGTCCAGTAAATTTCATACTCCTTTAAACCTAATGTTAAAAAAGGTAGAATTAAAATGAAAAAAAATATTAGGAAGGAGGAACCGATTTCTTTTCTATTAATATGGAAATTTAATATGGGGGAACTATATGGTTTTAACGTACATTTCAGGGGTCACTTCCCGTGTTGATCAAACGCCAGAAACAATTGATCAAATCGGATCTAAAAGTTCTCTTTCGAATGACATCAAAATTGTCTCAAAATTCCGACATGGGGGGGCTAACTTTATGGTTTTGGGGCACCTTTGGGGGCGATTTTGGGGCACTTCCGGTGTTGATCAAACGCCAAAAATGGTTGATCCAATCTGATCTAACGATTCTCTTTCGAATGACATCAAAATTGTCTCGAAATTCCGACATGGGGGGGCTAACTTTATGGTTTTGGGGCACCTTTGGGGGCGATTTTGGGGCACTTCCGGTGTTGATCAAACGCCAAAAATGGTTGATCCAATCTGATCTAACGATTCTCTTTCGAATGACATCAAAATTGTCTCGAAATTCCGACATGGGGGGGCTAACTTTATGGTTTTGGGGCACCTTTGGGGGCGATTTTGGAGCACTTCCGGTGTTGATCAAACGCCAAAAATGGTTGATCAAATCTAATCTAACGATGCTCTTTCGAATGATGTATCGTTCATGTTCATACGATAATTTTAAAAAATCCATAAAGTTAGCCCCCCCTACAGTTTTTTTAAAATATCTTTTTTTATTAATTGATCAAACGATGAAATATGTTGATCAAATCTGATCTAACGATGATCAAAAGAATGGCATATTTCGGAATGTCAGTTTCCGTCATGGGGGGCTAACTTTATTACGGTGATTTTGCACCGTAGAGAAATATCTTATCGGATGGAGTACCTATTATTCTTCCCTGTATTGTATACTGAATGACAGAAGCTTCGTCAATGACACCGTCACCACGATTCGCAATTTCGCTCATTGCAATAAAATATTGCATAAAACTTTCACTTGAGCACATTTTCCTATTTTCGAGTTGTTTATGAATGGCAATTGATGGGATTTTATCCGAAAACTCACGAAAGAACATGGTTTTAAATGCGTTGTACGAATTAAGATTCCGTTGTGAAAATAAAAAAGTTTTAACTGTTCCTACTAAAAGTCGTTTCGCAAAAATCTATTTTTGTTGATCAGTAAGTGTCGGGAATAATTGGAAATTATCCTCAATGTCATCGAAAAAAGCACGGATTGAATAAGTATCATCTGCTGAAAATTTTCTACAAGTACTTCATAGATCCCTCAAAACAAACCAAAACTGATGAGTCATCTCTCCAGCCTCGGAGTTCGCAGTCAAAACACTAGAGCGACTAGGGTCGAAATTTGTTATTTTCGCGTCACCAGGAGTCAAGTGTTTCGCATCTGTGACAGTATGTGAAGGGTCTGAACTTTGACCTGTATCCTGCACTTCGTTTGCAGTGTTGAAAAAGGCATCATCGTCTGATAAAAAACTAATATCAAGTGAACTACGAAATTCCACCAGATTTGTGAGGGTATGGAAAAACTTTTCACATAAAACATCTTTTTTAGGGGATGTTTCCAAATGCAATAGGTTAGCCACAGATATAAAGTCAGATAAAGAAAAATCTTTTAGTAGAAAATCTTTATGTTTCTCCAAATCAAAATTTTCAGGAAACGCTGCAAATTTCTCATTTTCTTTCGCGATGAATGATCAAACTCAAAGTTTCCGAGAACGGTATTAAACAATTTCATTACTCGTGTTGTGCCATATTTAAGAGAATTCGCGATCAGCGGAATATCACTTAATTTTAAAGCCATATTTCTTTTAAAATAATTAAATAGAAGAATGAGTATGATATAATAGATGAAATAATAAAAGCCAAACTGTATAAACACGAATTAAAATTATAAAATTACGAAATTATGAAAATGGGGAAAATGGGCCTACCTATTTTTGGGACAGTCCACGTACAAAAGCAATCCAGAAAGAAATTCACTTTTCACAAGATCAACACAAAAATCTTTAAATTTCAAGAATCGTCACGTAATCTCAAAATATCTTCAGTCAAAATGCAACGTCCGTCTTGAAGAATAATATTTATCCGTCCGTCCTGAAGAATAACGTCAATACTTCTATCCGTCATAGCAAAACAGCTTGTTTAGGTAACTTGTGTTAGATTTCAAGCTAGCTACTTGCTTGCCTCCACCGGTTCCTTTAATTTAGACCCGTGATTTAGATTTTAGTTCATATCTACTCACACTCGACTTTCTCATTCACCAATTTTCTTATAATTAAACCTTCTCTTATCCCAATGAGATCATTTGTTCAATTGATGTTTTTATTTATGTAACTAGGTAAATTTAATATAATAAAATATGATACTTTTTCTCCTAATAAATATGTTAATTTTAATTTAATAAAAATATTTTACACCTTAGTAATCATCTGTCTAGAACTTGCTCATTAATATAAATTTCACATACACTAATCAGTATAAAATACAGTACAATCTAGATAACACTTGATAATAATAATAATAATAACAATAAAAAAATAATATAATACAAATTGTTCAGAGCACTCTATGCAAAATTAGCAACATATCGTTATAAAATAATAGCAATAATATACTTGATATACAAAAACAAATAAAAAAACTGTACACAAGAAATTGTGTCTCTCAATTGTGAGAAGGACGGTGAGGGGTGCGTGGTCATTTACCCTAAAGGTTGCTTCGCTGGACCTAGAGGCGAGAACCGAGGGGGGGGGGTCACTGAGCGCGAAGAAATTCTCCCTTGCTCTGTCCCTTAGTGGAAACAGCTGATTGTGACTTCACCCTTTTCTTGACCAACATTGGAGGTAGTTCGTTTTTGTGGTTATTCTTAAGGGATCTCTCTTAATAGTTTACGCTTTTACACAATTATTACGCTACATTCACAATGCAGTATTCTACATAACATGAATTAAAAAAATTTTATACATTTTTATTTTTGCATTTTTTTTCTAATTATATATTATTTTCTTTTTTTTTTTTCAACACAAAAGAGGGAACAATTGACTGTTACACAAAAGAGAGGAAAAGTTCACTCAGGTCTCCTGGGGTCGTGATACCCATATTCACCACAAGACGGTCAACCCTTGGGAGGTTAAACATTAATTTCTCATTCTCACAATTGAGTGTCAGTTTAATACCATGCTTATACTTATAACTTATAACATTATCAATATTATCATCCCTTCTAACACTATTACAGTTTTAATTCTGCCTTCTAAAATCATAAGCATTGTACTCATCATTATGAAAATTACACTCATTAAACTCATAAAAATCGTAATATTTATCAGTTTGGCACTTGTGGTCCTCAGATTTAGATACATTATAACAATTATTTTTCCTCATTAACAATTCACTACGACATATTCACTCTGATTATTATTTTAATTATTAAAATGACATGGATTAGCTTTAAATTTTGATTCGTTATCATGCCCATGACAATGATAATTATTGTTGGAAGTACATTCGTGCTTCTAAGACATGTTGCGTTTCCTTTGATAAACATTAAAATTTTGACAGTTAAAATTTAATCAAAAATGACCAATATGGTTACAGGGAAAAAACAGAATATGGGATCTCGCATTTCACAACATAAACTTTTAAGTACTTGGATATACTTCCAATTTTTAATTATATTAAAACTCTACTTACATGGGCTGAACCGTGTAGTTGTTTAGTTTTTGAGCATGGTTTTTCTATTATAGTTCATCTGGATTTTCATGTCCACAAAGAGGTAGTAGAATAAAATAGTCACATCAGTTCCAGTGTACTGTCCACATCACACCGTCAAGTGCACTAAGAGTTTTTGTCATGCATGTCCTTCGTTTTGTGGGTTAGATCTCCTTGGCAGAATACGGGGGTCGTCCATTCGATGGTGGTGGTTGGTTTTGTTGGTTAGATCTCCTTCGCAGAATACGGGGGTCGTCCATTCGATGGTGGTAGTGGCCCTGTGTACTCCCGTGACATCGACGCTGTGGGGGTGATTGTAGGCTCCATCTGGATTCTTGTAAACTCCCTCCGGCTTCCATATGCCCTGCTCGGTCTCCGGCATGTTCCCTTCCTCCTGGGTCGTTGATCTCCTTCGTTGCGCTTGCCAGCAGCATTAGAGGGGAGGGGGTGTTAAGTTACTTTTCCTCTTCCGTTGCTTAAGACACGGGGTGTGGCGAAAGTTCATATTTCCCCATAGATGGCGCGCCTCCCTGTTTACGTCAGTGAATGTAACGCGCCAAAAACGAGGCATTCGGAAATGAAAGTTCGGTGGGACTCAAACCCATCATGTTAGTAACTGTAAATAATATGTAAATAAACGTTATGTTTTATAGAAACAGTAGTACTGATCCTTTTATGGATATACGAATTTTGTCTATCCCGCCTGCACCTGCAGTTTTCTAGGACGCCTTCTCTTTTATTATTTTTTGCTATTTTTGCGTCATGGTGCATCGGCCGGGAAACTCGGAACTGTTTGATCTTTGAATTTGTGTTCGGGCTCAGTTTATTTGGATTTCGTTTTTGAACTGATCATCCTTTGGATTATCTTTAATTCCCGGAAGGCAAAGTTGAAGACTGCTAAAGGTAGGATAGAAATTTATTGTTAATTCGAATTTGAAAAAAAAATGGATAAAACGAAAGTGAAAAGGAAAATTGTCAGAACTGCTGTTTCAAAGCTTTTGAATAAGATTGAAAGTGATTTAAATAATCGAAATATTGAAGCATGTGCTCTTGAAGAGATTGTTGATTTATTAAATTTAAAAGTTAAAGAACTGACAAAATTAGATTCGGAAATGGAAAATCTAGTTGATCCCGAATCCTTTGAAACAGAATTCCAAACGGCGCAGGAATACATGGAAAAAATTAACAGTGGTTTATTTCGTGCCAGAAGAAAACTAAGAGAATTAAATAAGGATGAAAATTCGGTTACAAACAAAAGTGCATGCAATAATTCCGAAATAATTAACGAAAACAAACAATTTGTTCGGCTTCCGAAATTGACTATCGCTAAATTTAATGGCGATAGTATTCAATGGACCAGTTTTTGGAATTCATTTAAAGTTGCAATTCATGATAATATATCTCTTTCTAAAATCGAAAAATTTAATTATCTAAAATCATATTTATGTGAAAAGGCTCAAAGTGCAATAGAAGGATTTTCGATTTCTGAAGAAAATTATGATTCTGTCGTAGACATTTTAAAAAATAGATTCGGTCGTCGTGACACAATAGTTCATGCACACATGAATACCTTGTTAAATCTTAGACCTGTTTATAAATCTGATGATACTGAAAGATTAAGGAAATTATATGATACTCTGGAAATTCAAGTTCGTAGTTTAAAATCGTTAAATGTGAAACCCGAAGAATATAGTTCCATGTTAATTTCAATACTCCTGAAAGTTTTACCTCCCGATATTACTTTAGAATTCAATCGAAAAAATACTGACTTTTCAAAAGGCTATAATGTAGAGAAACTATTAGAATTTCTTAAAACTGAGATAGAGTGTAGAGAACGCATGCCAGTTCCGTTATCAAAAACGAACTTCGAAAACTTTTCGCGCCAAAAGCCGTTCTCTGAAAAGAAATTTTCGAATTCCGGTAAACAACACTATTCGGCTCATAATCTAATGGCAGCTGCTAAGCGAGAACAAAATAAAAGCAAAATTTGTATTTTTTGCAATGCTGAGCATAATCCATATTATTGCGACATCGGCAGCGTTCTTGATCGAAAACAAATTCTTCGTAAAAAAGGTTTATGTTATTTGTGCTTTGGTAAGCATTTAAGTAGCCAGTGTTCAAAAGGATGCTCATGCCAGATTTGCGGAGGTCGGCATAACAGAGCTATATGTTTCAAACTAGAACATAATAAAGAAAAAGACGCTTCACAGAATGACTCACCAACGCGCACCGCAGAAGAAGAGTCAACAAGTAAATCGGAAGGGGTTCGGTCACAGGTCATGTCTGTTTCGGAGGGGGAGCCGAAAGTGTCTTATTACAAACTTGTAGTGCAAAAATTCGGAATAAAGAAAATAGCAAAATTGTGAGGGTATTGTTGGACTCTGGCTCGATGAAATCGTTCGTGGACCAGCAGATCGCGAAGAAATTAAAACTTCCTGTTATTCGGAAAGAAAATCTTTCTGTCTTTACTTTTGGGAACAAGACGCCAATTGTGAAGACCTTTGACGTGGTTAGAATTAAATTGGAAAATAATAACGATTCAGATTTAAATATTGAAATAGAAGTTCTCGTTGCAGAACAAATTTCAGGGTCCGATATTCCATCACCTAGATTAAAAGAGGAAGTTGTACAAAATTATTTAAAGGGTCTTCAACTCGGTGATTCATGCGAATTTAATGAAAAAGTCGTTATTTTGATTGGAGCAGACTACTATTACAATGTTATACTGGGAAGAATAAAACGTTTAAGGAAACAATTGGTGGCCACTGAAACAATATTCGGATGGTGTATAATAGGCAAAAATAATGATGTTAGTGAAACCTCTATGGTAATGAATGTAATAGTCGAAGAAAACTTAATTGCTGATCTATTAAATAAATTTTGGGATCTTGAAAGTCTAGGTATTTCTGAAAATGAATCAATTGATCATTCTAAAGACAGTGTGCTACAAAAGTTTGAATCAGAAATTAAGTATGAAAATTCACGCTATAAGGTTAAATTACCGTGGAAAGAAGATAAGAAATATTTGCTAAATGACAATCGAAATGTCGCGGAGCGAAGATTTTTAAGGCTCAAAAAACGGTTTCAAAGAAACCCGGAACTCTTCGAATCATATCGAACCGTTTTACAGGATTATTTACAGCAAAATATTATTGAATTAGTCTCTGACGATTGCAACACAAATCAAGTTAGTTTTTACTTACCCCATAGAGAAGTCATTCGTAATGATCGTGCAACAAGTAAATTTCGAATTGTCTTTGACGCTTCTTCCCATGATGTCGGAGAGATTTCTTTGAACGATTGTCTGAATGTAGGACCCAACTTATATCCAGACATTTTCGATCTTTTATTACGATTTAGGCTCAATCCGGTGGCTTTTACTGCTGATATAAAACAGGCCTTTCTACAAATAGAGGTTCATGAAAATGACAGAGATGTTTCGAGATTTATGTTTACTGATGATCCCACTAATGAATCCCTAACACCTCAAATTTATAGGTTTACACGAGTCTTATTTGGGGTAAATAGTAGCCCGTTTATGTTGGCAGCGATTTTAAAATATCATTTGAAAAAATATGAAGACGTCTATCCTGAAACTTGTAAATTTCTAAATGATTCCATTTACGTAGACGATGTTGTGGGAGGGAATCAGAATGTTGAAATTGCCTACGAAACATCTTTAGAATGCATCAACCTATTTAAGGAAGCTGGGATGGTGCTTCATAAGTGGCAAACTAACAGTAAGGAATTGCAGGAACTGTGGTTTAAAAAAGGCATTAATGTGGAAGAATCTTCAGAAGTTTTTGGTGCTGCTACTCTGCGCTTTAAAGTGTTAGGAATTTCTTGGGACAGAGTGGAAGACACTCTTTATTTTGATATACAAAATTTACTGTCGTTTCTCTCAGGTCGTATTAACTCTAAACGGTTTATTATGCAGACAATTGGCCGAATTTTTGATCCTGTTGGATTTTTAGGACCATTTGTACTAAGAGCCAAACTTTTGATCCAAGAAATTTGGAAGCTCAACCATGACTGGGATGATGAACTCCCAGAAAATCTGTGTTCAACCTGGGATAAATGGTGCAATGATATCCCTAATTTATGTGAACTAAAAATCCCACGGTTCTATTTTTGTGATACACTCGATCTGAAATTTAGAAATATCGAGTTGCACTGCTTTTCAGATGCCAGTCAGAAAGCCTACGCCACAGTAGCCTATTTGAGAGTAATTTCACATGACGGAAAAATACAAACTGTTTTTGTTGCCTCCAAAACCAGGGTAGCTCCCTTAAAGAAGTTGACTTTGCCTAGACTAGAACTAATGGGCGCACTCCTGTCTGCTAAATTAAGTGATAGCGTAATTAAAGCACTGAAGTTAAATCTCACATGCTATTTTTGGACTGACTCACAAATTACTCTCTTTTGGATAAAGGGTACAGCCAAGAAATTTAAGCCTTTTGTTAAAAACCGTATAGAGGATATTACTAAATTAACTTCACCTGAAAATTGGAAGTTTTGTCCTGGAAAGTCTAATCCAGCAGATTTAGCGTCACGGGGAGCAAGTGCAGGTGAATTGAAAAATAATTCTATTTGGTTTAAAGGGCCAGAATGGCTTGGATTAACTTCTGAATGCTGGCCACCTCAAAATAAAACAGCAACTAATAAATTAGAAGAAAATGATTTAGAGTATCGTAAAACAACAAATGATGTACTTCAATTTGAGTGCACGGTAGTTTTAGAAAAAATGTTAACTATATCGAATTATAGTAATCTTATAAAATTATACAGAGTAACAGCTTGGATCAAACGTTTTATAAGGAAAATTAGGAAAATTGTTGACACAAAGGGACCTTTGATAACGGAAGAAATAGAGGAAGCCGAAAAATATTGGTTACAAGTGGAACAGAGAGAAAATTACTCTGCAGAAATCGATTTGCTGAGAAATAAAAAGCAAGTTAACAAGAACTCACCTTTGTATAATTTTAATCCATTTCTTGATGAAAGAGGCCTTATTAGAATAGGAGGAAGATTAGAACATTCTGAACTCTCAAACGATGAAAAACACCCTATTATTCTACCAAGGAATTCGTTACTTACTAATCTTATTATTCAAGATGAGCATGTGAAAGTGATGCATGGGGGGACTGCCACAACTCTAGCCAAAATTAGGAGTCGATTTTGGATACCGAAGGGACGACAGATTGTTCAAAGAAATATTAGAAAATGTCTCATCTGCAAGCGATATTCTGCTAAGTCCGCTGATCAACTTACTTCACCGTTACCTGCAGACAGGGTAACTGAAACACCTCCTTTCCACACATGTGGAGTTGATTTTGCTGGACCGATTTATATCAAAGACTCAGGAGAAACTAAAAAATCCTACATCGTTTTGTTTACCTGTGCAACTACAAGAGCCTTGCATTTAGAACTTTCCCCTACCATGACAACAGAGTCATTTTTAATGGCATTTCGACGATTTATCTCAAGACGAGGAAATTGCAGGATAATGTATTCAGACAATGCTAAGACATTTAAGAAAAGTAGCAAAGAAATTGAACAGATTTCAAAAATACTGATACATGACAACTTTCGTAATTTTATATGTCGTCAAAAGATTATTTGGAAATTTATTGTAGAACGTGGGGCTTGGTGGGGAGGTTTTTATGAGAGACTTGTGAAATCCGTAAAAGAGTGTTTGAGGAAGATCTTAGGCAAAGCTCTATTGACTTATGAAGAGTTATCAACGATCTTGACAGAAGTTGAAGCTGTTCTGAACTCTCGTCCTTTAACTTACGTCTACAATGATGTGCAAGAGCCTCTACCTTTACAACCTATTCAATTCCTTAATTTTGGGAAAAATGATTCTACAATACCAATTACTTTGAATAAAATTCTTCAAACTGGTTCGAGTAGATCTTACTTGATCAAAAGGAAAAATTATCAAGATTTGCTCATCAAACAACTATGGTCTAGATGGAAGAAGCAATACGTGATGGATCTTCGAACTGCTCACAAATTGAAAAATCCTGATCCTCAACGGAACATAGATGTTAATGATGTTGTTCTCATCGAAGGTGATAATAAGTGCAAACTGTTATGGAAACTTGGACGTGTAGTGGAGATTTATCCAGGCCGTGACGGTAAAGTTCGATCCTGTTTACTTAAGACTTCTGACGGAACTCTCAAAAGACCTGTCCAGTTATTGTATCCATTAGAACTTTAAGAATTTACTGACTCTTTATCACCATTTCAAGGACATATTGATCATTTACATTTTAATAATTTCCTAACAATTATTTACTATTGATAAGTGACATTAACATAAGTATTGTTTATTAATCTGGATTTTATTCTATTGCTTTTGTACTGTGTTTTAATTGATTTTTTATTTGTTTCTTAAATAGTGGATATTTCTTTGTCGGTAAATATTTCAAGATATCATGTTTTAGATGACAAGAATGTATGTATAACCTGTTAAAGTATGTATAATCTGTTTTCATTTAACTTTGTATTGTTTACCTTGAGTTTAAAGTGTTTAACTGCCTTACGTAACTATCTTTTGAAATTTCATATTTAGTTTGAAAATTGCATTTAGTATTTTTATATGTATTGTATTTTTTGTAATTTGTGTATTTCATTTGCATTTGTTAATGAAAAAATTGGTGAACTCTTAAAAGAGTTCAGGTGGGGAGTGTGGCGAAAGTTCATATTTCCCCATAGATGGCGCGCCTCCCTGTTTACGTCAGTGAATGTAACGCGCCAAAAACGAGGCATTCGGAAATGAAAGTTCGGTGGGACTCAAACCCATCATGTTAGTAACTGTAAATAATATGTAAATAAACGTTATGTTTTATAGAAACAGTAGTACTGATCCTTTTATGGATATACGAATTTTGTCTATCCCGCCTGCACCTGCAGTTTTCTAAGACGCCTTCTCTTTTATTATTTTTTGCGATTTTTGCGTCACGGGGTTTCGCCGCAGATTCATTATCCTGCTCGGCTTTTCTTGTCATGTCTTGGATAAAGCAGTCACGAAGAGTCCATTATTGTCCTCCTAAAATCTTTATTTCTTTTTGATAGTCCAGACATGAGTACGATAAAGGAAGTACGATAGAAAGTCTGCTATAAGCATACTCATGACAAGTCTGCTTGACGCAACTAAGTCCCGGATAGGGAGAGAGATGTCTCCTGACTAACTGCCAGAATAGCGAGTGTGAACTTCTTACTTAAAAATATAAAATCTTATCTAAGGGTTTTTTTTTTGGGGGGGGGGGGTTGTGCCTGCCCCTTTACACTTTTCGACTGCGTCATTGCCCGTTGCACTTTTTTGTTTTGTTTTTGTCTGGACGACAGATAGTGTGGGAGACGCCGTTTTGTGGCTGCAGGTGCTTCGCGTTAAGTGTAAGTCAAACCACAGATGTTGGGGGACTAAAAGTTATGTGACTGTCTAGTGTCAAAATGGGATTAACTGGTTTAAATGACGACTTCTGTAACGTCAAAGGGGGATTAAAATTTCGTCTTTATGGCCCACAGGTGGTGTTGCGTCACGCTCAAACTCCATGAGAGGTAAGTTTCTCTGTGAGGGAATGGCAGCAGTTGTGAGAACCGATAATGGTTGTTTTTTTTTAATAACGTATAAGAAGAAAATGTAATTTTGTTTTTGCGTTGTGTAATGCCGTTTTGTCTTAAAATATATGTGTTATTGTCATCATTTGCCGTTGTCATCTCTTAACAAGAATGCCCGCATCTATTTTTTCATAGTAGATACTAATAGAAACTACAGGTGGCTTACACGTGTGTTTCAGCTATGGTCTGTTTGTTGGAGTTCTTTACTTCTCACATTTAGGGGTTTTCTCTATTACTTTTTATCTTCGGGGGGGGGGGGTCTTATTCCTTGATCTGTGTTTCTATATTACACACACACACACACACACACACACATATATATATATACATATATATACATACATACATATATATATATATATGTGTGTGTGTGTGTGTGTGTGTGTGTGTGTGTGTGTAAAGTAGAGCGAGACTCATTAAAGATCATAACACAGTTTATTTCTGGTAATAAACATGAAATCCATAAAACAGGCAGACAGCTTTTCAGTTTCGTGTACACAGATCATCTGGTCCCGCACATACTTTTTAAGTAGGGATTCCTAAACTAAAAGATTACGAATAATCCCTAAGCATAATTGTTCACGTGATACAAAATACCCATGTTTAAAGAGAACTCGCTAACTATTGGCTAAAGTAGTCCAGACAGAGGCTGTACTAAGTCTATAGCGTGTCTGGAGGGAAAATCAGAATTATCGCGCAAACCCCGAACTCACTTTATGAACAAAAGTTCTTAAATTAATATTAAAATACTTAAATAAGGGATTTTAATATTACATCCCCCCTCCAATAACATTATTCGTAATCCTTTTTTAAGTCAAAATATTTACATAAAAATTATATCACATAAAAAGGAATCCCCACTTGTGAAAAAGATAACTAACAATTATACAAAATAACATATTACAAAGTTTTACATAATGATCAGCATAAAGTTAACATTTATACAAAATTAACATATTATGAAATTTTACATAATTGATCAGAATAAAATTAACATATTACAAAATTTAGATCTCTTAGAATAATTACTACTATTCATGATACAATTTCAATTTTTCTGGGGCATAGTAATACCTTAATTTACAAGCATGTACAATTTCAGATTCTTGTTTAGTTTGAAAATTTGGTCTATTGATTTCGTAATTAACTTCAGAAACTTGTTTTAAAATTGTGTAAGGACCTGAATATGGTGGCGTCTACTTCCTAGTGTTTGGACACTGAAATTCTTCATATAAAACTAGATCTCCAATGTTAAATGTCGATTCTATAAAACGACTATCATATCTTACTTTATTTCTTTTATGATAACCTATTGTCCTTTCTTTTGCTAGTTTCCTCGCTTCATCTACTGGAGGATAAAAATTTTGTTTGTTTATATGCGGTTCATAAGGTAATACTCCGAAGAGTAAGTAAGCTGGCGTAAACTGAGTCACAGAGTGTGGGGTATGATTGTATTCATTTATTAATTTATTTAATACGGTAGTCCAAGGAATTTTACTTGAGGAATTATTAACTTTGCATCCTAATCTAGTTACTATCATTTGGTTTACTCTCTCAACTTTTCCATTTGTTTGAGGGTGATGAGCAGAAGTGAGCAACTGCTTAACATCATGGTGTTCTAAAAACCATCTAAATCTTGATGAAGTAAACGCTGCATTCCTATCCGTTAATATTTTCCTAGGGGTTTGAACTTGGAAGATTTGTTTTAGACAATTAGTATAAGTTTCTGTTGTTACACTTTTGGATGGAAAAGCCTAAATGTAACGCGTAGCATGGTCAATGACTAAATGTAAGTACTTTTTAGTTGAATTGTAATAGTTAAATCCTCCCACAGTGTCTAAACTTAAGCACTCAAAAGGTTGGTCTGTCGGGGGAACCTCTTGCAATAATCCAAACCTTTTCTGTCTTTTTTTCTTATTAATTTGACACGTATGACAATGTTTAATGTAGTTAGGAATATCTGATGTAATATTTCGCCAATAATAGACAGGAGTAAGTAGATTAATAGTTTTTTGAATACCGGGATGGCCGAATTTTTCATGCGCGATTTGGAGAAGCTTCAATCGTAACGAAAACGGAACAACTATCTTAGTAAAGCCTTTTTTACGGAGACATAGAATATTATTAATTTCAATGTAATTTCCTAATAAATTGTCTTTCATTTGAGCTTCTTGAATTTCATTTAATGCTAAAAGGTGCGAAACATGATTTGGACTACTTTTACTGCTTTTAACATCAGTTTCAACTGCATCTCTAGATAACATATCAGCCTTGACATTTATGGAACCTTTTTGGTATTTAATATCATACTCATACATACTTAATTGCAAAGACCAGCGGAACAAACGACCTTTTAAATTTTTTACATTTTTGAGCCACATCAACGCCGCATGATCTGTATGTATGGTAAATTTTTGTCCGAAAAGATAATGGTGAAACTTATTTAAGGTATCCACGATAGCCAGACATTCAAGTTCAGTAATTGCATAATTTCTTTCATAATCTTTTAATGAGCGGGAATGAAAAGCTATCGGATGTAAGGCACCAGCATCATCGGGCTGTTTCAAAACTCCTCCTACACCATTTAAACTTGCATCAACAAAAAGATGAATTTCCTTTTTAGGATCAAAAATTTTCAAGACTGGTTTACAAATTAATAAATTTTTCGAAGTTACAAAAGCATTCTGGCATTCTTCAGTCCATTGCCATGGAGTTTCTTTCTTCAACAACATATTTAATGGAGTACGAATTTTTGCATACTGGTTAATAAATTTATGATATACATTAATTGAACCTAGAAAACGTTGCAAAGCTTTAACATTGGTAGGAGGTTTTTAATTTTTTATTACTTCAAGATTGTGATTATCTGGAGAGACAGTCCCGTTAGAAATCTCATATCCCAAGAAGTTAATTTTAGTTTGCAAAAATGAACATTTCGATGATTTTAATTTAATGTTTTCTTTCCTGCAAATTTCGAAAATTTCTTGAAGATGTTTACTATAACTTTCTGAAAATATGATTATGTCATCGAAATAGTTAGCAACAAAGTTAATCTTATGTTTTGTTAGAATTCTACGGATGGTTCTTTGAAAGATGCTAGGGGCGTTTTTCCAACCGAAAGGCAGACGTTGCCACTCATACAGACCACTGCTATGAGTCCCGAACGCAAGTTTTTCTGTGTCATCTGGATGGATAGGTATATGCCAATAACCCGAGGCCATATCTAATTTTGAAAAATATTGACTTTGAACCAACTTGTCTATTAGGGTTTCAATGAGGGGCAAAGGTTCTGCATCTGATTTAGTAATTTGATTCAACTTTCTGAAATCTATACACAATCTATTTTTCTTATTTTCATCTTTTTTGAAAACCAATGTAACTGGGGTACAATAAGGTGATGAACTCTCTTTAATTATATTAGCATTCAATAATTCTTTAATTTGATTGTCTATTTCCTCCTGCTGTTTTGGTGAGGTCTTATACGGTCTTAACGAAATTGGCAAGTCCGACGTTAACCTTACGCGTTGCGGTTCTATCCTAATTTTTCCTACATCATATTTACTGGTAGCAAAAATATCTTTGTAGTTTCCTAATATTTCTTTTAACTCGCCTTGTGTCTTAGTCTCTGAAATTTCAAAGCTTTCCTCAACCTATCTTGATAATGTGTGTGCACCCATCACCAAGATCCGTCTCAGAAGAACTGAAAAATTCAGGATTTTTACTTTTCTTTTTATCACATTTACATTTCTGTTTACTTTCTTTTCTAGCAATTTTTTCCTTTGTTTACCTGTATCTTAACTTTACTTTCTATTCCTTTAACACTTTCTTTTATATTTTTTCCTTGACTTATTGTATTTATTTTTTCTAAGTGACTATTATTTGGCTCAACAGGATTTTCAGGCATAATATGCAACGACAAATTGTTGCAATCAAAGTTCGAAAAGGTGATCAGGCTTTTTTTTTCTCTGCACAACAACCTGTTTTGCACAATTTATTTCCAAAGCAAAATCAATGCAACTTTTTAAACCTAGAATGGCATATGGTAAATCGGTGTCAAGTACAAGAAACTCTGCCGGTTTAACTATGTTGCCCACCTTAAGATGAAAATTGCATGTTTTGTTAAGCTTTATTAGTCCCTTAGTTTGTTTTATTTGTATGTTTTCTATTTCCTCAATAAGAACATTTAAACTTTCCGCAAGTTTACAGCGGTGAATATAATCACCGTTGATCCCGTGTCTATGTTTAACAATATTTTCGTATTTCTACTCGAGTTTTACTTTGTTTCGCAGTTTTGTTTTATTTTGTACGTATGTTTTATTTTCGATGTATCCGGATACAATTAATTGTCATCTTTCAGTTTGTTGTTTGGGCTCCGATTTTTCAGACAGAGATGATCTGTTTATACAAGAATAACCCCAATGAAAAACGTTCATAATACCCAGTTGTGAGCAGAATTTGCATGGGTTGGCAAATCCTGAACAGCATGTGTCACTTTTCCTAATTTTGTGTTACTTTTAAACAGAAGTTTAGGCCTATTATTTTTTAACAGACACTCAAAACTTTTGTGGCCTAATTTACCACAGTTAAAGCAATTAACCCGCTTAGTTTTTTGGGTACAATGTTTTGATAAGTGTCCACAAGAAAAACAATTATCATTCCTTATAGGCTGTTTACTATCAGCAAAAATATCACGCCTCTGCTTCATGTCATATGCCTTCGTCTGAGATTTTACACAATCGGTCTTCATATTTTCATATAATTTAATTTTCTCTCGAAACTCTCTTAAGTCTTTACACCCGTATAAAATACTTTTGTTTTCAGGTTTATCTTTAATCCCGTTGATAATATAATGCATCAAAGCCGCATCATCAATTAAACCATTTCCTATTTCACGCGTGTGTAGAAAATATTCAAACACACTCTCACTGTCTTTTATTTGTCGCCTGCTAAGCAATTCGTGCAACCTAGCAGAATTCGAATCGGTGGTAAACTCATTGAGGAGCGAGACTTTTAACTTTTCCCACGAGTCAACATTTACTTCCGTTTTTATGTACAGTAAAGCATTTCCTGTCAAAGAACGTTTTGCAAAAATAAACTTTTGCAGTTCGTTGATGTTTAACATTTTAGCTACGTTTTCAAACTGTTGAACCCAGACATTAACATTTTCGAAAGAATTAGCACTAAATTTAGAGATTATATTCTCAACATCATTAAAATTTATATTACTACATTGACTATTGTTTGAGAGAGATAATGATTCTTTAATACTTTTACATAGGTCTGATAATTTGTTCTGTTCTATGGAATTACTTTCACTCTTAACATTATTTGTAGCAGATAATTCGACACTTTCATTTTGAGTCACAGCCACTTCAGTTTCTTCTTCAGAATTCGAGTCTTTTAACATAGCTTTATTAAGTAGTTCAAAGTCTGTCAAACAAGAAATGATGTTTGTCGACAGTTCGTCTTTTACTCCCTCCCCCCGAAATATTTAATATATCACAAACTTTAATTAGTTCATGTAACGTAAATTGTTCCGAAACTTCTTTTACTTTATTTAAAAACTCATTATCCCCTATCTGGAACGGAAATCCTTCGAAATTTAATATTCTATTACGATTTAATCTATCATTATTTGAACATATTATTTTATCGAGTAGTTTAATTGTGGAAGCTTTCCGTTCCTTTACTGTTTTCTGAACTGCATCAAATTCTTTAAGTAACATTTTAATATAAACACTTATGTTAATCAAATATTAAACATAAAAATATAAAACACATTTCAAAAGAAAGAAAAAAACATATGCACATAATACACAAATCGAAACTGAAAATAAAACAAAATTATAATTAACGCTTACTTCTTTAAAAGTTATCCACAATAATTTGTTATCCACTGTTGGTTTTAAGCTACACATTCTTGGAAAGTATCATATTCGAAAATCGTCCCATTTGAAACCGAAATTGTCTCCTTTGGTCACATTTGCGATGTTATCTCACCCGAACTGGAAGGTGGAATTATGGTCTGGAGGTGTCTCTCCTGGTATGGACTGAAACCTTTAGTCCCCATTCATGGTAAGCTAAACGCCGATGCCTACTGTACTATTTTGGATGACAATGTGCTTCCTACGTTGTGGCAGTTTTACGGGTTGGAAGCCTATTACTTTCAGGACGGCAATGCCATTTGTCATGTTTCGAGGTTAACCAAGGCTTGGTATGGTGCCAGTGGAGTTCATCGAATGAACTGACCTGTCCAGAACCCAGAGCTGAACCTTATCGAGAACCTCTGGGACGAGTTAGATCGCCAAATTAAGGGGTGCACTAGCCTTCCAAAATCGGTGAAAGAACTTGTATGTCTACTCCAAGCCAAGTGGAAGACAATACCACTAGCTGTACAAATACTTGTATAAAGTATGTCCCGGAGGGTTCACGTTGTAATTGCCTCCCGTGGAGGCTCTATCAACTATTGATTTTGAAGGAAATTAGTTTTTCTTTTCTATCACAGATGTCCAAATGCTTATTGGTAGACAGTGTGTATATATATATATATATATATATATATATATATATATATATATATATATATATATATATATATATATATATAATATATATAAGAAATTTTCTCACAGGACCTTGTAGACTTTTAAACAGAATTCAGGCTTTGGCGCCAAAATAAAATACTTCATTTGATTGGTCGAAGGATAGTTTCCAGTGTTTCTTTATCCAGGTACGTCATGTAATTTTATATAAGAATTGTGAGTTAGGTTACTAGTTTAGTTATATTACATCTACTACCTATACTTACGGAATTTAAAATACATTAATTTAAAATACAATTATTGGGTAATTGGTTGAAAAGTTTCTCTGTTAGCTGTCTCCCCGGATTTCCTTTGCTCCTTGAGCCGACTAATAGAGTTCTTTTTCCTGTTATTAGTATGTGCACCACTAGAGCAGTTATTAAATCACATTATGTTTATTCTTTTGGTGGAGTAATTTTTCCGACGTCCCGCTCGCGGGAAACGTATAACGAGTATTATTTATAGTATTCGGATTATTTATTTAGTTATGTATTTTCGTGAAAGTGTAATACTGACTACTTCTGATTTTGTTAAAGAGATCCTTTCTAAGCTATTAGTTGGATGTTACTTATAAACTCATAATTTGCGTGCCTATCATGTAATGGCTAGTATGGTTTGGATTTTGCGTTTATCTGTTTAATTATGTCTAAAACAAAAATGAGAAAAATAAGCGAACCTTTTTTCTAGCGTATACGTTTATAATTGTAAGGTGAGGAATCTTTGTTGCTTTTTCTATTTTGAATATTTGACATCCTATAGATATATATCGTTATTATTCTTAATCTGAAATCAATGTTGATGTTTTGTATGTTTTTATAATTAGTGGAGTCATATATTGTTCTCATTAACTTTTTTAGTTTTGCTTTTTACTATTGTATGCAAAATATGCTATTATTACTTTATAGGAATGCCGCAAATAGTAATGACATTCAAGCACCTTTCAGAATTAATTTTTAAAGTTATAGGCAGTTATATATATTATTGTCTCTTATATTTATTAAAGTGATATGTTATTTGTAAAAGTATTGGTTAGTTTTTATTAATATTCATAACAATTAGTTTTTTAATATTTTAGTTATAATTTTTCATGTAAATGGCAAAATAAGCATTGTAAAATGCTTTTATTCTAATATATAAATTGTTGACAATTTGCATTACCATTTATGTTAAGTCAAATTATTTCATTTTTTTTTTATATATTTGGAATTTCATTTTATTGATGAATTTGCATAATGGAATAATTTTCTTACGTTTATTTAAAAAATATGATATTTACCAAATTATTTTCTCTAATTTTTATTCTACATACATTTTAATTCTACATCATAATAACAAAAGAGTCTTGATCCAAGAACTCCATTATTTCCATTTCCCAAAAACACACTTGTAGTTTTTCCCTTTTATCCATATGGTTTTTATAAGATTTCAGAGATTAATCTGAAATTTAAACTGACAGAACCACTCTTCTTAACCATCTGGTATTTCCAGGATCAAAAATTGCTTGATGATCTAAAATGATTTCTTTGTAGAATTTATCTGTTTTACTTTTTGATTAGCTGATTTCTTGCAGAATTTTTGCAAATCTATTGCTATGTATTATGCAAGTTGACTGTAGTCTAAGTTCCTTCATTGATGGAAAGAAAGTATTAAAAGGACATCTGTATTTGATCAGATTTTGAATTCATGATGGTATATAAGTTGTAATGTTTTCAGGCAATTTTAGTAAAAATTATAAAGTATAAGGGAAAAGACACCAACATAAATACATGTTTTAGTACTATGGAATAGAGAGGCCCGCCTGAAAAGAATCATATTTATGAAAAATAAAAAAAAAATAAATAAAAATATGTAGGATAGTTATAAAAGGAATAAAATATACATCTGAGTCTAGATAAAAATAAGATTTTACAAATCTTCAAATGTATGATGAGTTTGGTATAGTGTGCATAAGAATTTAATGTTCTGTAAAACTTCACTATGAAATATCAGCACTTTTAGAGTAGGAAGGTTTTAAATACCATAAGTAGGCTGTTAAGAGAGACAAATTCTTAAGAGAGCAGGATCAAACACAAATATTCTAGATAGGCCTGTCAGTCTCATTGTGCCAGAGATAATATTTTATAGAATTTTAGTTTTTATCTTATATGTTTTTAAGTTAAACTAATTTTTTCTGCTATCTTTAATTTATTCCAAATTTGTTATGAAATTTTGTGTAGAGAATCTCTTAAATGTTAAAAATATAAAATTTGTTTTTGACCTCTTTATTTTGTAATTTATTTTTTTATTTGAAAATATTACATTTAACATTCATTAGACAGATTTTAAGACTTTTTTAGACATTCACCACTGTCTTTATTAATATTTAGCTTTAGATACTAACTTTCCACATTTATAGGGCACTTTTAAGCTTCTCATATAACTTTAAAGTTTAAATTAGTTACAGTAGTTGCTTCAAAACTTATAAGATGTGTATATTTAATTTTTTAAATATCTTTTCTTTAAACTTGTAGACATAATCTAAATGTTTTCTATTATTAGACCCTGGTCCTCTTGAATTATGGCTGAATCAAATTCTTCTGTTCAAGCAGACCTCTTTAAAGGTTTAAAGTTTTGTCTGCTGCTAGATGATGGAGACATAGTTGATAAAGTAAGTGTTTTATGTGTTATTTAAATTTAACATGTGTATGTATGTTTAATATAAAACGGATTTATCACATCTATTATAAACACAAGGACTCCGAAGTTAAAATTGATTTAAGATTACAGATAAGCACAGATTACTGAAATTTTTAAAATTAAAAATAATTTTCTAAACCAGTTCTTCAAAGACTTAAATTTAGACTGAAAAGACAGAAGATAGCCTATGGGAAATTATATGATTTGTTATTAGAGTGACCTGTTGATTGTGAAAATATTTTTCTTTATATATTACAAAATACTCTTTTTACTTTCTAATCCACCCAAGAAAGTTTTTTCTACGATGTTCAATGTCTACTCTTTTAGGCAGTATTGACTGCATTGCATCACATGGATGAACCCAACTTAATTTGAATAAAAAATATTTATCATTTGGATATTTGCTAATAACATAGATTTAGAGCGCTATGGTCTACTGTTTTGCTAACAATGGCTAATGAGACTGGGACCTACTGCTTAAAGATGAGTCTCAACAGCTATGAACATCCATGCCAGTAGTGGGATTTCAATCAGCTAACTCTGGTACCGAAAAGCAGTGTTCTGTCATTTGGCCATCATTTGACACCAATAACTTAGAAAAATACCAAGTAGATGTATAAGACTATTCATATAATATACAAAGATGTCATCTAATATACACTTAAAGTTGGTTAATTTGAATTTCAATGCGAATGTGAAAGATTTTAATTTAATATAAAATTCAAATTCAGTATTGTAAAAGAAAAAATACAGTAGCATTCTTCTTTACTTTTGAAATATGATATTAATTTCATCTACTTTGCAAAATGTATGAATTTTTAATCCATTATTATTTACAGAATGGAAATCAACATTTCTGGGTTCAACAAATCATTTTTTGTGATATGACCACTACTTTTGATGTAATTGATATTACGTGTTCCTCATTACTACCTCTCTACATCAGATACATTAATTCTTAGTTCTTTATGCCTTTGACGAAATGGGCAGGGTGCTGCTCTTCACTACCATAATTTGCAGGTTAAAATCTGACTGCTTTATACCTATTCAGATTCTGTTTCAACCAGTAGGTCTTGGTCTCATTAGCCCTTACATAGAGAAATTGTAGATTATAGTGCTCCCAACTAGAATCTTTATGCTGTTGATAATTTCTTTGTTAATCAATTGTCCACAAACAACACCATGATCAACATTCATATGTGATTTAAAGGTGATATTGGCCATTGCTATATTCTATCTTTTATATCAGACAATAACAAATGGCCAATCTCTGCCATATGAGCAAAAAGGAAAGAGTAGTATTATAACCTACATTGGAAACGCTTTTTCATCTATTTTATCTTAAAAATAATTAAAATATTAAACAAAATATCTTATAATTTGTATAGCAGTATAGCTTGCCAGCATGAATTGCAAATGGATTGGAACAAAAGTGTGATTCTTATGAAAATTTCTGAATTTTTTGGGTAAAAGATACTTAAAAAAAATTAGATCTTTTTGAATTCAAATCATGTTATTTTAACATCATATTGTATAGGAAATTCTGATTGAAATTATCCAAAATTTCAATTTTACCAAATTAGACTATGTGTGTAAAAATTTAACAGCACTAAAAACTAAATTTACTTTAAAATTTAAGACTGATTAAGGAAAACTTTTCACTGGTTTACAATTTTTTTTAAAGTTTATGATGGCAAGATAACTGAAGAACATGTTTAGTTCATAGTACTTTGTACAGAGCTGCCAAAATTTTCTGCTAGTCTCATGAATTTTCAGACAAATTCCTAAACTCCTGAAAAATTCCCAAGCTGTTATAATAATATCCCGAATTGTTACAATAATGATGAACTGATAAAAGTGATTTTTATTTTAAACTCTAAATGTTTTGCAAAAAAATCCGCAGAAAAGTAATTTTAATGTTTTATCCTTTTTTTAAGGGGGTTATAGTATCTTTTGAGACTAATATTTTCACTATAACAGCTATTTTATTTATTCATCATAAAAGTTCTACTATTTTAAGAAGGAAATTTTTACTATTTTCTTAGTAATCCTCTAGCTTTAAAAACCATACTTAGTTATATTTCAAATATATTTTTATAGGTAATATAAAATGTGTACCTTGAAAAGAAAAAAGTTAAATTTACTTAAATACTAAAGAAAGTTTTTTTCTATTTAGAAAATTCACTTTTATGTCTCATATGACATTTTTTTTTATTATAATGTGTTACATTTTTTTTGCCACCAATTGTATGCAATTAAAAATCTTCTTAATTTTCATTCTTTAAGGTTCAAGGTTAGCATCTATGTTATGTATGATGATTTAAAAGTATAACATCCAAAAATTTGTAATAAGTAATGAAAATGTATAAAAATATAGTGTTAAAATGAAATAGAATAGCTGAGTTATCTCTTTTAATTATCTCTCTGTGTGTATGTATTTATGAATATATAATATTATTCTGTTTATTTCATGTTGAGCCTAGCGGCAGAGGTTTGCCTGGCACCTTTGACTTATTGTAATGGCAAGGCAATTTTCTGAGTGGTTTGAGCAACCCCACGCTCACACACCCACTAAACTTTCATCCCTGTTTTTTCTTGTACTCTGGTGTATTGATATGGATGTATGTTAGGAAGTCATTTAAGAAAGGATTCCTCTAAAATGGAACTTTTACTAATTTCAGTTTTATAAATTTATATCTTTTCAGAAAAAACAAGTTCCTTACTGAAAGAAATTTATTTAGCAATAATTTCAGTTTCACAAAATGAGTAGATTTTTCATGATTTTACAAAAATAAAATCTTCTCTAAAAATTTTGGATAGACGTCTGAATATAAACTAGAATTTAACTACTGTAAAGATATGCCTTTTTATAAAATTGAAATATATGAAGACTGAATTAATAACTGTAGAAACAGTTCTAGTGTGGTATAGTTAATGAGTATTTTGAAGTAATGCTCTCTTATTAGTTTTTTGAAAAATCTCTTTTTATTTAGCATAGCTTATTATTTTATATATATTTTTTTTAAATTTAGATTAAAGCAATACTACTAGAAGGTGGTGGTACACATAATAGCTACTTATCTGATATGGTGACCCATGTAATTTGTGATAATCCTGATAATCCAGGTATTAGTGAAGCCCAAGAATTATTTGAAAAACCTGTTGTTACTGTAAGTGAATATGAATTAATACTCATTAAGACTTACATTTTTAAAAATATTTTTTAATTTCTAATATCTGAACAAATAAATAAACTTGTTTATGTTTTGTTGTAAGTGCATATGTATACATGAATTTTCTTTTTCAGTGTTCTGAATGTATTTGAGTAAAAGGAAAATGTCTGTTACTGAGCTTTCAGAATCATTCAAACCACTGTTAAAGCTAGATTAAAAAGAGAGATTAATTTAAAATTATCTAAATTTCTTAAAAAAAAAACTTTAGCAAAATGTTAAAATGTAAATTTTCATCTTAAAAAAAATTAGCTGTTTAATTTAATATGTTAGTATAGATACAAACATGTAATTTGGCAGTTTTATGAAATTGCTTTTGAATGAAATCAAGTGTTAATTTCATTGTTAGCATAAACATTTTAGCATTCAAGTCATCATTTTTATATGATTGCACCTGCTTATAATATTTGAAATCAATAATTGTTATTAATAAATATTTTCATAGTAACAAGGACTGCTTTTTATTGTTTGTTCAAACTTTATTAAGTATTTATTGTGTCAATTAGAAATAGAGACTGAAACGCATTGTTCTCAGACATTAGTATTTCCCCCAGACCAAAAAAGGGGCAGGGTATGCCGATATAAAAGGGCACTCTCTCAGAACAAAAAGGGCAGGTATGAAGATACTCTATTAGAACAAAACTGGCATTTTTTAGTGGAAAAGATTTTTGAAAAAGTTTCTTAATTACTATAGGTTTAAAAAAAATTTGGATTTTTGCGATTGTTTGAAGTTCATTTTTTTAATTAAATATGTATTAAATTTTTGACTTGACCAGAGATATTTGAAGAAAGAATCAGAAAATGGAGCATAGGGGTGGGTGGGCTAAGTAAAGTCATTTTTCCATTTTTGTTTTAGGGAAGGAATTTGGCCTAAGCAAGTTGAGAAAAGAGGAAATTGGGCCATTAGATTGCTCAAAAGCAGTGAAACATGCTTCTGTAGTTTGTATTATTATGTGATGGGGAAAAAAGCATGGCTTTCTGCAATCTTCGCAATATTGTAGGTAATTTCATGCAAATCAGAAAGAGGACAGAGAGTGTTGAAGGCTGAAAAAAAGGTGCAGGGCACAACGCCCTCCTTAAAATGCCTAGGGGAAACACTAGATATTTAGGTTTATTTATTTCTTCATACATTTTTGTGTGTTATTTGAGGTAATAAGTTATATTTATGTTTTGCCAACATTTAGAAAGCTAATTTGTAAAGAAAAAGATTTACCTGGTAGTTGAAATAGTTCTGATGATTTGTATATGCAAAATTAGAAGATTTGATGGTTAATATATATATATATATATATATATATATATATATATATATATATATATATATATATATATATATATGTGTGTGTGTGTGTGTGTAATTTAGGAAATTAATAATATTGTAATATGGAAATAGTGTAATATAGGAATAACAAATCTAGGAACAAGCCCCCCGAAAACAAAAAGTACTAAGGGAAAAAACCTTACAAAAACCCTGAGTGTGGGAAACAAACAAGAGCCCCAGCAAACATACAGATGTAAACCATCTGTGGGCCATGAAGACACAATTTTAATTTCCCTTTGACGTTACAGAAGTTGTAAAATCAAAAAGGTAAATCTGCCCATGACACTAAAGTCACATAACTTGCTGAAGTTATTTCCCACGCCAGCCATTTGCACCCCACAAGATAGCTTCTCATACTATCTGTTTGGCTAGACTAAAAACAAAAAGGAAAAGTCCAAGGGCCAATGAAGAAGTCCAAGAATGCCCCAACCACGCATTCGCAAAATTCTAAATGATCAGCCACAAAAATATCCCCCAAAAATCCATAGTGTAAGATTTTATATTTTTGATAAAGAGTTCATATATTCTCTATTCAGCCGTCAGTTAGTTCATATTCTGTATCGAGCAGTCAGTTAGAAAAGGACACATTCTCTCCCCAGCCGTCAGCCTTTTAGTCTGACTCGACAGTACTTTGGTGTAGCATGCGATTAACTCATGAACTGGATCTAAATAAAGAATGAATCTGAAGTCACAACTGCTTATTTGAAGACGGACAATCCAGACATGATATATATATGTATATACACACACATATGTGTACGTGTGTGAGTATGTTATGTTAGAAAATTTTGAGAGCTTATGAAATTTGCATATATGTGTTATAGTAGCTATTTTTCTAAGTAAATTATTTATATAAAAATAATTGAAACAGAATTATATAAAAGATATATTTGTTAATGTTTATTTTTATTTTACTTAAAATTTTTTGGTAGGTGTTGTACACAACTAGCATATATAATTACACGTATAATTTTTTAAATGCTGTGTTTTTTCTATTAATATGAAAGTTACTGGAGTTTTCATAGTAGGAATGAAACAAAAAAAATATATATACAAGTTACTAAAACCCTTTAAAAATAATAGCACTTAAAGTATTGCTATATATCACAAATTTTATATTTTGCTGAATGCTACTATTATTTCACTAATGCAATTAATATATTTTTCTTTTATTGTAGACTCGTTGGGTTTTACTGTCAGCAAAGTGTGGTAAATTGTTGCCGTATCCTTTTATTTATCTAGATCAATAATTTACAGAATTCTGGATTATAAAATATTAAGTCTATTACTTGAGTTCTTTATTCCTCTGCTGCTTATTTACTCTTCAAATAAAGTTTATTGTTAAAAAATATAATAAGTGTTTTCTTTATATTTTTCTTCTTTCATCTATACTTTAGAATTATGAAAAAAAAAAGCTGATTTATTGCAGCAAATTGAGTATACATGCCTAGGTTCCTAATTTTGCAAAACCTCTCTGATCTCAAATTTCACTTTTAGAAGTTGTAAAAATTGCAACATTTGCAAATGATGAGACATCATTAAAAGAATTTTTAACATTCCCAATATCTAGCTATACAAGAGTAAGATCTTTTATTAAAACTACTTAAATAGTCTTTTATGACCTTCATTAGATGATGAAAATTATCATTGCTTACTTTATTTGCATAAGAATTTGATATAAGATACGAATGAAATTTTAATCATGATATAGGCGATTTTGAAAGAAAAAAAAATTGTAGGAAAATGAATGAACATTAATATATTATGTTGATTCTGTTTCTTTTTTTTGTTGTTTGTTTGGGAGGGGGATGTTATGTGATATATGTCATTACAATGGAAATGTGTCTGTTAATTACTTAAAAGCAAATATAATTTACTATTTTTATTTTACCTAAACTCTATATAGGAGACCTTGATTCTTGGAAGGCCTCATTCTTTCATTAAATATTTCTGAATATGGACAGCTGAGAATTGATGTCAATATGCTATAAATTTACATTAATCTGAAAGTTTTACAATACTATTTTGATATGCGGGGATGATTTTGATTTGTGGACTTCTATTTTGTAAAATAGTCCATGGTTATCGTATGTAATCTCACTAATCTAGTCTTTTTCTCTTTGGAATAACATTTTCCAAGTGCTTTTATACCAAATTGAGGGGATAAACAGCACTACAGTAACTTAAAAAAAAAAAAAAAAAATCTCAGTCACTAATAATTACATGGGTAATTTTGACTAAAGTTTTGTATTTTTTATTCTTTCTGAAATCCAAATTTCAGGATTTGTGAGTCTATATCATAAACCAGAATTTGTTAATGAATTATTTAAAATTGTCTTATTTTTGCTCTACTTATAATTTTCAGGATTTTCAAAGTGAGTACAATCACTCTTGTAATTATTAGTTTGGTTCATCTTTGTTTTTCTGTTCTAAGCCTAAATGACTTAATGATGTTGAAAAAAAAATCTTTTATGAGCTGTTTATTTGTATTGTATTCAATGTATATTTAAAGCAGTTACTATGCAATTTTAGATGCAATAAAGTTCTGTTTTTTTTTTCAGCAAAATTGATGTTACATTTTAATAATTTTAAAAAATGTAATATCAATTGTTTTTAAGTTAAGAAATAATTATATCTTACCTTAATAAAAATTGCAATATATAGAGAGGAGGTGTATAGGGAAGATTTCTATCTGTCTTAGAAAAATTTGATATGGAGAAATTGAACTGGTATTGAAATTTTTTTAATGAACTATGTAATATTTAATTTTTTTTTTAAATTTTTAAGTAGGAGTTTTGTATTTTTAAGAATTCTCTGGCTTGAAAGCAATCTAAAACATTTTTAAATAATATTCTTTAACTGTTCTCTTAGATTGACAGGTTTTTCTCCTGTTAAGACTCAACTTTTTTATGGCTTTGTTTTCTGTGCTTCACAAGTAAGTTTTTTTATGCCTAATTATGATTATGCTATACCCACTTACTAATCTTTTAGTTTTAAAATAGTAGACAAAATTAATATTTTATTTTCCTATTTTTCTTCTTTTTTTTACTGCTCTTTAAAAGTTAATAATAATAATAAAGCTTTAATTGAGTTATAATAGGAACTTTTTAATTAGAAATTTTCAGATGTGTTTAATTTTTGTCATTTTAATTTAACCTTGGATCATCAGGTTTTCAGTAATCATTCGACTCATATCCTACAAATTAAAATAAAGTATATTTTTATGTTTCCTTAATTAATTTCAAACAAATTAATCTAACAATAGAATATTTAGTTCCTTATCAGACAATAATGGTTCTTGCTCATTTTTGTTTGTTAGGTAAGGAATATCATCTTCACAGTTTTCTTGTTTAAAGCTTGATTGTATTTCATCATGCTCGTCAATTATTACATTGTTAAATTCATTCAAACACTGAAAAAGTTTCTTTTGTATCTTTCTTTGAATGAATTTTTCATAAAAAATATTTAGCAGGAAAAGTGCAAAAATGCCCTCAGTAGTTAAGTATGGTATTCAAACTTCTTCACATTATCACTAATCATTTGACTATTAGATGATTATAGCAAGTCTTGAAAGTAACAAGGGTTCAGCTGTACTTATCACATGTACTGATTATACTAAAGAAGATATTAGGAGTGAAGTGGTATAGGCACAATGGGAAATTTTGAATTCACAAATCTTGCAAGGGTTATTATTTTCTTGAAAAATGTTTAGTAACCTAAGTTTAAATATAATGTGTCTAGAAGAATATGTTATTGCAAACAATACAAGCTTTAGAATAAGTTTTTTTTTTCTGCAGATAAGTGTAGAAGATAAAAAGAAACTTTGGGCAATGGCAACGTTCTTTGGTGGAGTATTTGAGCCAAATCTTACAAAAAAGTGTACTCACTTAGTTGTAGGTAAACCAGAAGGTGTAAGTACTGTGTAGCTTTATATAACCATTCTTTTTTATTGTACATTAAACATTAGCTATGTTTTTGCACATTTTTCATATATAATACAGTGATAAACTATTTTGCAGTAAAGTAAAATTAAACATCAGTGAAAAAATTTTCTTACCTAGAACTTTTATTAAAAGTTTTAAATTGCATGTGGGAAGTATTGCAAACTATATATGAACATAATTTGATTGTTTATGAGCAATATATTTTTCTTTAATTGTTGGAAGAATTAAAAATTGAATATGAAATTCAGCTGTCTAGTTTAAAATTTATTTATAAATTTTCAGCATTAGGGGGAAGGGAAAGGATTTAAAAAAATATCTTCAGAAAAAGATTTTTTTGCCTAAACTAATTTCCTTGTTAAATATCTTTGTTCATGAGGTTGTGCCTCTGTAATGACTTTTTAATTGCAGTAAATATTTTATTTTTACATAATATTTTATTATACTTATCAAAGTTTGAAAATGGGGTATAATATTTATGTATTTCTTACAGAAAACTAAACAAATTTCTAATCATCTTGATTTTTCAATTTAATTGTAGGAAAAGTATGAAAAAGTTCTCCAAGATAATATTCAAGTGAAAATTATAACACCTGATTGGGTATCTGATTCTGTAAGAAATAGAACACGTTGTGATGAAGATTTATATCATCCCAGACTGTTAATTCTTCCAGAACCTGAAATTCCAGATATACCATCACCAAGCTCTCCATCTCTTAGAAATGCTCTTATGACACTTGATAAAATTGATTTGGATGAAAATATGGAAACTTCCCAACAGTCTAATACTGAACAAATTTTATTACAAAATTTATCTCAGCAGATAAAACTTCCTAATTTAGAGAACAAAATAACTGATGATATACTAGCAAATTTACCTAATGTTGATAATATTAAAACTGAGCCAAACCTTCAATTACAAAGAGATCCAACTCTTGGCAATAGGATATCAAATTTACCACCATCATCTCAACAGGGTAATTCTGCTATTAGACCTCAAACATCATTTGTACAGAATTCCTATCAGCAAACATTACATCAACAAATGTTACAACAAGGGGAGCAAAAACTAAATCAAGCATTACAACAGATTCGTGCTCAGCAGCAGCCTCAATTACAACAAAGGATTCAGCTTCAAGCAGCACAGCCGCAAATGGTTCAACAGAGAATTTCTCAGTGGTCTCAGCAACGAATCACTTTAAGTCAGCAACAGCAAGTTCAACAGCAATTGCTACAAATGCAGAGATTAAAGCAATTACAACAGCAGCAGCAGTTACGTGGACGTTCAGGATTATTACCTAGTCAGATAGCTCAGTTAACACAACAGCAGCATCAGTCCCAGCAAATTCAACCACAGTCTACTGGACAACCACATTTAATTCAACATTCTGGTCAAACTATTTTGCAGAAGCAACCCCAAATCCATTCACAACAAGTATCTATTCAGCAAGGTGTGCCACAGCAGCAAGGTCAACAGGGTTTGTTACAGCAAACTCAGCATTTACAATCTGCTTCTGGCAATCAAAATGTTCAATTTCAGTTGCAAACTCAAATCAGACAACAGCCACAGTTTCAACAACAAGGCTTGTCCAAACATCAAGTACAGCAATTACAACAGCAGTTATTTAAACAACAACATCTTCAGCATTTGCAACAGCAGCAACAACAAGCTCAGCAGCGAGCAATGACTCAATCACCAAATATGCCTCCTTCACCATTGCACCTCCAACAACAAAATATTTTGCAACCTTCTCCTCGCCAGTCACCGTTACAACAATCACCTCTCCAACATTCACCATTGCAACAGTCACCTTTACAGCATTCTCCTCGCCAGCACTCTCCTCAGCAACCTCAGTCACAGCAAACTAATGTTCAACTTCAACATCAACAATCACCTTTGTCTGGTCAGAGGCCTCAAACTCCACTTCAGCAACCTTCCCCTCAGCAGACTCTTCAGCAAATATCTGTGCCCCTGTCACCATTACAACAAGCACAACAAATTGCTATTGAGAAAGCACAGCAATCAGCTGCTGAAAAGTTGCAACAAACTGAATTGATTAAAGCTCAGCTGCAGCAAGCAGGTCTGGAAAGGGGCCAATTCCAGCATTCAGCTCAGTTAAGGTTACAGCAGACATTAGATAAATCACAGCTTCCTCCAGGGTTTGAAAATTCCCATCTTCAACAAAGTTTACTTCAAAATTTACAACTCCAACGTCAGCAATCTGGCCAACAATTACAGCTATCACAAGCATCAGCTCAACAGTTACAGCAAATTCGCCAATTACAGTTACAGAAAGCTGCTTTACATCAAAGTCAGCAATCAACTCAGTCTCTATCTCTCCAACTTCAGCATGCTTCTCAAAAATTAGATTTACAGGCAAGTATTCAACAGCAGCAAATTCAGCATTCTTCTTCTCAATTTCCTTCACAACCTACCCAGATGCAACCTGTTCCCAAATCGCAGTTGCAAGGAATTCAGCAGCTGCAACAAGGTGGTTCTGTTCAGAGATTACAATTACACCATCTAAATACTGTTCAACAACTTCAACAAGGAGCAACTTTGCAGCGATTACAAGGGCAAACTATTCAGAGAATGCAAATTCAAGGCTCTCAAGCTCAACAATTACAAATGCAGCAGAACCAATCTCTTCAATTGCAGCAGAATTCTTCTTTACAACAATTACAACAAGGTACAACCTCACAGCAAATTCAACTGCAGCATCCACCTTCTCAACTTTCTCAAGGTTCGCCTGTACAACAAATTCAGCAGGTTTCTCAACAATTGAGAATGCAACAAAATTCTCCCGCTCAACAAATTCAAATTCAGCAAGGATCTCCAGCCCAGTTCCCTCAAGGTTCTCCTGCTCTATTATCTCAAGGTTCTCCTGCTTTAATGCCTCAAGGTTCACCTGCTCAGACATCTCCACAAGTTCAAGGTTCACCATCAAATTCTAATTTACAGTTGCAGCAAGGTTCTCCTGCTCAACATTTACAGTTATCTCAAGGGTCTCCAGCTCAGCATGGACAGTTACATCAAAATTCCAGTCAGCAAATTCAACAAACTCAGTTACAGCAAGTTTCCTCTCAGACATCTCAAATACAAGTGCCTTCACATCAAGTATCATCTCAGCATTCTCAGTTACAAATACAGTCACAGTCTGATTTACAGCAAGTAACCTCTCAACAAGGTCAAGTTCAACAAACTCAATCTCAGCAACAAATGTCTCAATCTTCTACTCAACAGTTGACATCTCTCTCTTCCTCTCAGTCACAAGATTCTCCTCTTAATTCCAGTTCATTACAGAATCAAATTCAGCTTACCTCTAAACAAATTACATCACAGGTATCATCTCCAGGTAATCAAGCAAATCAAGCACAGCTTCAGCAAATATCTGCACAACAAACACAGCTGCAGCAAGTATCATCTCAACAAAATCAATTACAGCAAGCATCTTCCCAGCAATCGCAATTACATGCATCATCTCAGCAAACACAATTGTCTCATGTGTCATCCCAGCAAGCACAATTGCAGCAAGTATCCTCCCACCAAGCACAGTTACAAGTATCTTCTCAACAGGCTCAGCTACAACAGATTTCATCTCAGCAGGTATCCTCGCAACAGTCTCAATTGCAACAGGTAACATCCCAGCAGACTCAGTTGCAGCAAACCCAGTTACAGCAAGTATCATCTCAACAAACCCAACTACAAGTGCCTTCTCAACAGGCACAATTACAACAAGTATCTTCCCAGCAAACACAATTGCAGCAAGTGTCATCTCAGCAAAGTCAATTACAAGTATCCTCTCAACAAGCACAATTACAACAAACCTCATCTCAGCAGGTTCAGATGCAGCAAGTTTCTCAATCTGATTTACAAGCACATGCAACTTCAGTTCAAATGTCACCTCAGCACCAGACACAAGTACAGATATCTTCTCATGATCTTAATCACTCATCTGTTCAGAATGCACTGCAACAGCAGTCTATACAAATGCAACTGCATTCAGCTTCTGTTCAAGCTCAGCTTCAAAAAGTTCAGTTGCAAAGAGCTCAGCAATTAGCAGCACAGCAAAATCAGTTGCAGCAGTCTGCTTCTCAACAAGCTATATTGAAGCAGGTATCACAAAATCAGCTAACTCAGGGATTATCTGCTGTTCAACAAGGATCATCTCAAGGTGGAAATCAACAAATTAATCTTCAGCAAGCTTCAGTTAATCAAGTGCAGTTACAGCATGTTTTGCAACAAGCTCGTATTCAGCAATTACGCCAGCAACAAGCATTATTACAACAATCTATAACTCAAGTACCAAATTCGACATCTCAACAAAATGCTGCAAGTGGTACTCAACAGCAAGCTTCTATTCAGCAGACACAGTCTTTGCAGTCTTCACCACAACAAGCTCAGTTACAACAAACTATAAATCAGACATCCAGGTCAACTCTTCAGTCATCACAAGCTACCAATCAAACACAGCTGTCACAGTTAAGTACACAGCAGCCTCGATTGCAATCTCCATTACAGCAGTCACAGCTTCAACAGCTAGCTTTACAACAACAGTTACAAAAATCTGCAGTACCTCAAACTATTTTACAGCAAAATCAGCTACAGTCTCAACTTCAACAGATTCAGCTTCGACAAGCTGCTCTGCAACAAGCTCGTTTACAACAGCAGTCAACTAATGCACCAGGCCAGCAGATAATTCAGCAAGGCCATATAACTAGGACTCAGCAGTCTCCTGGTCAAACTCAAGTTATAACTAAACAAATTCAATTACAACAGCAACCTTCATTAGCTGTTCAACAACAAACTTCACAACCACCTCAGTCACCACAACTTCAACAACCACCTCGTTTTCCTCATCAGTTAACTTCTGCTTTACGTCCTGTGCAAAAGCAATTTTCTGCTAATATTAACAATGCTACTAATCAACCAGCAATGCATGGACAACCTCCTGTTCAGGGACTTCATCAACAGCAACTGTTACAACAAAGACAACAACAAATGCAGCAACAGTTGGCATTACAGCAGTTACGTCAAAGGCAACTACAGCAGCAGCAGCAGCAGCAACAACAACAACAACAGCAGCAGCAACAACAACAACAACAACTTCAAAACCCTCAGCAATCTCCCCAGCAAGCTGTGCAACAAATATTAGCTGGACAACCACCAGTTATGATGAAACCTCCTCCTCAATATCCATATGACCGTCAACAGTTACAGGGCCAGCCGCGTTTACAATATCCATCCCATCCAAGACAACTTTCTCCTCAACAACAAGCTCAACATCCTCGAGCAACTTGGCAACAAGTGTCCAGTAACCAGTTTTTAAGAAGATCTCCTGGTGCTGCAAATCCTCCTCCTTCTCCTCAGTGGCAACATACTCAGCAACCTTCTCCAAAAGATGATTTAATACCAAGTCCCCAACCTGCTCAAACTCAACAGTCAGTTGCTTGGCAACAAAGACAGCAAATAGCAGGTCAAGATGCACGTGATACTGCCACACCAGCACCCCAAACACCTTCACAAGCTGTTTGGCAACAGAATCAGCAGGGCCAACTAGCTCAGCGAGATCCTAGTCAACCTTTGCAACCTTCACAAGTATTACAATGGCAACAGTTAAAACAGATGGAATTACGAAGGCAGCAGTTACTACAGCAACAGCAACAACAACAACAGTCTGTTACTGCTCAGAGACCTATTTCACAACCTCAGTTAGCAGTTCAGTCAGAGCAGCCAGCTCAGAGAATAGCTGTTCCTGGTCAGACTCATCAGACATTGGCTGTTCCTGCACAATATCAACCTCAAAATGCACCTAGTATTCTCTCCCAAACATCTCCTGGGGCTGTAACACATGGTGCACCAACTGCAGCTCAAGTTACTCCTAAAACTAAAACAGCTTTAGCAAATTTGTTGAATACAAGATTACAAACAACTGGCAGAGCAGTTGAAGGAAGTGATTGTAACCAAGCTGTTATCAGAGCTACTCAAGTCATTTCTGTGAGTAAAATTAAACTTTTTTTTTTCCATTTTGGAATTTCATTACGAGATAATGCAGTTCTTATCTCTTTAAAAATTATGTTATCTGTGAGTTACTTAAGTTTAAATTATTTATTTTATCACATATTAAAATCTTGGGAATATTTAAATGTTATTTTCAAAAAGTGTGATTATTTTTGTTTTAATTTATTTTTTCTTTCATCATATGCTTAAAATTATATTACTAATGTTTAAAAATTCTATTATTTCAAACTTAAATGTATTATTTAAATGTATGTTTATATATGCTATAATGTACTTAGCAACCAACTCAGACAGTATCTCGAAGGCCAAGTGCAGAGAATATGACTATACTTCATCCAGTAAACCAAATTTCAGACCGAAGTATTGTACCAGCTATTCCTCAAGTTGTGTTCTATGGACATGACCCTAAAATAAGTGGTGAGATTTTTTAGTTCACTATTTATTATTTAAATTGACAATCAAAGCTTATTTAATATTCATTTTAAATAGTAAATTAAATGTGTTTACAATACACAAGCTCAGGCTTGCAATTCTGTCATTTTTCTCACCTTTAGTCACTTTTTTATTACGATTGATCACTTTTAGTCACTTTTTCAAGTAAACAGTCACTTTTTGCACAGCAAAAGTCTGTTGTTGAAAAAAGAAAATCTGAATTAGTAACAAAATATTTTAATAAAAGACCAAAAATGTGATGCTCTAATCTTATTTTTCTTATTAAAATGTAGTTAGTCATATGGTTTCCTAAAATAAGTTCCTGAAATCTACATTTGTACTGAAATGTATATTTAATACATTAAAGTAATTTACATCAAAGCACACATTTTTCTTTTCCTTTTTCTTCACAATTTTTGTTTAGATACTCTAATCTAGCTATGTACATGTTTCAAAATCTCATTAATATATGCAGAAAATTGTGATTATAAAATTAATGTATTGTATGTATTCAAATCTAATTTATAGATTTTCTTGAATAAAAAGCAATGTTGAGTTGTGTTAAACAAAATTTTTAACCTTTTTAGTATTTGACGTTAAAATCATGCCTTACATGAATTATTTGATTTAGAGTTAAAATAAATAGAAAAATCTTAATAATAGCATCTGTAATCAAGAGGAGGAAAAAAATAGCTTTATATATATATATTATTTTAATGTTCAGTCACTTATTCTGTATTATTTGTCACTTTTCTCACCTTTTTGAAAGTACCTCAGCAGTTACAAGCCTGCAAGCTTAAATTTGCTGATAAACTATTTTTATGATTTATGTCATTTTCATCTGTAATTGAATTAGAAGTTATTACAAATACAGGTTAACTTTAATCTATCATTCTGTAATTTTCCCTCTGTGATTGATTTTAAGTCTTCTGTTGCAAAACAGTGAACTGTGAGTGTGCAAATCAAATCAAATCCCATGCTGATTATTTTATTCATTTATACCCAAATGTATTCATGTAGGACTAATATCTTCCCCCCTGCATTTATCATTTTCAGAATCATCATTTTCTATTGTCATAAAAGTTTTGACTTGTTACTTTGTTTTTCTGTAAGTATCAGTTTTGCTGGGAAATGATATTTTGTTATTGAGAAGAAGGTTTCAAGATCTTGTTAATGGCAAAAATTTATTCTCAAGTCTTTCCTAAACCACCAGAGTATGATGATTCAAAAATTGGCATTGACGTGTGTATCAGAAAATGATAGTGTAGTCTTTCAGTAAAATATTCCAGTAAGATTGTGGTCGTAGATACTTATACCACTACCATATGCATTGATTATTCAACTTCACTGCAGTTTGGGTGTCCCTGGATATTGATTCTTTCTATTTATCATCACCAAGTATACAAGTTGTCTCACAAATGGCAATGTGAGGGTTTTTCCGACTGCAATTATGTATGAAATTTTTGTGTACTGTTTTAAATATTTGAATGCTTATATCTGTGGTTTTTGTTTCATTTTCATAGCTTTATATAGTGACTACCTATATTTTCACATGATTTAGAAAATTAAAAAAAAATTTCTGCATGCATTTGCAAATGTAAAAATTTGGTAAATTTATGTATAAACAGACATGCTGACTACTCCAGGTTTTCTGCAGAGTTGCTTTGGAGAAATGAGAAAAATTAATAATTCTGGGAACTCCTCAGATTGCTCTAAAAAAATTTAAACTTTTGAGCTACTAAACGATTACAACTCAGTGATCAAATGATGAGTATATTATTCTATCCACATAGTAATACTGCATTTGAAGGCATTTTCAGTAGTGTATGAAAAAACTAACCTTAATTTAGGTCAAATTTGAGTAGATGCTAGGACCCCCAATGATAGAGAAATATAAATATTTTAATCAAGGTCAATGCTGCTACAAGAAACACTTTTCTGAAAAATATGTTGTTAAAGCTAAAATGCTTACACGTGTTAAATGCATAAATTTTAATTTTTACTTTATAATTTACTACTGTGGATTTGCTTTTAATTTAGCAACCAATAAAATATGTATAAATTGTTTGGGTTATTTTGTTTTGTTTATTATGTATGTAAATTGAATACTTGTTTAATTTATGGATAATATGATAAATTTTAAAACCACACTGTTGCTCCTGTAAGAGATGCCTGAATATTGGCATGTCTATATAAATTTTATCTGTACTGTGTTTTCTAATGCTTTTTATTACACTTTTATTGCTGTTATGGATATTTATTTCTCATCTTAAATGGCATGTTGGTACGACTGGCACAACAAACTGAATTTTTACTGATTATTCATCCAACATTTATACTGCTGACAAAATGAAGTTTTTTATTATGCCCTTCTTGACTGAGAAGGAGGTACTCTATCATTGCAGTCTGAGGATTGACTGCAAAGTTGTATGCTAATAGTCATGGAAGAGGTAAATTGATTTCTAAATGTTTGCATAAAGTCAACATAGCCATCGAGTTTTAAAAATGTTAAACTTTCTGCCAAGTACCATACCTACCAAAAAGCTTGATTCATAGTAGATATTTTTACTGGTTTTCTCTATTCCATAAATGCAAAAAAGGATATACAGAACAGAAAGATCCTACTCTTCGTAGATGACTACACAATGCATTCTCAGGACATTTTCCTTTATAATAGTAAAGCTGAAGGATGACCAAATGATTAGAGTGCTGATCTTTGGTACCAGAGTTAGTAGGTTCGAATCCCACCATAACATGGGTGTTCATAGCTGTCCAAAACGGCTTTAAGCAGTAGGTCCCAGTCTCATTAGTCCTTTTGTGGCAAAAGTAGACTGTAACACTCAAAACCAAATCTTTATAATAATGATCAAAATTGCAATATTCTCTGCAAACAATCCAAGTTTCCTGTAGCATCTTAACTTAGGTGTAATTAGGCTATTTAAACAAAAGTGCTGAAAGCAATTAGTTTTTTTAAAGGAAGCATGAAAAAAGACAGTTCACAAGCTAAGTACTTCTTTGTTGTTGCTTAGGGAGGGATTTAAAGTAGAAACAATCTATATTATTAAATGTTTAAGGAGCTTTAGTGTTTGCCAGATTCAAATTTTGACAAACTGTCAAGAAAATGTTTGTCTGCTATACTAATCGATATATCTGCTTCAGTTGTTATTGAATTTGATACACTGTTGAATTTTGGGATATAGAATGTGGTTGAATTTGATTCAATAATTAAGATGTTAAGGAAAAACACACAACCTCCTCTTAATTATGCCATACCATTCACTTCCATTGTTGAATTGGCATTGATAAATGACCATTCTCTCATTTGTAGCATCATTATCTAGAATGATAATATCTAATATATGGTACTTGAAGACAACTACATCAAAATTTCTGCCAAATAAAATTTAAATTTGGCAATTGTAAGGGGTATAGCAAAAAACCATAATTTTAATCTTGCTGAAATCCTTCCTTTAATGTTGGAGTAAAATGACAAGTTGTATTTTGTTAGACTGTATTGTTGTTTAAAAACAAGCATATAAGTGAGGGTAGCACTGTTCTTCTTTTAGATGCAAAATATCAGATTTAACATAAGAAGTCATTGTATATTTATTAGACATTTAAAGCAGTTCTATCGATGGAAATTTTATTTCTTAGAGAATTCAGAGTATTGGGGGCAGGAGTTCTGGATAAAGAATGTGGTTTCCATTTTTAATTTAAATGCGTGGACTCAGATAGTGTCATATCCCATGCAATTGGCAAATTTGAATTATACTTGGTAAAAATTTCTGCAAACAGGTTTTCTAGTTAATAACTGATTTGCTAAAGCTGGTTTTAAACAACCAAGGGAGCACATCAAAACTGTGTCTGATTAAAATGATGGCTTGTTCCAGGACAATTGAAACAAGTTTACTGAAATTAACTATGAGGACATAGTTGATAGAATCTAAAAATTATTAAGGTTACAACAATAGAGGACCTATGCAGAGACCAGGCGCTAAATCATGAGAAAGAGGAAGAAGACAAATCAGAACTAGCATTGAGTTTTTCTGACACTTATGCTAAAATTAGTTATGCTAAAATTAAAATCCTTTATGTATGTGCACAGGGACAGTGATAGTGTACATAGTGTACTTGCAGCAGATGTAGGTATTTACAGATGATAAAATGCTCATTCTTTGCAGTTAGTCAATCCATTTACACAAAGTAGATGTTGATTACAAAATATTAAAAAATATATATTAATTATCATTTTAAACTATATTTAATGAAATGTTAAGAACTTCCAACTAGTGTTGTAAATAATAATTTTGTTTATAATCTCACACTTTACTGAGTTAGCCACATCCATCCATTTCCTACATTCATTGATTTCAATTTCTGTCTCCTTGTAAAAAAGATCAAGGTTCCATTGTATCTAAAAATTGGAAGTTGACTACTGATTGTTAGATAAATAAGACTGTACATAAAAATGATTGCCTTTATATTGGAAAGGTGTATATTTTATTAATCAATATGTAATTTTTAAGGTTAAATTTTGACAGAAATATGATGGAACTTAATTTTCATAATTTCAATTTAAAATTGAAATTGAAAATTCAGAAAGGAAAATAGTGCATGTTCTAAAACAACATTTATTATGCTTTTTAAGTTTAGTTACTTATAAATTTTTAGAAATTAGATATTGAAAATCTTTGTATTCCACATAAGTACTTTAAATTGATCAAATAAATCTACAAATAGAACTAATATTCTCATATTGAAAAGAGGAAAAGTAAAATTCTAAGCATGTCAGTAAGTAAATGTAAATTTTCATATAGAATTTAGATAATCCTGTTATTTTTGTTATGACTTCAAGTATTATTTATTTATTCTGTAATTAAACTTAAAACTTTGTTAATTCTAGTTCACAATGTTTTTAAAGTTAACTCTTGGTTATAAATATTCAAATTACTTTTTTTCTTCTTTTATAGTTCCTCCAGATCTCTGTTTATTAGGTTGTACTTTTTGTATTGAAGATTATAAAGATGTGGATGCTGATAAACTAGAAGCATGGAAAGGGGTAATTTTTTTTTCTACTGCTTTTATTAAAGCTACTTTGAAAGAAATACATCATATTCTAATATTTTATCTAAATGTAAATTTTCTGTGTTTCAAATATGTAGAGTATCTAAAATTTTAAAACTTTACTGATGCAACTATTTTAACTAATATTTGTTTGGAAACATGGTTATTAAGTAGTTACCAAGTACTAATAGTGTTATTATCATTACTACTAGTAATATTCTATTGTATTAAACATGAATCATTATTAAGAATAGTAATATTTTTAAAATATATTACTGAGATAGAAATATATTTTTTAGTACATAAATGTGTTATTACAATCTGTTATTTATTATAAATTGCAGATATGTCTTTTATATCCATTCCTTTATGTTTATTTTGCTACTTATTTTTTTACTTTTCAGATTGTTTTATCTTACCCTGAACTCTCTATTTAGTGCCTTACTGTATTTTTCTGGAGGTTGCTTTCATCTTCCTTCCTTTTATATTATTATACAGACACACATTTCACATTTATATTTATGTATATATGTAAAAGCATATTTCTTTCACTTCTTAAAGATTAGGTCTAAGTTTTAAACCAGAAAATAGATAATTCTTTATTTAAAATTTTTCATAACATTCTGCAGTAAAATTTTTATTTTTAACTGTATAATCATATGGGTGTATAAATAATAGAGGTGTGTAACATATTAAGTACTATCTGAAGAATCTCCAAAATATTTTTCCCAGTTTTAGTTTCTTTCTCTTAATAGATAGAGTAATCCTATTTTCCAAAGTCCATAGTAACTCAGACTTTGCAGTGCTCCCTTTTCTTTTTTTTTTTTTTTCTTTTTCTTTTTCTAGAAATCTATGTATAGGTATTTGTTTTTACATTATATGAATCAAATCTATATTTTTTAATAATACTTTCTTTTCCCTTTTTTTCCATCTTTTTTCTCAAATATATGCTATCTTCATGGAACCGATGCATTATAGATGCCAGTCCCGTGTGCCAATTTTTTTTTCGACCAACTGAAAAACGTGTGATTTGAAAAATTGCCAAGTAGAAAAACATGGCAGCTGGCGGCGGTGTGTGTTTTCTGAAAGATTTAAAAAAAAAAAAAAAAAAAGCATGGCGGCGGTCACGGGGCATATTTGAAACACAACATTAACAAAACTAAACTTTTAAAGGAAAAACAGATTAACAATTTAAAGCATTATTAAAATAAAATTAGCATAGTAAAAATCATTTTTACGTTATTTAAAAAATAAATAACAGATTAGTAATATTTATGATAGTGTCAACAGAATAAATACAATATATAGCATTTTAATAAGCACTAATATTATGAAAATTCTAACATGTGAGGGAGGATTCCCCCCTCAACCCCCCTTGTAATAAAAGAAATGCAAAATAAACAATAACACTTTTTAACAATTTCAAACCGAAATAACTTCACCCGTCATAACTAAATTAACTAAATCCCAGAAAATGATAAGAACAAAAACAAAATGTTCCAAATCAAAACATCTTGTTTGATTTAGAATAAAAATAACAAGAACTGAAAAAACTACACCCACCATACCTAAAATACTAAACCCCAAAAAATGATTTAAAAAAAAAAAAAAAAAGTCCTGTTCTAGGCGAATGTAAACACCCACCGTAACTAAATTACTTACCTAACCTAGGTGACACCTTACCACTCCGCATCTGGAACAAAAAGAACAGCTAAGAACATTTAGAACAGCAAATTTTCATATAGTGCCGGGTAATGATGTCAAAAATCATGTGCACCAATAGGATGCAAGAACATATCGGAGCTTCTATATCCCCCAACCAAAGTTAGGGCATATACAGCAACCCAATCATCACCCCATAAAATTGCCAAGTTTGGCGAGAAAAAAAACACGGCATCTATAATGCATCTGTACCATCCTCACAACCTCAGTTATATACAGGTTTAGCTGCATCAGCAGGGGGGGGGGGGAAAGAAGCTTAGCAAGACATTTTGCCTAAGTGTTTGCAGCTCTCTCTGCAAGACTGAAATTCTGTATATTTGATTTCTTGCTCTTGTCTGAGATAGATGGGTTTTCATCCATACTTTGTTCTCTTTTGAGGAGTTAAAATGAAATTTTGACTCCAGTCTTTGAATATACTTTCTGGATTTTTATTCAATAAGCTGTGGACCAGCAACTTGTCGTTTCACCATCCATACACCACTTTTGATTTGTGCTGCAACAACTGCATGTGAGTAGCCCACTAAATGCAACATTTCTGATATTGATGTTCCCAGTCATATAATGATTTGACTTGTATCAAAGTCCAATAAATCAGCTGCTTTTTCCATTATATCACTAATCACACTATGTTTGGAAAGACAATGCATAGCCACTTTATATACACATGCAGTGGTTTTGTTTCTGGGTGAGCCCATTGTTATAAATGGAGGGTGGTCATAATGCAATGGCTCTTCGGTGTATGTGTAGATTTTTTTTAAAAGCTGATGTGTGCAAAAAACTATTCTTTTGATACTTTTATGAAGTTTTATCTCAGAAAATCTTTCAGGTTATTTATATTACTTTTAACTGTAATAATTTAACTGTAGATATGGATATTTACAATTATATAATTATAGACATTAATATTACTGTGCCTCAGATATAAATAACTGTGTGTGGAACCATAACAATTTATCTAGTAATCTCTAAATTTATTAATAGCTAAATAATATTAAATTTAAAGGAAGTTTGTAGTTAACAGTCTTTCACTTATTTATTTTATAAAAGAGTTTTGAAAAATGTAAAGGTGGATGATAAATGGAAGCAAAATATTATTTTCATTTATATGTCTGAAATGTAATTTAAAAATATTGTTCAGTTAAAAATATTAAACTATTTCTAGGTTATTAAAGAAAGTGGTGGTGAAATTGAAGATTCTTATAGCAATAAATGTACTCATGTTATTTGTGAAAGTCAGAAGAATCCTATTGTTCAGCAGGTAATTTTTCATGGGAGTTATTCTAACCTATTAATTATTAATATAGAATTTCTGAAATAGCAATTTTTATGAATTTTGATTTTACTGATTTTTGAAAATATAGTGTAGCTCTGATTCAGTACCACTACCTGTTCGAATGTGGATTATATGTCTAATGATAATACTGTATTAAAATAGCTACTTCTTTAAATTGCACACAATGGAAAATTGGATGTTTGCATTCATTATATATGTGTAAAATTTGAAGTTTTTCTATTTATTTTTGGGGAAAGGGATTAATTTTAAACTGCTTAGGATTTTTATTTCATTGCAATAATTTTTCCACATTCTTTTTCTACAGCTAAGAAATTTATTTGTTTGTTATTCTTTTTATCTGTGGTATTTTATTTTCTAAAATGCTTCATAGTTTATCAACTGAAACCTTTGAAATATTACACTAAAAAGTCCTGCATTGATGTAATCTGTTGGTATGAAGGAATACAGCAAATTAGTTGATTTCTTTTTATAAATATCTTCTAAAGAAAATGAAAAACTTGTTTATACTCATTTTATTAGCAAATTTACAGTGATACAAGATAATGAAACACTTAATCAACTGTGAATGGGAACGCTAAATTTCAAATATTGTGAGAATGAATATTCTAACATATCTTATGTTATAACAATTAAAGAAAATATTTGTTTCCAACAGTATTTGTACAATGCTTGAAAATTCTTTTAAACCTTTTTTCCCCTTCCATTGTGGAAAAGAGCTGCTTTTTCTTTATATAAAAGTTTTTTGTTGTTGTTGTTGTTGCCACCATTTCCTCTTGTGCACATAAATTATTATTACACATTTTTATATCATTAAAACCAAAGCCATTTGATAGTAAATTGTAATAACTTATATCTGTTCCTTGCAAATATGGTGTATATTTTCCTTTGATTGTTATTTTAATCTTTGATGTAATGTTAATCAGTAACTAATTTTATACTATAAATCTTATTTATTTTTGTTTTTTTATGTTCCCAGTTCACATTATAATGTGCATAAATAGTAAAAATTGAAAATTAGTGCATTCAGAAAGTTTGCTTTGGTAACACTGCATCAGTTTACACTTTATTCAAAAAATATTTAGAATAAAACAATACAAAATTGTAATAACTAAATCTATACTACTATGTTGTCTCAGTTGATACTTGTCAATAGAGTGCAAACCTTGCTCCAAGAAGTCTTAGTTGGAGGTAAGGTCATATGTCGTAGATAGTGATCTTTCATTGTCCTTTGTTTTCATCTTTGTATCGTGCACTGAAAACCTTTCTTGATCTATAACCTTTCTTTTTATCTATCTTATATAATATGAACTTGAAACCTAAAATTAACAGAATGACAACAATGTTTAGCTATATCATAAATGTGCATGCATATTTATATTTGTTACATTTATTTAAATTGTTTCTAATCAATTTCATTACACTAATATGAACTTAAGTTGTATTTAAGTAATGTAGATATTTTAATCATAATCAATGTTCCTAAAATCCAGATTTTTCTGAAATAGACTTGTTAAAGCTACATTATTCTATATTATTAAATGCCATATATATAATAATTATGAAAAAGTTCTAATTTACACTTAATTATTTACAAGTGTGTTTTATATTTTTGAAGTATTAAATCGAGAAAATATAAATATATAAAATAATTGAATTAAAGTATGATGAAGTATTTAATTGTATAAATGATTTTCATTATTTTATGTTTTAATTATGTGTATAAATTGCATATGTGCATACTTAGTGGACAGCACACTAAATTATGTTGTTTTTTCTGACAATTGCCTGACTGTTGGCATGTCGGTATATATATATATATATATATATATTAACATTTCATTCATCCTTGTTTTATGAAATTGCACTCATAAAGAGCTTATTGTTTGCTTCATTTTCAATTGAATTCTTAGGCCATGAGAGAAGGAAAAAGGTGTATAACTGCATATTGGTTAAATGACATATTAGAAAAAAAGAAATTGAGACACCCTTGGCTTGCATATCACTTCCCAACTCCCTTTTCTGATGAAAAACCTTGCAAAAACCAGGTAATTTTATAAATGACAACAATTGTGTGTATATTTTTTTCATTCTTTAAATATGCTGTAGTAATCTTTCAATTTTATGTAAATTTCTAAACTGTTTCTTATTTTAAACACATTAAATGTGTTTAATGTTAATTTGTTTATTCGAATTTATCTCAGCTTTAAGGTATAAATCACTGTAAAAGCTATTCTTTTGTTATTATTTTTGTTGTATCTTTTAATACAGAAGTCCTTTGTTTTTGAAATAGATAATAATAATATTAATAATAATTTTTATTATAGTAGTGATTGCCTCTAATTCTGAATTCACACTATGGTGGTATATAAGTTATACTAGTTGAAGATTAAATGGTAGTCAGTTTCAAATTGATCAGATTTCTTCAGAAAAGTTGTGAAATGTTTATGTCCCCCATTAAATATGGGACATTTATAAATAACTGGGTAATCTAATCATGTAACCAGTGTAATATTTTGAGTTTTATAGACCAACTGTAAATCCTATTCATGATTTTATAATATTACACAGAAATACTTTTTTTTTATTGTTATTGAGAATTTTATTTCTTTTTGAATGTTTGTATAGTATAGTTCTATTTAAATTTGTCTTTTTGTTAAGCTAATACCATAAGTTTAATTAATATCAGGATTTTAATGTTTCATTATCATATTTGTGTTCTCAATCAGTAAATTCATTTTATTTAGATCATCACAATTACTAATTTTGAACCAGAAGAAAGAAATATTTTAAAGCATTTAATCGAAATCTTAGGTGCCAAATATACTGGGTATATGACATCACATAACTCAGTTATAATCTGCAAGAGGTATGTATCTTTGCTTTTTTTTTAAGCTTTTAGCTGTTGTTCCTAGTTTAATTATCCTTCTTGATATAATAAAATGACTAATGTTATTAATCAAATATGAGTTAGAAAAAATGTTAATGAGGTAATGTAAAAGAGTTATTGAATTGAAATTTGTATTTAAAAACATTTTTAAAAAGGTGTATGGTTTATAATCATAAAGGCATACAGAATCATCTTCTAATTTGATAAAGTTTTTCAAAGTTTATTAGAATTATGAGTGTTAATTAAGAACTTAATTTTTTACTGTCATAAATAAATTATAATGTGCATATAAATTATGCAAATTTCATATCATTTACTACCGTTGTAGAAATAATCGTGTTTATTTCTTCACTATAGTGTATCCTTTAGTTTAAAAGAAACCAATTTTTACTGCTTTTTTCATTCTTAAAAAATAAAGGTAAAGGAAAACAAAGTAAATTTTTTCATTATTTATTTTATTTTATTTATTTATTTATTTTTGGATTGGCTCCAAATCCTTCATACGCATAATGTCAAAAATGGGGGTTTCATACTAATTCAATAACAGTTAATGGAACCATCTAATAAAAACTTGAAAAGAATGGAAGGAGTGAATTCCTATTATTAATATTTCAGTATGAGATTATGTATGTTATATACATTAATGAGTATGCTGATAAAAGTTTTTTTTTTTTTCTTTTTTTCATATTTAGAATGAGTATGAATTGTTTAAAGCTTTTACGGTTTTGAAATACATTCTCAACATCCCTATCTTTTTAGGGACATTTTTCCTATTTTTTTAAAAATGATATTTACTATTTTTGAACATTTCCCAGCTATTTTTTCTTTTATTTATTTATTTATTTCTTTTTTATTATTTTATTTCTTTTTTTTAAACTCACTTTAGGGCTTTTTTTTTAGCAAATTATAATTTTTATGATGGAGACTAGTTTTGTGGATATATGTTTACTAAATTTAATGATGTATTCAAATTCAGTTTATTGTAGAAATCTGTTTTCTATTTATAACATGGTATATAAAGTACTGCATTCAAAACTTTGTTTTGTTTTGTGACCAAAACATGCATTTCATTCAAAAGTCAAAGTTTTTCATGGCTAATAATATTTGTTTTGTGTTACTATTCCATTTAAACCACTAAATTGAAAAAACTTTTGTTTACAGTTAATGATATCATAATATATTTATTACTACTTTTATATAATAATATTCAAATTTGTAAGACAAGAATGTTGTGATTATGTTTTGTAATGAGTGCAATAACAAAAATGTAACAGGTTTCTTTAATAATATTAAATTTGATCATAAATGATGAGTTTTGTTTATCTAGAAGAGCAATGTATAAATCAAACTAAATCTGGATGTATGAAACATCAAGTTTTTATCTTATTTTAGGATCCCTAGATTAAACTATGCTGACATGTACCAGGGAGAACAAAAATCTCAATGTATTATAAAAATTAATATATTTGAAACTGCTTAAATTGTTTATGAAGATAGATTTTAGAACTTTTTAATGGCACTAATTACTATAGCAATTTTTATTTAATGTCTCTGGAGTAATAGGTTATAAATGTGTGTAGAAATAGTCTTGAAAAAAAAAATCTGACTAATGTAAGTGGTCTGTAGCATCTGAATATATACTTTCTGTATTTGTGGGGATCTGTCAAAAAGTAAAATTCACTGCAAACTTTAAAGTAGTTAGACTCTTTTGTAAATAGCCTTTAAAAAATTTAAGGCTGTTTATATGGCATATATTACAACACATTTCACATGATAGTAGAGAATCAACTCTGACTTTATTTTAGCCTCCACAATGATTGTCTCTTCTTTTATGAACTCCAGGCAGGGGAAGGGGTGGGCAAAAGTCTAAAAGATTATGAGTATTCATTAAATAGTTGTTTCTCTTGTATCAGCTTGATGGTCACATCTAAGGCTACCTTAATTGCAGTGGACACAGAATTTAGTAAGAAGGATATGTATACTTTGATGCCCAGTTTTGTTTTAGAGGATTCTTCAACTGTAAAGGAAAAGTCAGAAACATCCTCTTTTGGGTTGAAAACTATATCCCTTTAGAAGATGATAAGGCACACATGTTCTAACTTAATAAGAATCATTGTTGGTTTCCAACCAAGAAAGAAAGAAAAAAAAATGTGGGTGGGTGGTTGTTTTTAGTTGAAGCTCACTTTAGGAAACAAATGCAAATAACTGCTTTTTCTTATATAATGCTACATTATGTATAAAGTTTTGTTTTTTAATTTATTAACTTTTTAATACGATTATTGAGCCACTGATTAACAGTTATCTCCAACAGGTGCTTAATTTGTTTGGTCTCAGAACTAACCAATATTTAGACATTTTACTGCAATTTATTCTGTACTAAAACAGTTTTACTGTATTATTTATCCTAAATATGCTGTTGTAGATTGTTCAAAATATTACTGGATTTTTAAAAATCCAGTGAACTGTTATTTCAGCAAAGACAAAGAAAGAGAGGGAGCTTCCAGAAGAGTTTTTAAATCCTGCAAAATTTTTATTCAGTACTTGTATGTTGATTGGTTAAATTTTTTATTTATTTATTTTTAAGTCGAAACCTCAAAAACAGATCTGTCCAGTCCAAAAGATTTGGACCACTTTGTATATATGTAATATAACCAAATTATTACACTTTAATATCTCTTAAGAATTCTCTTCCTTCAAATTTATTTTCCCAGCCACAAAATATCTTAATTAAAGGAGTGTCTGCAACTTAAAATTTTTTCAACCCATTTTCCAAAACTTTATCTGCAATTAATGCAAATTTTCTGCCCACTCTCCATATTTTCCAGCCATTTCTGGCTGACTTTTCAATGATCTAAGTTCCTGTCTGACTGTTTATAACACTGACTAAGCAGCTCTCTAAGAAGGGTATTACTTTTCTTGCTCCCATTCTTTGCAAGATTTTTAAATCCTGCATTGCTTATGGTCATGTTCCTTAGTCTTGGAGGTATAATAAGTTTGTCTTTATTCCCAAACCTGGGAAAGATAACTACTATGAGGCTAAGTCTTTTAGACCTATCAGTCTCACTTCTTTTCTTTTGAAAACATTAGAAAAGCTTGTTGACAGGTACCTTAGGGATTCTGTCCTTGTTGCTGATCCCTTGTCGCCTCGGAAGCATGCGTATCAGCCTAGTAGATGATCTTTCTTTCCTTTTGGAAAAAAGCATTCACGATAAGGAAATTGCTCTTGCAGTATTTTTAGATATTGAGAGAGCCTTTGATAGGGTTATCATTGATACTATTGTTAAATAAATTAATTTCAGTAACTTCTGCTTATCTTATATTTTAGAAGTAAAAAAATACTATCTACCTAAAGAGAAGTTTTCAATATTCTTTTAAATCCTGATAAGATTTATTTTCATGGTTTCTGCGCACCTGGAAAGTCATGGAAAATCATGGATTTAGACAATGGACTAATTTTGTCATGGAAAGTCATGATTTTTCAAGTAAAATGAGTAAAAGTCATGGAAAATCATGGATCTGCTAAACTACCGATTAAAAAAAAAAAAGCATTGAATTGTTTAATTCTATTTTTACTTGTCATTTGGCTGAAGTTTCTGAGTTTGGTATTTATGTACTATCCTATTGACCATATTGCCAAGTAAAATTTATTCACCAAGGAAACTCAAAGCAAGAAAGCTTAATGGGTGGGTAAATGTATATTATTCTGGTCTTTTCTTAAATTGTAGATTAAAATTTTATTAATATAATATTCATTATTTTTTAATAAAAATTAGTTAAGATTTTTGCACAAAATATAAGTTTATCTCTAGAGATATTGTCTATAAACATTATAGGGTTATATTTGGCTATTATTCATGGTCACCTGGATAATAATACCAAAGTACCCTGAATTCAAATCGGAAACATTTTGATTGAAAAATTGTTATATGATTAAACTTAGGTATGTAGATACAGCAATTTATTTTTATGTATGTGAGTTTATTAACACTTATGAAGTAAGTTTATAGTTTTTTTATGATAAAATTCCTGTAACTTCTTTAAAAGCATATATTTTATTTGTATGTACGTCAGAAATTTTATTCATATATACTTTAACAAAAGCTTTTTAAAATCATGGAAAATGATCTGCTAAATCAGGGAAAGTCATGAAAAGTCATGGATTTGAAAAATTTTATTTTGGCAGATACCTTGTATTTTGCTATAAATTTATCTTTAGTAAGAATTCTATGGTATTTTCATAAATTAAAAGTTTTTGTTATTTTTAAAATTATTTTATAGAAATTGTTTTAATAAATTTTTTATTTTTATTATTCAATTTTAATATTTTAGGAAGGAGGGTAAAAAAGTTCAAAGAGCAAAATCATGGAAGATTCCAGTTGTAAATGTTCAGTGGCTTCATGATTTGATGTTTGGTCTTGTTGATGCTCTTAAATTGCCAATGGCACATAAATATCAACAATATGATATGGACAATCCATTTGCTGTGGATTATGCTGCTGTTCCATATCTTATGGGTAATTATGTATTATATTTCACAAAAAATTGGTTTTTAATGATTGCATTACTTTAATTTTGTAAAATATAAATTCTACAATTTTTATTATGTTTTATTTGTATATTGACATTTTTTTTAGTATATAAAAATTTCTTATTACAGATATTTGTTGGGAATCAATGACTTTATGTATAAGTTAATGTCAATATCCAAAGAGTATCTAAAAAGAAGTGCTTTACCAGGGTATCAGATTATTTTACTTATAGTTATAAAGTCCTTTTATAAAGCAAAACTGACTTTTTTTTATAAAACAATAGAAATATCTTTAATAAACAGTGGAAAAAGTGACATAAATGATAAAAATTACTGCAGGTGTATTAAAATATTTGATGTAGCACCACAACTTTATTAAGTACACGCTGAATGATGGCCAATCGGTTAGGGTGCTGGCCTTCTAGAGTTCTGGTGCTGGGTGCTCTAGGGTGCTGGTACCAGAGTTCGTGGGTTCAAATCCCACTGTGGCATGGTTGTTCATAGCCGTTTGGAATCAGCTTTAAGCCATAGGTTCAGGCCTCATTAGCCCTTGTGTTGCAAAATACATGGTTTCCGCGCACCTGGAAAGTCATGGAAAATCATGGATTTAGACAAAGGATTAATTTTGTCATGGAAAGTCATGATTTTTCAAGTAAAATGATTAAAAGTCATGGATCTGCTAAACTACCGATTAAAAAAAATGCATTGAATTGTTTAATTCTATTTTTACTTGTCATTTGGCTGAAGTTTCTGAGTTTGGTATTTATGTATTATCCTATTGATCATATTGCCAAGTAAAATTTATTCACCAAGGAAACTCAAAGCAAGAAAACTTAATGGGCGGGTAAATGTATATTATTCTGGTCTTTTCTTAAATTGTAGATTAAAATTTTATTAATATAATATTCATTATTTTTTTAATAAAAATTAGTTAAGATTTTTGCACAAAATATAAGTTTATCTCTAGGGATATTGTATATAAACATTATAGGATTATATTTGGCTATTATTCATGGTCACCCAGATAATACCAAAGTACCCTGAATTCAAATTGGAAACATTTTGATTGAAAAATTGCTATATGATTGAACTTAGGTATGTAGGTACAATTTATTTTTATGTGTGTGAGTTTATTAACACTTATAAAGTAAGTTTATAGTTTTTTATGATAAAATTCCTGTAATTTCTCTAAAAGCATATATTTTATTTGTATGTACATCAGAAGTTTTATTCATATATACTTTAACGAAAGCTTTTTAAAGTCATGGAAAATGATCTGCTAAATCAGGGAAAGTCATGAAAAGTCATGGATTTGAAAAATTTTATTTTGGCAGATACCCTGAAAATAGTAGACCGTAGTACTCCAAACCGAACCGAATCATTAAATACAAATATTAAATTATACAGCTGAATAGGTAGAATGTTTCTCTTTCATACCTGAGTTCATGGATTCGAATCCTGCTGATGTCATGGATGTTTGTAGCCATTCAGAATTGGCTTTTTAAGTAGTAGGTTTTGATCTCATCCTTTGTGTACCAAAACAGTAGCCATGGTACCCAAAACCAAACCTATAAAATTATGCACATTTTTTTATATATGTATTTTGTGATCTATTTTCAGAATTATTATTTGTTTATTCCTTTAAAGGATCAAAGTAAGTTTTGTTTTTCAAGTTCACTATGTTGTCTGAGTAAAGTTAAAGTACAGCCTTATAATACTTATTTTCATTTGTTGAATCATTTGGAGTAAGGGAGGTTCGCTTTTAAAATCACTATTCTAAGGTTAAAGATCATATCAGTGGTGATGCATTTTTGCAATTTTATTATTCAAATTATTTCTTTGTAACCTTTGTTCTTTTATAAAAGTGAATTTGGGCCCATAATTTGGAAAGTGCCTTTTTTTATATAAATTTTTGTAAAAGTGTCTTTCTCCCTCGCTCTTCATGCATAATTCTCTCATGCATAATTATTTTCACACAGTTTTATAATTTTATTAAAACCAAAACCCTTTGGTAATAAATTACAATTTATCTTCTATAATATCTGTTTATTTCAAATGTAGTATGCGTTTTTATTTGATTGTTATTAATATAACTGGGTAATCAAGTTCATAGTGTGAATCTTTTAATTACTATCACTATTATTTTATATTGTCAGTCACATTATAATTAAGAGTAAAATTTGAAAATAAGTTCATTCAGAAAGTTTGCTTTAGTAATCAATCGATGCATTACTCAAAATTATTTAGAATAAAACCAATATGAATTGCAATTAAATATGCGTTACTATGATGTATCAGTAGATGTTTCTTTATCTTTCCAATTAAAAACCCTATTAATAGAATAAATGTTTTACTTTATTTGGTATATATATCATGCAGATTTACAATTTGATATACTTAAACAGCAAAATTTGAAATTGCTATAATTAAAAGATTGCTCAAGTTTTGCATAACTCCCAAATAATAAAATAACAATATACTGCTATAATGTTTTGTCAATAGGTCCCCCCCTCTTAAAATCCCCAGTTCTTTCCCTCCCTCCTACTGAGTATGAATTCTGCTCTCCATATTAGATTGTTATAAGAATTTTTAAATTCTTTAAGTTGGGTTAATCTTTTAGTTGCAAAACCTTTAGATGGCAAGAATTTCTTACCATATTTAAATATTGCTTATATTAATTTTTATATCTATATCATAGTTCTCTTCTTTGTGAAATGTATTTTCTTTTCCATTCTCATATACATATCATTTATTTTGGACATCAGGAATTACATCATAAAATGTCATTTATCTGTAAATAATAATCCTATATAGTACACTATTATCTCCATTAAGTTGAAGAGTAAGCTGTACATGACTAATTACAGATATATGTAGATGCTTCAAAATTTTCAATGTATTTTTTCGAATTGGATTTATTATGCATAAATTAATTTTAGTATTTTAATTAGTTTAATTGTTAATAACTATAAAGCAGTTGACTATCTTTATTAACTAAAAATTATTTATAAGTGAACATCTTCTAAATATTTAGTTGCAAATTCTTGCAGAATACCAAGAAGTTTTTCATATGGTTATAAGCATTTTATTGGGATTCTATTTGAACATGTGATGTATGAGAACAGAAATAAAATCTAGAAACAAATTAAGTGCAGAATAGGAAATATGACTGAGTATAACATAGAGCTGGACTTTGACAGTTGTGTAAAAAATGCAAGGTCGGTCTAGTCACTAAATATAATGCAAATGTACATGATACCAGGAGCACAAGTTATTGCTTTTAATGAATAAATTACATTAAATATATAAAAATTTATTAATAAAATAAATATTTTTTTTACTTCTCTTAGCTGAATTACCTGTAACATATTGATCTACTTTAAATATTTTATTAAAATATATATATATATATATATTTAAAGTTTCTCAGAAAAACCTTATAGTTTTAAGTGTTTTGTGATTTAACAAAGTTTGGAGATAACTGCTCTGTATTGAATAATTTTATAAATTCTTTTATTGTAATGGAGGGTTACATATTTGTTAAGTTTAATGTTTTTTATTATTTGTATATTTTCAGCTTCATGGAAAGTACCTATTAAATTGAATGAAGAACTGATGAAAGTAAGTTTTGTCCTTTTGTAACATTGTGGTGTAATATTATTGGATTTTTTTTTTTTTTTTTTTTTTAATATTATGATTAATAGTATACTTTTTTAAAGGATTTGTGATTGATAAAGTTGATTTTTTTTTTATTGAATAATTACTAATTTGTTATTGATTTTTACGTATTGTATTGAAATACATATAAATCAATAATATGTAGTTAATAGTATTTTCTTCTAAAAATAGAATTATTTATTTTCTTATACATTAATTTTGTTATAGCAGGTCTAGACAATTATTTCATTTAGTATCCTTTTAAAAAAATTTTTTTGTCTGCCTATAATTCTGTTTTACTACATTACATCACTTTTTAAAATTGTGCTCTTCTTTTTTTTTTACCCCTTCTAAATGAGATTGTTATAAAATGGGCACATACAGTTTTCAGTCAGGTACGATTTTAGCATTGAAAGATTTATTTAAAGGTAAATGCTCATAAGCATGGAACTAATAGGCAAAATATCTGTAAATGGTATTAGTACAGTAGATATTTGATTAACTGTGTTTGGGTTATCTGAATTGCTGGCTATCCACGATGCACATACAAAACACGAAAGCTAACATTGAATATGGGTGCAGGAAGATGCATTCTTCTTAATCTTCTTGTTATATTAAAATAAGAAGCTATATTAAGGCCAATTTTATAGAAATGTGATGATAGTACTGAAAAGAGTAAATTATTTTTATGATAGTGCAGAGAAATATTGTAAAAGATTTGAGAAAGTTTGAATGTTCTGAAAAGGAGGGCAAAGAAGCAGTGTAATAATGGATCAATATCAATGAAAATTGCAGTGTAATAATGTTTGAAATTATAATGACATTGTGTTACTTAAAGTTCAATAGAAACTAGGACAAAATAACCCTGGAAAAAAAAGGTAACTGTTCAAAAATTAAGTCATAGTGAGGCATTGATACACACTGAGTTATTTAATTACTTGGAGCAAGAATGAAATCACATCTACGGAAAAAACTGAGTTGAGAAATTTGTTTAGTAGAATTTGATGGAGAGTAAAAGAAAAATGAAAATAGACTTGTCATTTATTTATTCATAAAAGAGTGATTAAAAACAACTTTTATGCGTTTTTTTTTTTCCTAACTACTTGTAGATCTAAATAACATTAAAATTTATATTCATTCTCTTTCTTTCGTTATAATTTAAATATTAATGTCATTAATGATAATTATATATTTTCTAATTATGATATTTTTATATTATCTATCATGTTTTCAAAAATTTTGGGTAAAATTTACATAAAGTTAATCAAGAGTCTACAGTATTAGTAAAATAAATTTAAAAAATAATTAATGTGTTGATCTTTTGAAATGGTATTTAATATATAGTGTAAAGTGTTTCAAAAAATAAAACATTTAGCCTAGAAAAAGCAAAAGACACTAATTGTTGATGCATTATGACTGATTAGGTGTTAATTAAAATATAATTTCAAAACTTTTGAATATTAAATAAATTGTTCTGTTTTACTTTTTAATATATATATTACATTTCTTTGCAAACAGTATACCTATTAAGTACAGCAGTTTCCAACTTTGGAGGCACTCCTCCTTGGAATAGCACCAAAACTTTTTCATAAAAAATTATTTTTATTGCTATAATATCTACAAATGAATAATATTTAATATCATAATGTAACAATAAAAAATCCAGTTAATGTATATTTTTTATTTTTTATACATTTTTTACATACAATTCAGTTTTTGTAATGCAGAAAACAAAAATATAAAAATAAATTTACATGTAATTGAATGTAATAGCAAAACCTTATTTTATTGTTAATATGTTAATTGTAGTTTTTAGTATTTCTTAAACAGAATTAGTGTAGTTTAAAATATGTCTACATTATAATGCCTATTAAGAATAAAAGTGAGGAAGGTGCAGAAAAGAATTAACACTAGATTGCCCATGGAAGTCATTTTGACTGCTTTTCAATTTCAATTAGAAAAACAATTATGTATATAATGGCACAATTTCTTAGAATTTTGTGACTATAAATGCGTTTATTAATATGTTGTACAAAAAGACACAAAATTCCAAGAAATTGTGTTAATTTATGCATAATTGTTTTTCTAATTGAAATTAAAAAGCAATGAAAATGACTTCCTTGGGCAATCTAGTGTTAAACAGGTGTAGTAGTATAAAGGTTGGAAACTGCTACCTTGGTTATGTTACGGCAAATATTCATATGTAGTTTAGAAGTGCTTGAATTTTAAAATTTTACTATCAAGTAATTATTTATGGTCGTAATTTTTATGCTTTGTAAATAACATACCTCATTTACAAATGAATTGGGATTTTAAAAGGCATGGTTATATGTGTAAATTACCCTAAATTTATATTGTATTCCGACTCTGTAATGCTTTCCCCTCCCCCCCTAGAAACTCTCATCCCTTATTTTATGGCATTCCTCCTTCCCCCCCTCTCCATTCATTCCTTTTATACATTTTTTTCTTACTCAACTTTTACTGAGTTATGTAACAGCAGAATGAATTGCAGATAAACTGTCTTTCTCATATTTTGACAACAATCTGGTTTCCTTTTGTTGAAATAAATATTCAAATCTTCCCCCCCCCCCAGGAAAAACAAAAAGACTTTTAGGCTATTTATTGGCTATACAGGTGTTTAAAATTATCAGCACAAAATGGTCACTTAAGTGTTAAAACTGGAAGGGGGGGGCAAACTTTTAAGTCTTATTTAGCCTTAAGAAGTCTTTTATTTGTTTGACTTGTTTTTGAACTTAAGAGAGGGAGAAAAAGTGCTACTCCTTGTCTGCATGCTTAAAAATCAGTTGGGTTGTTAAAAATGGGTTGCTTTATCCTGGACTGAATTGTTTTTTAGATTAGGCCTAATGCTTTAAAAATGATATTTTTGCAGAATAAAACATATCAAGCTTTAAGAAACTGAATCAAGTGAAACATTGGATCATTATTTGTTAAAAGATGCTATAACATTTCCTGTGAAATAGTATTTATTTAAATAAATAGTATCTGTTAACGTGTTTGCATGTAAACAGGAAAATGCATGCATTGATCCAAGAATTTTTCATAACACTGTGTGAAAATTCTCAGTTTCTTTTTCAAAAAAATGTTTTAATAAATGTTTAAACAATCTTTTTATAAGTTTTTCACGTATCTTTTACTGATTACAATATGATCCTGATCATCATGTGTCACCTAAAAGCTCAAAAAATTTTCTTTAGAACCAATGTTATACTGTGGTATTATGCAAAGAGGTGGCCCCATAAGGAGACAGCATTTTAAAGACTTAATCATACTGCGAAAATCTATTGCTTGGTTCTGTTTAAAACATATCACATCTTTTATTTATTTATCTATTAAAAATAAATAAATAAAAACCTTCTTTTTGGTTTATGGGTCTACAAATCTCCAAACTGAGTTGCTGTTTTTTTTATGTAAATGAATTAGTCATGAGCCTCAGACAAAAACTTAAGCGGACAGTAGTACAGGTCATTATCAGTAACTACATATAAATGCCTTGTTTAAGGTCATTTATAGGGGTATTTAAAAGCGTTATAAAATGTTCCAAAATTGTGTGGCTTAGTAGCATACACTCATCACTGAATCCAAAAACTTTCACTCAAACGAGTTGAGTGTTTTCTACGGTTCTTTGAATACAGAACCATTTCAAACATTTTTTTAACTATGTTCAAAAATACCTAGTTTTATATGGTTCAACATATATTTGTGAAAGAACTTTTTCATTAATGATTTACACAAAAAATAAATATCAATCACAAATTACTGATGAAAATCTACACTTGGTATTAAGGATTGCTACAAGTGATTTGGATCCAAATTTTGAAGAAATATCAAATGAACATTCCAGATTTCACGTTTTGCATTAACTAAAACTATTCTATTTTAACGTTTGATGTTTGTCTTTTCTTTTTATAATTCTATTTACCATTATATTTACAAAATGTAATATAAATATCAAAATAAAATCTTTCATATAACTGATTTATTTAATGACGATTAATTTAATATAATGGATCAATTTTCTTTAAAAAATACATGACATATTTTACTGGGCACAAATTGTTCGCCTATACGCCTAAGTAAAACAATTTATTATTACTATTATCTTTTATTAACTGTCAAATTTCTCTGTCCAAATCCTTTAAAATGATACTTATAGTATTTTTGGCAAAAATATTTCTTGGGCAGGGAAAAAACTCCACCCAAAAAAAATCGCGTGTGCACAGCATAAGCGGTATAGTCCTCTGGCCCGGGAGACATTTTGAAAATTTCATTTTGGCCCACGCTTAAAGTATTTGCCCACTCCTGATATAGACCTTAAATTTAAAAAAAAAAATAGTGTGAACAGCAGGTCTTGAAGAGTCTTCAAAGACCTTGTGAAGAGTTTTTATTATTATAATTTTTTTCTTTACATGTTTCTTTGTTTTATATTGAAACGAGATTTGATAAATAAGCAGGAAATCTTGACAGGCATTATTTTTTTCCCTTCAAAATTGCAAGGAAAGGTTTAAAAAATCAATAATCAAGGAAGATCAACTTTTGTGTTTCTTGAATTATGTAACTTTTGTATTAAAATACTATAACGTTGGTGTTTCCACAGTTGATATATTAAACTAGGACAAAATTGTTTTGTTTTTTAGTGCTTTTATGCTTTAGATAATATTATTCAGTTCAAATATTGTATCAAACATTTATTTGTAGAAATATTCTTTGAATGAAAATAAAGAAACAAGTGCTGTTGCATCTGAAAAGTCCAATGCTAAAGTAAGTTGTGTTCATTAATTTTTATCACATTCATTGAATAGGAGGGGGGGAAGCATATATTTTTTTAGTTCTCCATTTCTAGTAAAATGTTATATTCTTAACAACAAATAATTGAAACTGTTGGTCATTATGTTCCAATGTTTGCTTTACCTTAAATGAATAATCATTCTATATATATATATATATATATATATATAAAGATTTTTTTTTAAAGCATTCTTTGACAATTAGTAATTTTGCAGTTTTTATCCCCTTTCTCTTCTTTTTAATAGAGGGTACATATTTTTTTTTCTCTTTGGAAGATGGTTATATTTACAATTTGGGAGAGGGGGGAGAGTGAAAGATATTGTATGACAGGGTAGGGCAAATGTGTAGATCCCTTATTCATGGTTGATGAACTTTAGTATGCATTGGTAACATGTCACCAAGTGACCCATTTCCATACCCCCAAACTGCTATGCATATTTTTTGTTGTTGTTGTCGTTCTGAGAAATACAAAATAACAAAGGAATGCATTATTAGTAAAAAAAAAAAAAATATGCATTTAATGATTTTACAGCATATTTGCCAAAGTTCTATAAGGAGGTATATAAAGATACATATGTAAAAGTGAGCTAGTGTAATATCAACTTAAAACACAAACAAAATAAATTGACAATGATTGTATGGGAAGATGAGGGGATAATTTAATTGGTTTAACTAATTATATCAGGGTTTCTCAACTCTTTTAAATAGATGATAGATACACTAACAAAACTGAAAGTATTTTTGACATACATAAAAATTGATATTAAATAAAAAATGCAGGGAAAAAACCCTTAAGGAAATTACAATAATTATTTTAAAGTAGCAAAACCAATGTGTAGTGCAGTAATCATGCTGACAATATTTATGTATAAAGGGCTTTTGTTTTTTAATGCACTTTAAAACAGTTCTCAATATGTAATTACACAAGAACACTAATTTATATACACCTCAAAATGTTGCTACTTTCAATGCAGAGAAAGTTTTGTTTTCCTTTACTGTTATTTCTAAACTTAACCTATTTAGAAAAATGAAAAGAGTTTTGCTTAGACAACAGCAATATACAATCCTTTCTAGAACTAAAACACTCAGTAGATAAAAAATACATGGCCTGCTCGCAGATTTAAAAAAAAAGGGGGGAAAAGAATGCATAACCCCTCACAGCTAGAATAAAGAAAGAATTACATGCTTGAAAGCTAGATATGGGGAAGATGGGAGGGGGAATCACATGATGCACAGTAAATTTGATACTAAAGATACAATGCAAAGTTATTTTAATTATTTATCAAAAATACTCAGATTTGAAAATCTCTCAATAATCAGATATTGGGCAAGAATTGCAAATCTTTTCCAGACATAGAACACAAGCAAAGGAAAAATATTCTATATCCATATATGTTTCCCTAAAAGTACAAAATACTGAAACGTCATTGGAAAATGTGAGTTTAAACAATTCTTTTTCCAGACATAGAACACAAGCAAAGGAAAAATATTCTATATCCATATATGTTTCCCTAAAAGTACAAAATACTGAAACGTCATTGGAAAATGTGAGTTTAAACATGTTTTTTATATGACTTAGTGAACAAATTGCCAAATACTTTTTTGATTTTTAAAAAAGCAAGTGTTAAAGTGGTGGTTAAGTAATAAGGTTTTGGCATATCAGTCTCTCTCTCCACACACATGAACACTCTTTTGTTCATGCTTTTAAAAGGGTTTAGCATCCAGATTGTACACTATCTCAGTCCATGATAGCATCATGATCTTTAACATAGGATTAACAAAGAAATGCAATATGACACAGGTTCTGATATTTCTGATGTCTGTGTAATATTGGTTAAGTACTATGCAAGTTATCTTCAGGGTTATAGTACTATATTTTCTTATACTTGGGATGTCACAAATAACAATAAAATTTTTTTTAAAAAACCCAAAATCACTTATGTTTAAAATTAGACTTGCATATTTATCAAATGTATTTAGTCATTATTTTACTCTACTTCTACAGAGTTATTGAAAACCTCCAACCCCCTGCCTCCCCCCCAAGAAAAAAAATGGATGCAATTTTTTTAAATCTTAGGTTATTTATGGTTTTTTTTTTAACTTTCTTTTTGTAGGATAATTCTAAACGAGAATTAGATGAAAAATCGGAGCCAGAAGCAAAGAGACCACGGTAAGTTTTTTTTTAAGTACATTATTGGTAGTCGATTTACCTCTCAATTGCAAAAAAGTCATATTTAGGTACATATAAATAATTTTTAGTCAGTTTTTCCTTGTAAAAATTTTATACATTATATTTGCCATCTGTTTTGGAGCATCCAGAGCAACTCTTCAAAATCATGCTTCTTGCCCTGGATGGCTCTGCTATAAGTTTCATTTTTCTTGGGAAACTTTTTGCTTCGCTGTGTAATATAGAATGTTTATTTTCTCCAAAAACTGAAATTCATAAATTTAATCATGCATCAATGTGTAAATCTTGCATTCTGTCAAATTCATGCAATTTTCAAAAACAAATATGTTGAAAGTAGATTTCACCTATGTATAGAACTTTGAATTCGGGAAGACAGAAAGCATTCTATGGTATGCCAGGATTTATAGGTATGCATGCAGGAGGCCTATAGAATAAATATTAAAGTATTTTAACTTTAGCTCCTTTTTTTTTTTTTTTTTTTTTTTTTTTTTTTTTTTTAATTCTGCTTATTTATTTTGAGATTTTGCTGAAAGCATTTAGTGAGTAAATCACTTTATGTATCTTCTTCTCGCATTTGAGAGTAATTGTTATGTTGGTTAGTGTTTAATATGTCCATTGCCAAGCTGAAAATTGTGCCACTTGATGAAGGTTTGTACCTTCTCCAGATGGCAATATATACATTTTGCTATTTTGCTTAGAAACTTGATAGTGATGTCCAAGTGATAACACATAATCAATTTGTGAATACTCTCATCAAGCAATATTGTTTGATTGGCAAATAACTTGTCAATAAATATTTCTTTATATATTTTGTTATTGGAAAACAGATTGATTACAATATAATTATTAGTTCATAAAGGTAAATTTAAATCTCTAAACAGATTTTATAATATGACATTATATAAATTAATTTTGATGTCAAATTTTGCTGTTTTCCAATCTTTTTAGATAGGATATTTTGTAGTTGCAAAGTATTTATGGGAGAACTTAGAACTATCAGAGACAATGTGAGGTCCGAGATACTTTTACTATTTGGTCTTTGTGTTGTTTGCCATTTAAGAATGAAATTACATTGTCAACTGTTAAAGTTTTAAAAGATACAAGTGTGTGAGCAGAGTACAAGTATGATATTAGTGTTTGATTTGTATTGTAAGGTTTTTCTTGCTGCTTTTTTGGTATTGCTTGCAAATGGCTAGAAGCCATATTGGATTTTAGTTGATTTCATAATGATGCTTTCAGTAGAAAATAAGAGATTGGTCAACACTAAGAGTCTTAAATTCTATTTATTTAATGGATTAATATGTGAACCTCAAACACATTCATGCATATATATGTATACATATATATTTAACAGTATAAATTGTCGTTGTAGGGATTAATTTTGATTAAAACTGTTTGTACATATTTTTTTATGTATTTTTAAACTTATTTCTTAAAATTATCTTTATTTTCAGAGTTGAATCACCTCCTGTGGAGGAAAACATTCCATTAACTACACAGAATCCTCCAGATCCTGAAAATAAACCTCGTGTTTTGTTTACTGGTTTACAAAGTATTAAAGATCTTGCCAAAGTAAATATTTTTCTTTTTCATTATATTCATTAGAAATTATCACTTGAATTCTGTGCATTAAAATTATCCTAATTCTTACCCTAAAGAAAACTAATTAATATCCTGAGTAATAATTACAGCTTTTACTCTGTAAAATTTCAATTTCATAATTATTATTTGCCGTTCTAGATTGTTTGCCAGCTTGGTGGCTGTTTGGCTAAATCTACCACTGAATGTACTCATCTTGTAGCTGATAAGTATGCCAGAACAGTGAAATTCTTATGTGCCATACATGTAGCAAAGTATGTTGTAACTACCCAATGGTTATATGACTCAGAGAAAGAAAACAAGTTTGTCAGTAAGTTTGCTCATTTTCTAAGAATATTCTAATGTGTTTCAACCTCCAGGAATATACTATTTTATTTCTTTTAGAATATGAATTGAATCTAGGTAATGTAAGTTTGAAAAAGATATGTGATGAGTAACTTTTGTAAAATTTTAAAATGAACATATTCTTTCTATTTAAAATCTAAAATCAACATGTTCTTTATTTTAAAATACCTTAAGCCTAGAATTCTTAGGGTGCTTTATGATTCTAGAAGATATCAGTGTCATGAAATAATTTAGAAAATTTTTTAGAAGGATAATGACTATTCAAATGATTGAATATTAAAAAAGCTGCCTTACCTTCTTTCTTCCCAGGGAGAGCTTTGCATTATATTTTCTTACAGTGGCAATAAATCTTTAATTTCTGTGTTAAATTCACAAAACTACTAATTTGAGATGGGAAAAATAAAAGTTAAATGTTCCATAAAATGAAAAATAACATTCAGATGGAACATGTAACATGCAAAAACAAGGCTTAAGGAATGGAACTACAACAAGAATTTTTCATTGTCAGTTCAAAAGTGTTAATTTTGCAATTGTCTCAAAATAGGATCCTCTGCATAGGGAACTGGTTACAGTTTATTCTGTTTCTATCAATCCCAGTACTTTTCAAAAATCTGCAAAAATCTATGAATCAAACAAACCTATGAAAATCTATGAATTCAATTTTAATTTTTCATTTCAACATTTTCACCATCTCCAGAAAAAATTTCAATTGTCAAAAGAGCAATCACAGAACCAAGATTAAAATTTTAATTCTTGAAATTTTAAAAATATAGTTTTATATTTTATTAAAGATCTTCTATTTTCTTTTTAAAGTAATGTGAAGTATCTTTAGTATTTATTGTTATGTTAAAAATTTAGGAATTTTTTTATTTCAAGTTAAAGAAAAACATGTCATTACTCTTAATTACATCATTGGTTTATGTATACTCAGTTCAGAGGTTTTTAATATACTCAGATTTAGACTTATTTGGGTGAGGTATCATTGCTGTAAAATACCCATTGCACATGGAAAAGAGATATGCTTCTGACTTATGCAATTTTGACTAAAATATAAAAATACTAGATTGAATATAAAGAGCTGCAGCAATAAACAACTTTCATTATCAGTGTAAGTGAACTGTGGCTAAAGAAGTAGACTTGAAACTTACTTACATTAGCTTTGCATACTATTACGCATAGGGTATACTATTATGACTATAATAGTATACCCTATTTGCTAGGTGATTTGTTGTCATGGATATAAAATTTAAAGTACAAGTTAAGATAAAATGTATATATAGAATCTAACAGAAAAACAACCTGCTAAGAGTCTTGTTTCTGAATTGATTTAGTTGTGATGTAGATAACACCCAACAAACTCCATAGCTTTTTTTCATCCATAATTTACCTGAATAGAAATTGTTTTCAATGAGAAATGCACATTTAAAAAAAAAAAAAAAAAATGGTGGTTTTTAATTAATATCCCCCTAATTTTGGTCCTTTAAAGGTGAAACTTAGGAAAATTTTCCAAATCCACGTATACTTATGTTGACCATTATTTCCTAACAATTTTCAAAGAGTTAGTTTTAACATGCAGGCATAAACAGATTTTAATAGTATTTAAATGACACCATAATTAAGATCAAATTGAACTGTTTTGAATTCAGAAACTCAGTTGAATTAAACTGTGAAACTATTAAAATTAGTGGAAGTGGTGTAACACAGTTAAAAGTTAAGCACTGTGTATTATGAAATAAAAATATGGATATAGGGTAGGCAGAACATTAAAGGTACATATATGTTTAGAAAATAATGGCAACTTAGAATAAAATAATGAAAATGAAAAAAAAAATGGATGACTTAATACAATTGTTAAAAAGACAGATAAAAATAAAGCAAATTTAAGGGAGAATAAAATAACTTAATGACAATGTTAAATTATTGACATTACAGAAATGTAGACCTTTTTTTACATATTGACATTGTTTTAGATGCTTATAAATCTTTTATTTCCTTGTTAAATTTTCTTAAAATTAGCAACATCAAGAAATTGTAGAATTTTGATCAAAGCAGATATAGATGAATCAATAAAGCTTCAGTAGCTTTAGGTTCAGTAAATTAGAGGATCCTCTTATTTAAAAACTCAAAAATTAATTACTTTTGAACTGTTTAAACTAAGTTATGAAATCATATGTTGAGCTGTAGCACTTCTAAAGGGAAACATTTATTAAAATAATAATTAGATCCAGGCAATATTTTTAATATCAAGTTTTCAGAGGATAAATCATTTGTATTGACATTCTGTTGAAAGATTTAAAAAATATTTATAACTTTTTAGTAGTTTGCTGTATTTTAATAAACTATATACAAATTTTGTAAGTCTGCAAAAGTGCTTCAAGTGTATATAAAACTTTTAAATTTGGGTTTTATATATGAAGCGACAGATTAATTTGTTGGAGTGCTCAAGTAATGCCATCTATCAAGGATTAGTAAAAATGAAATTTCATTATATTAAGGTTTTAAGTTATATAGAATACAGAAAAGGATTTAATATCAACAGTGACCTTTTGATGGTATCAAAGATTACCTACCTAAATTGGTAACTCTTCAACAAAAATGTGGATTTGTTTCAAGAACAAATATATAAACATGCATACATATATACACTTAGTTTTATAGAGAGATTCTGTCACAAATGTTTAACCCTCTCATATCTTTAATTAAGACTTGAAAATATTTCCTTGTAGAAATTCTTAATTGTTTAAAAACATCTATTAGGAGAATTAATTTCCATGTAAAAATACACAAAATAATCTGCATTTGTTTTAACATTTTGTTTTTTTTTTAGGTGAAGAACAGTACATGCTTAGTGATCCTGAAAATGAAAAACTTTTTGGCTTTTCTCTTAGAAAAACCCTGAACCGATTAGATAGAACACCATTATTTAAGGTTTGTTTGTTTTTTTTTTTTTTTTTTTTTCTAATATTCTGGTAATATTTAGTGTTGTTTCCATGCATTTGTTTTAGAGTTAATAATGTTAATCATAAATACAATATTTGAAGGAGTTTTATGACAGCTGTTCCTTTACACCAAGGGTGGTCAACTTTCATAAATTGGGATGCCTTTTTTAAATGTATACCTACAGGCCAGTATATTTTTTAGAATGTGCATACCTACAAATTTTTGTTTTTCAAAGAAGTTTTTATTTACTCTTAATTATTAAGAAAATAGTCATCAATAAATAACATAATATATGCATCTCTTCATATCTCTCTCTCTCTCTGTGTGTGTGTGTGATGATGATGATAATGATGCAAATTAAGACATTGATTACTTATATTCTAACTGCTACAAATTTTCCATAGTCATTCCAAAGAATTTGAAGTAATTACAAAAAGCATTAGTGCTAAAAAATATGTAAGCAGTTTTCATGGCATATTTTCCTAAGTCCAGGTAACAGAGTTTCAATTCCATTTTCTCTCTTTTATTAAATAATTTTGCATATTTACGCGCACACACACACACACACACACACACACACACACATATATATATATATATATATATATATATATATATATAATACATACTTATTCCAATTGTCTGTGTATATTTGTATACACACATAACAGTCAAACCTGTCTATCTCGAATCTCTTGGGAGTAAAAAAAAAAAAAAATTCGAGGTAAACAGGTTTCGAGATACACAGGTTTTGTGATAATAGACTAAGAAAATTTCTTTACACAACACAAAAGATTGAAAATTTGAAGTACTTTTCGTTTTATTTACATACCTTACAGTAAGTAATCCGTTAGGAGTTTTTGATGCAAAACTGTTTTAGGCTGGACATTTTTTTGTAGTTTAGATGCAGTGGCGAAATAATCTTGATCAATATTTTCTTGGGATTCAAGAAAAATTCTTAGTGTTTCAATGGCTTTTTCTGTTTCTTTTGGCGTAACAACTCTTTCTACATCGCTGTTGTCCTCTTTGTCATGATCCTCTTCATCAAGTTACCCGAATATTTTCTAAAATTTCAGAATCGGTTCATAATATTCCGCTCGTTACCACTGATTCATCTACTTCTATAGAAGCTTGAAATGAAGTGTCAGAATTCAGTTTCTCTCTAATAATCATCCGTTCCTTCGGGTTTTCATCAGTTTCCTAACCCGGTTGCTCTTCGGTTTCTTTTAGATGTTGTTCTCCCACTGTGCATTTTTAGTACAATTCCCACCTAGTCCCTGACCAAATAGCCCCCCGAGAGAGAAAACTAGAAGTGTATTTCCTGGAAATGGGGACTTGTGCGGCTGTCAACGCTATAAGACTCTAAACTGAAATGTTCTGTTTCTTACAAAAATTCGAGATAGACAGGTTTTGGAAAAAAATTAATTTGAGATAGGATTGGAAAATACGTTAAATTCTTATTGAAAATGTAGGGAAATTGAAAACATTCGACATAGACAGGTTTCGAGGTAGACAGGTTTGACTGTATATACATACTTGCACACTCTGATTACAATATATATATATACATGACAACATTTGGGTTGTGTCATTATTAAATGCTTTAAATATGGTTAATGACCACTATTTGAGGGTTGTATTGTTTTCTAAAAAATTTTTTAAGATTTGTATTGGGACAGATTAGATGCAAAATTTTATTAGAAAATTACACTGTTAATGAAGATTTTTTTTTTTCTCAGACTACTTAAAAATTACTTAATTCTTAGCTGTAATAAACAAAAAGGGAATCCTCTTTTGCTCTTGAAGCTCAAAAGAAAAATCAAAATTAATTAAAAAGCCATTGAAACAAGCAAGTCATTAGTCAATGAAGCTATAAAGAAAGTTAATACTATTACAAAACAAATGGAATATGTAAAATAATAATGAGAAATTTTTAATAATATATTAGGCTGAATTATTTAGTTATAAATAAAATGTGAAAAAGCAGAACTGCAAGAATTGTCAGTTTTTTTAATAATTATTTTAATGAAATTGATTAATTCTCTTTTAATCATGCAGGTGATTTTAAATAACCCAAAGACAGAAAAAAATATTTCTAAATATTTAATATATTGGGATTTTATTTATTTATATTAAAATTTTTAACTTATTTTAAATATAAATTTATTTTTGGTTTTATAAATGATTTGAAAGAAATTGTGTATTAAATAGTGTGAATTTATCTAAGGAGGAATTGCAAACCACTTGGAAATATCAGGTAATTTCTAAATAGTTTCCCTCCCTGGACACTAAGTATTCATAATTTATTGCTCTAACTTACTTTTTATGTCATATTATCAATGGCATTTTCAACAAGGAAAAGCATCTTCTTAAAAAGTTAAAATAAAAGTAGTTCTTTGCTATTGTAATGATTGTATATATTTTATGTGTAATTTTTTAATGAATTTTTAAAATAAAATGTCAGCAAATTCTTTAAAAGTATCCCCAAAACTACAGGAAATGGATTAAATAAATATATATTAGGATAAATTAGCAGAGTGACAGGAATAGCTAGCCTGATGCATTGTCTAGCTAAAATGGTCTTGGAGTAAGAGTTATATCAGTTGTGTTTACTTTTATTTTATTCGAATTATTTTAATTTTGTAAAGATAGCCCTGCTTAATTTTATACTTGTATTCCTTCATTAATATATATCTTTTTCTTCCTTTCAAAGGATTATGTATTTTACATTACTCCTTCAGTATTTCCCAAACCAGATTTTCTGAAGCATATCATAGAAGCTGGTGGAGGAGTACCTGTTTTCAAAAAGGCACCTTCTTTGAGACAAGTTACTACAATGGAACAAGTAATGCAAAAGCATTCATATTTAATTGAATAAGAGTCTATTATAATACTTGCATGACATTTTAAGAATTTTTTCTTTTTATAAATATTTCTAACTTTATTTGGATATAAGGATACTTGGATTGTTAAGCCAGATATCAGGAAAGAAAATTTAGGAAACAGACTCTTAGGAATAATCAACAAGCATGTTGGCAATAGAAAGCAAACACAGATTGAAGAATTTTCCCTAGTCCCCGTTTCAAATCATCAACCCATTCATATCATCTTTGACTTTCTTGAGCTTCTGTTAGTATATCAATAGAGAAAAGGAATTTGAATAGCCTTCAGAACTCATTGCAGTTGGGGATGTTCTTCATCTCCCCTCTTCTCATTTCTCCCTTTCCAGGCCAACAAAACCCACAGTAGGCAGGATTTATTAAATGTATTTATTCCTTTCATTTCATGATTTAATTTCAAAGAATTTTGGAAATATGAATCTTTAGAAAGGAAAAAAAAAAACCTTTCTTTTTTTACAACATATGTATTTATTGACATGTAACTTTCACATCTAGCCATAAAGGAAAGGTATGGATTCCCTCCTAGATAGTCTTTTCCAGTCCTTAACACCTGACAGAAAATCTGGGTGGGGTAGGAGGAATGTAAGCAGTAGTCGCTTAGGGTCAGATTCCATTATGTAATTGGGATAGTCTCATATTAGGTCAGTTTGACTACAGTGGCCAAGATTTATTTAATCCTGATAAAGGAGAGCCATTTTTTTGTCACTAATTGTTATCTCCTTTATGAGATGAGGTACACATGTGCTCTGAATATCCTCACTCATGATGAATCATTATAGTTAACTGTCACAAGAGATTGTAATAGATTTGTTTTAGGTTACGAATGGAGATTACACATATAGTGAGGATTTTTATCTCAAATCTAATGGAAGCATCAAGCAGTGTTTCACTTAAGGGATCTGACAGTGATAGTATTCAAAATTTAGTGTTTTGCTTTACATTCTGGTTCTACATAGAAATTTTAAAATTTAGGTGTGGTACAATTGAAAAACCTAGTTTAGAAATATTTTGCTGCTTGTTAAAAAATGTGTATGCTTATTTGCAAATAATCTTTGAAAGCTTACATTGTTGGGGGTAAAACCCAAAAATCTTACTTTAAAAAAAAAGCAGTTATGGAACCATCTGCAGTTTAAACATACTGGAATTTATTAAAATACTAGATGTATAGACAATTCTACTGATAATTTTCTAACCACAGAAATATAATAAAGGAGAAGAAACATTATAATATCAGCAATAGAATTGACACTTCAAACAAATGAGATGAACAAAATGTAGATTTCAGTGGATAATAAATCAAAAACCATAACTTAAAAAATATGTAATTACTAGTTAATATTAAGTAAATCAAATGACTACAGATTTACATTTTAAAAGTAAAATGTTTTAAATTCTAACTGATTTGCTTATTTAGTTCATGTCAAATATATTGCATGTACATAAATTTGTTTTAAATATGTATTGTATTTCAAATATTTGGATTTTTTTTTTTCAGTCTATTTTTACTACATATAAAATTATAGAGTATGTCCTGTAACAAAAGAAATAGATCATAATGCTCCAAACCAGAACAAAACATATCTTTGGACCATAAGATGCACACCAAATTCAAACTAGCTTTTCAATTCAAAAAATTTACTCTTTATGGTCTATAAAATATGCAAAGAGAACAGCTGTTTCTTAGCTACAACTGAAATATGCTGTATTCTACTATTGTTTTAATTTGTTTCTACTTTATTGTTTTCAAATGAAGTTATTATATAGATATAAATTTAAGCGTGTAATGTAACAATAACAAAAAAATTCAGAGCAAAATATTTGGCCAAATATCCCTATCTAGAAGAACAAGAAGTTTTAGATGTTAGAATATTGTTTGCAACACCATAATGAATTGTATAAATTAAGTTTTATTTCTTTGCATAGAGTAACCGTAAGAGGGTACACTCTCATAGGCAATAGCATTACGCTTCTTTAACATAGGGCCCGCATAAAAAGTGGCTCTGCTGGTATCAGACCATATGACAAAAATTTTTGTAATGATATTATATTGTATGAATTACTGTAATGATTATTGTAATGTTTAGTAAAATTTGTTGCTTATCTTGTCTAAACTGCTTACCTTAAAGATCATGCTATTCTTCTTAGAGTGCCCTGTGATCTCAACTACACAGCTCCAACAGCTAAAACTACTATATTTATAGGAAAAAAAAAAAAAAAACACAGCAACTTTAAAAAATTAGATAAAACAGCTAAAAGAAGTAAGATAATTTAAAATTAAATAAAATAACAGTAAGCATAGAGAAATGTAACTCAATAAATTAAAATGTGCATTTGACAGATATGCATCTGATAAACAGAAATTAATAAAATTCTTACAAATATTTCCAAATAAAAATATTACATAAAAAGATTAGCCATTATGAAAACACTTAACAAAAAGAATAACAAAATATACCACACTAAAAAAATTTTTAAAATATCCATTAGAACATTTGCTAACAAAAAGTAATGAAATTCTTTGTATTTTTTAAACAAAAATGCTAGAAAACATAAAAATATCAGTTATTAGCAAACCATGTAAATAATATTCACAATAAAATGGTAATAAAAAAAATTCAAAACATTAAATTCTATTGATTGAATTTAAATATTGGCCATATGTCTTTTATTAAAATTTATAGAAGTGTTTTCAAACAAAAAAAAATATAAAGGAAAGATTAGTTATTAGCAAAAATGTTAAAACAATAGCAAAATGTAGCACAATAAGTAATTTTAAAATAGCCGTTAGAACATTTCCAAATGAAAAGGAATGAAATTCTTCAGCCTTTTCTAATAGAAATGCTAGAAAATAAAAAAAGATCCATTAATAATCAAGTATGTAACTAGCATTCACAATAAAGTGATAATAAAAGTAATTCACACCCTTACATTCAGTTGATTTTATTAATATGCAAATCACAACAAATATGCTTTCAATGTCAAAATTGTTTAAGTCCAATATGACAACAGGGAAAAATTTATGGTAACCATTTAGAATTGCCAATGGATTAGAGTCTATATATATATATATATATATATATATATATATATATATATATATATATATATATATATATATATATCTGTATATATAGAGAGAGATATAGCAGCAGATCCTCACCAAGATCCGAGACCACAGCCAAGTGCCAATTAATTCAGATGGTCTGGCACTGGGGGCATGCAAATCTAGATTAAGTCCAAAATTAGACATATATTCAAATCTACCCATCAAATGTCAGTTTCCTAAAAGGTTATGGGCCCAGAGTCCAAGAAAGTATAAAAGTAATTGATTATTTATGTGGAATTGAATATTGTTCTCAAAGCTACAAGTTACAAAAATGGCGATGGTTAGAATATAATTCCCAAAATTAAAAGCTGATAATTTTAGTAACTGGTTGTTTCAAGTGGAATGTATATTGAATGCTAAACAACTATAGGGTGTTTTAGTACTTGAAAAGAAAGATATCAAGAATTTTGAAGAAAAAGATGCAAAGGCAAAAGTTATTAATGTGCAGTGATTTACAGATTCACTTTCAGGTTTAGTGAAAACTGCTGAAACATTATTTGCAATGATGCAAATTTTAAAGAAACTTTTTCAAAGAAAAAGTGTGATATTAAAATTAAACTTATGCAAAAAACTACTCATGTTAAAATGTAGAGATGGTGAAAAATTAGAAGATTATTTTATGAAATTTGACAATTTGATAAAAGAACTTGAAGGTCAGGATGTGAAAATTAGTGAGCATGATAAAATTTGCTATATGCTTATAGGATTAAATAACAAATATAACACAGTAGTCACAGCTATAGAGATCATGCAAGAAGATAAATGGGATTTAGATTTTGTAAAGTCAAGATTATTAGGCGAAGAAATAAAATTGTCTGAAAGAAATTTAAATGAAAAGCATCAAGCGAAGTTACTTTTAATGCTGTTACATGTTATAATTCAAAAAACTTGGACATAATAATATGAGTGTACAAATAGAAATAATCATGGCACAGGATCCTATTGCAGAACTTTTAAGGGTAAACAGTACTAAAGTAATAGTGAGTATAGCTCTAAAGCTGCTATATTTTTATCAATAAAATCAAGTGAGGATAGAATTGAGTCTAAGAATATATTTGTTTTAGATTCTAGTGTGATAGATCACTTTGTTAGAAAAGAAATGGAAATTTATGCAGAAAGTTTGAGTTAGAAAATCTGGTAACGGTTGTAGTAGCTGATGGTAAAGCATTAGTAGCTAAAAAGAGAGTTAACTTTATACCCTTTTCCCAGGGTATAGAAAATAAGTTTCAAAACACTAGTTGTTGAAAGTTTGAGATGTAATCGTCTATCATTACAAAAGATTGTTGAAAAAGGATGTACTGTGAATATGAATAAATGGGGGTTGACTTTTCAAAAGATCAATTTTGTTACAAGTATATCGTATGCATAATTTGTATGTGCTAAACTTACAAATTAATTGAATGGACAAAGTTGAAGCATTATCTGCTGAACTGTGGCATCAATGGTTAGGCCATGGAAATAGAAAAAGTATGAGAATATTAGGGCTTCCAGTGAGCAAAAAAAAAAAAAAAAGTGTGAAATATGTATAGAAGGGAAAACAACTCGTTTACGATTTAAAACCAATGAAAAATCAACTATGCAAATTGATAAACTTAAACACTCAGATGTTTGTGGACTGATAATACCAGTATCCATAAACAAAAATAGATATTATCAAATTTTTCTCACTTTACCATGGTTTATTTGTTTGAAAAAAAAAGTGAGGCTGAGCAAAATTTATTATTAATTAAAGAAATAAATACTACTTTTGGAACAAAAGTATCCCACATAAGAATAGACAAAGCTGATGAATTTTTGTTCAATTTTTTCCAATTCTATTGCAAGGAAAAGGGATAAGAACTGAATATACTCTTCCTTACACACTGCAACAGAATGACAAGTTGGAGCAAATGAATAGAACCTTCAATACAAAGTACAATCAAAATTAATTTAAACTTACCAAAATATTTATGGAATGAAGCAGTCAAACCGTCTGCTTATGAATTAAATAGAACTTATTGAATTGTCTGTCAGGCAAAATACCAGCAGAAATTTGGTATGGAGAGAATGATCTGTCAAAAGTGCGAGATTTTGGAAGCAAAGTCAGAAAGTTAATTTAAATCAAATAGATAAATTACAACCAAAAGCTAAAGCTATGAAAATTTAGGATATGGTAGAATACATTACAGATTGTAGGATCCACAACAGAATGTTACAATAGATTCTCATGATATTTGTTTTGATGAAACAAAATATAAGTATGATGAAGAAGATAAAGAGCCAAAAAAAAAAAAAAAATTACAGAAATTGCTTTTATAGAAGATGAATTAGAAAATAAGAAAATGCAAGAAAGTTCAAATGAAGATCTAAAGGAAGTACAACAGGAACTAGATGAAATTATTCAATCATATTAAACAAAATAATTTACAAAATAAGTGAACAAGAAAACTTTCTTCTTACCTTGAAAATTATGAATTATACATTGCATACTGTATGATGACTGAAGCAAGTGATCCAGAAGACTACAATGAAGCTGTTAAAGATGCTGAATGGCAAAGAACTATAGAGAAGGAATTCACTAAAAATCCTTGTCTACCGCTGAAGCTGAATATATGGCAGCAGTCAACTATATAAGTGAATTGATGTTCACCAAAGAAATAAATTCAGAATTCACAAAGCATTTTGCTGCTACTTTATTTGCAGATAATCAGAGCGCTAGAATGATACATGATTTTGAAAATATGAAAATGTTGAAACATATTGATATCAAATATTATTTCATTTAAAGGCGTTATGAGAAAATTGATGGGAAGTATATAAACACAAATGAAAATATAGCAGATATAATGACCAAAGCTCTGAGAGAAACTAAATTTTGTATGTTTAGGAAAGAACTTGCATTGTATTAGATTATTATATTCTTTTGATTTAACTTTAAATATTGTTTAAGTATTAAGATTTCTCTCAAAAACTAGCAATTATAAGTGTAAGACGACTTAAAATTGAAAGGGGGTGTTAGAATATTGTTGGCAATACCATAAGGAAATTTATAAATTATGTTCTATTTCTTTGTATCTGGCAGTTCTGGCTGAGTGTGTGTAAAAGAGTTGTGGTGATTAAAATTATTTAATAATGTCTATAAGTCCAAAATAAGACATTTATTTAAATCTACCCATCAAATATCAGTTTCTTAGAATCAGATATATGAACCAATATCTATTTCATCTCATTTATTCCGTTTTTTATTTGTTTTTAATGCCATCCTTTATCCTTTGATTTTTATGAAATCTCTTTTCGTCAATTATTGCTAAAAAGGTAGATTTTTTTTTAAAAATGTATATTATATACTTTTTAGCTATCTTAAAAATTATTCTTAGATTTAATTATTTCTACTTATATAAATAATTACATCAAATAAACATACAAATATACAATTATTTACACACACACACACACACACATATATATATATATATATATATATATATATATATATTACTAAGTTTTGAACATCATTATACAATGTACATTATTGGAATTTTTAATGAAATTTAAATCTTCAAGATTATTAAAAAGTATGTTGTAATTGAATCCAAGCTGTAACACTTAACTTTTTTTTTCCAGAATGAGAAAAAGTTTGTTATTATTTCTTGTGAAAATGATCTTCATCTCTGCAAGATGTATTTAGATAAGAATGTTTGTAAGTATAACTTGAATAATGTGGATAATTACTATATTTATAGTTTCTTTTATGTATTTACTAACAGAAGCATCAAGAATTACCCAAACTATTTACTTTTGTATGCATAGTTGAGATATATATGATAGTAGGATGTTAATAGGATAAGTAACTGACAGAATTTATTTTATTAATATTCACTGCTGCAGACCCAAGTTCCAAATTTTCAAATTGTTGTTTTAGATATTTACTCACTCAATAGAACAACATTGGCAACAACAAAGTTCTAGATAACTGTACCATTTTATCATCCTAACATCATCTAAGTTGGATTTTAAGATAGAATTGTATTAAAGTAAAACCTCATTACATCTGTATAAGATTATCTTAGCTTTAAAAACCAAACTAGGCTAGCAAGGACTGGTTACAATTACAACTGAAAATGAAAGTGTAGATCAACCATGGGAAATTAAATAAAAAAACGACTTACTTTGTCCTGGGTTGAAGTAAAGATTGAGATAATTTAGCACTAAAATTTAGGAATTCAAAGAAGTAATTCAATAAAAATTACTTTAAAGACTTACATAATAACACAGAATTTATTCCAGGAGAGCGCACTCAAAACACATTAGAATTAATATAAACATATCATAGACAGTGTCATCTAGTGGCCAGCTATTACGGAATTTAAGATTGAACATTCTCTGGGCCAGGCAGTAGCAAAATTACCTTTGAAATAGGTCTCCTTTATTCCCCTGGTGCAGTCTTAATGTTGACTACTTGAACATGACCATCTGCCCCTTGGAAAATTTTAGATACTCGTCCAAAAAACCACTTAAGAGGGGGTGCAAAAAAATTATTAATAACCACAAGATCTCCAGCCTGGAGATCACGACTGGCAGAACTACGTGATTTTGGTCTCTGCTGGAGTTGATTAAAATAATCACGAGACCAGCAGTCCCAAAATTGTGACCTCATTTCATGAAGAAGTTGCCATCTCTCATTTAATGTCTGGGATGATTTTGAAGATGATTCTGGAAGACTTTGCATCTCGGTCCCAATTAGAAAATGTCCTGGTGTTCAGGCCCTGATATCGGATGGATCAGAGGACATAGGAGTCAGTGATCTTGAGTTCAGCATAGCTTCAATTTGACATAAAAATGTTGTCAATTCTTCAAAATTGTAAACTGTTGACTTACAGGCTCGGATTATCAATGATTTTGTTGATTTAACCATAGATTCTCATATGCCAACGAATTGATTGGGAGAATGCAAAATGCTGTATTTCTTCAGTTTTAGAGAGTTTGTACAGTTTTTTCATTTCATTTGAACATCCTACAAAGTTCTTAGGATTATCTGAGAAAAGGTCTGATGGAATACCTCGTCCACTTATAAAACATTTAAGGCAAGCTTCAAGGCTTATGTAGAAAAATCTGACACACAGGCGATGCAAACTGCTTTATTACATATGCAAACTATCACGCATATGTACATTTTTATTTTCTGACTTTACTTTGAACTGGGCTTTGTAACAACAAGTCCACAAAAGTCAATTCTGATTTTCTGGAAGGCACAAACTAGATTTATTTGATCAGCAGGATGATTTCCCATGATCTATTGACAAGTGACATCTTTGAGCTTTTTGCATAATAAACATTTGTTGTTTACTTGTCTTACTTTTTTTAAATGTCCATTACTAAACCAAAAAAAAAAAAAAAAGGCGAAAGCCTCCACGAGGTCAACACACCTATGTAAAAAATGACGAAAAGCCCTGAATCGCAAAATTGTAGGCTTTTTATACCTTGGGGAGGGGGTCCAGTTACGGTTCCGCCAATTGTTTTGGGGGTCAGTTAAGATCCTAGTTACTTGAGAACTCCAGTTAAAGTTACAGTTATATTTTTTAGCTGAATTCTCATTTGCTGGCTGTCCTTTCATGGAATTTCCGAGCATCATTAACAAGATCCCAGACTCTGCAATGCCACGCTATTGTACTCCATACACAGGTGTACTTCGATCAGCTGTTTTGGTGTGTGCTTGGACAAAGGGGAGTCTTCACAGTGGGAAGGATCTTCTCGAAGCACAGTCAACAGGGTTTATTTTTCCGCTGATATGATGCCAAGCTCTTTGAACAAGAGGTTTTAGTCTGTGTATTCTATTGGTGACAAATTGATTGCCTTTTGAAGGTTGTGAATTGATCCTACTCAGGGCTATTTGTGAGTCAGACCAAAGATTGATTTCTTTAATTTCTGAAGGCAAAGCCTCTATCACTGTCAGTGTCAGCTATGATAGTAATAAGGCTGCTGACAGTTCAAGTTGTCACAAAGTAACTGGCAACAATTGGCCAATCTTTGTTTTAGATGCTATAAAATTGACAATGTTACCAGTTGGAATTTGTTCAACAAGATGTATCGCAGCTGCATAGGCCTTTTGCAATGCATTCACAAACCCAATTATTTTAAAATTACTTTCACAGGAGAAGTCTGTACCTAAGAATCTGGGGATTTTGATTTCTTCCAGCAGTGGCATCTGGTTTTCAAACTCTTTCCATGCATTTAAAATTTCATCAGGTATGAGATCATTAAAGGAAAGTCCATCTTTCCAGAATTGTTGGAACATCATTTTTAGTACTATGGTGGTTAAAGAAAAAAAGCCCAGCGAGTGAAACATTCTAGTGATAACAGAGAACAAATCCCGTTTTGAAAGGACATCAAAAGTCTCAGTAAATTTTAGCTGAAGTGTATCATCAGTTGAGTTTCAAATCAAGCTGAACAATTTGATAGTCTTGTCTTCTTCAATAGTGATATTTCGATTGTTGTATTTCTTCACTTCTGGCAAAACTGCAATAGCTTCAGGGATGTTAGAAGACCATTTTCTTCAGGAGAAGCATCCACTTTCCTTTACTTGATTTATTTCATCCACAAGCTTTGAGGCATCTTCAACTGACTTAGAACCACGAAGTAGGTCATCCATATAAATGTTTTCCATTATTACCTTAAATATATGAGGGTATGTATTGCCAAGCATTGTGTACAACCAGTCCTGTACGTCACTGAGTAAACGATATGTGCTTATGGGTTCTGATTCATCGTATTGCCAGAAGATTCTCTGATAATTAGCATGATTTGGATTCACTAAAATCTGTCAGAGCATTTTCTCAATATCTGCAGAGAGTGCTACTTTATAAGTTTCAAACTTGATGAGTACTTTGAAAATGTCAGGAAATAACTTAGGACCTATTTCTAAGAGGTCATTTAGTGATTGTCCATTTGAGGCTTCTGCCAAAGCATCGAATACTACTCTTAGACTTGTAACACTTTCCCTCTCTACTCCATGATGCAGTTGATAGATTTTACTTTCTCTCTTTTCTTCTGAGGCAGGAACCAATACCATATGATTTAGATATTTATATTCTTGAATAAATTCACTATACCGAAACTTAAATTCTAGATTTTCTGGAATAGCACATGCCGTGAATGAGCACAATGCCATGCTGAAGAAACTAAACACCTCTGAGACCCTGAATCAATTAAGCTTCGACAGTTAAAACACTTCTTATTTGATTTGATTTTAAGTATAGCAGTGCTCAATAGCAGTTTAATAGAAGAGGTTTGATTTGCTAAGCAAGTAGATTCTTTTTCATTCTGTTCATTAAATTTGTAGAATTTTACATCAATTTTAGGATATTTGTGTAAAAGTGTAGGATGTTTTTTATTGCATTTTTTGCAATGTGCACTTAGTAAACATTTATCTACAAAATGATTATTACGAAAATAATTTACACAAAGTCTTTTATTTTTTATAATGAATCCAATGAAAAATAGAATAAATTTATTTATGTATAGAATAAATAAATTTAAAGACTTGCGTAATAACACAGAATTTGTTCCACGAGATTTGTTACGAGAGCACACTGAAAACACATCAGAATTAATATAAACATATCAAAGATAGCACCATCTAGTGGTCAGCTAATTACAGAACTCAAGACTGAACAACAAGAATCTCCAATACAAAGATATTATTTAGTAAATTTGCATACAATATGATCTTAATCTCCTGTCGATTTAATGATATTCTTTACAGCAATAAATCTCTGTAAAATGATAGTATTCTCTTGAATAATCGTATTTTCCGAGCCCTCTGCAGCAATATGTCAAATTTCAAGGACTGGAAAATATAGTGTGAGAAAATTTGAATAGCAGTGTGACAAAATTTGAATACCTTTTTTTTATAGAAGTTTGGGTGAAAATATTTTCTCCAAACTTGTTGATAAAAAGGAAAAATGGGGAAGAAAATCCATACTTTGTTAGTTGGTTTTATAGTAATAACAATAATAATAACGATTTCTGGGAATAGATATGTTTTTCAGATATGTAAATTTTATTTCATGCCTGCAATTTTTCTATACTTTGGGATTATTTAACAGTTAGAAGCTTTAAATATTTATATTAGTGTTATATCATAAATATATCAAACCAGCTATATTTGAATTATTTTAGATCGAAATTATATCATCCATCTATATGATGCTATATCTAAAATATTTGTTTACAGATCAAAATTTAATGTATTGGCCAATTTAATGTATTTTCCTTAATTTACAGTAAGCATTGGTTAAAGAGGTAGATCTTAATAATAGAGGTGGCAAAATCTTCCTTATGTGATTTATGCCTTGTTTAGTTTCACTGAGTGTTCTGTTAAGCTGCTCAAAGGTAAAATCAACATTAAAAGCATAATTGTCACCAATCTCTCTTTTATAGATATAATCCTTCTACTATAATTTTTTCCTATTCAGCTCCCATCTCATATTTTTAAAAAAGATATGTTAATCTCTCTGTATATATATAAAAGTGTGTTTTACAATTTTGAAAGTATATTTCATATATATTTTTTATTGTAAGTAAAGTATATTATTTATTCTTAAATTTTCAGTTGAGGCATACTATAGCTGAGTCAGTTTTTCTGCATTTTACACATGCTTTTTTTCTGCACAGAGTTGTTATAAATCAAAATCATATAACAATTCTTTTCTTTTTGTATGTAGCTAAACATCCCTCTATGACTGTATTTTCACACACTTACTGTGTGTATTATCTTCTTGCTGTAGCTGTGTGATTCTAAGTGTTAATTGCTTTTTTTTTTTTTTTTTTTTTCTAACCTAAGACTAGTATTTAATTAGTATAGCATGTAATAATACCCAGCTGTACAGGTAGCAGAATTAAATAATCTGTATGGTTTGAATGGTATTCCACTTAGGCCTAGGTGAATTTACTAAAGACAAGTATGTTCTTTAAAGTTAAATTTAAATTAACTTTAAAAAACTTTAAATAAACTTTATTTTCTCAGGGAACCGCAAGGATATAATTCATAACAAATATAAAAATGATTGCAATGACCTGTCACCTGTACTGGGACCAAAAATGTGCTAAAAATTTATAATTAACAATTGTTGTTAGAATGATGTACTCAACTTTAACAGTAATATAGAGTAGTGTAGCTTAGAAAATGGGGCTTAAATACATGTTGTTCAGCTTATAGTGATGTGCTAAAATTAGTTGAAAATGTAGTTCAACAGTTATAGGCTTATCTGGTTGCAAAGGTTTCACTCAAATCTCTAACATTGATTTCTCAGCAACCTACATTCCAGCTCTAAGCTAGATTTTTTTTTTTTTTTAACTTTTCTGCGAGTAGAAAATTACAGCTTGCTCAGTTTATGTGAAGACATCGTTTCTGTATGGAGATAGTTATGTATTTCAACCTAAAATGCTTTAATAGTAATACCATATACAAGTTTGCAATATGCGTAAAACCTATATGGCTTAAAATAGGCCCTTAGATGTTAGTATGTATGTTCTAAAATATTTGCAGAAAGTATTCAATGAAAGCAATTCTGTTCAGATCCCTTTTTATTCTTTAATGAAGACAAATCATTTTTTCTATATATGTTGGTTGATATTATCATTGTTGCAGCAAAAAATGCAGATTGTCAAAATTTTCTTGAAAAACTCGTTTTTAAATTGAAATGTGCTACATATTTCTTAGGCATGCAAGGAAAATTTAGAATCATAATTGTAGAAAGATTTTCATGCATCAGTAGTCTTGTAAGGCGTTATTGAATAACTTCAGTATGCCTGAATGCAATTCTTTTAATATTCCCATTGAGAAAGGTTGCAATTAGTAATATGATCTGGAATCTTCATCATTTGATATTCACTATTGTGAAATTGTTAGGAGTTCTTGGCTACTATTACCAGACATGACATGCTTTGTACCTTTTCACAGATTCTAGATAAACCAACACAAATGCATTGGAACATTGTAAAGAAAAAGCAGCTATGAGGTATCTCAAAGGTTCAAAAATGTGTCAGTGTGTTTTAAGAGAAAACTTGACTGAAGTACTCTTGAATCTTTCTGTGATTCTGAGTATGGAGGAAAGTATGTAAGACATGTTATTCAAATATAGTAGTGGTTTTATATTTTGGCTTTGCCAAGAAACAAAAATGTGTTTCTTTAAAACCACTGAACAATTGTGGCAGCCAGTCAGGCTGCAAAAGAGGCTGTGAGGTTGTACAATTTGCTAAGAAAATTGGATTCCCTTGCCAGTTCTGCAAATTGACAAATCTGCAAGGTGCAATTTATTTGATCAAAAGACATGAGTTTCATGAGAGAAAAAAATAAAATTAATTTGATGTGTTTCTGAGACAGTTTTTTCAAAACAATTTAGTGTATTTTAATGCAACAGTGAGAATTAGGTTATGTACTTACTAACTAAACCTCTTTTAAAAAATCACAGGAAATCTTTTCAGAATAAATTTTTTAGTTGTGTGTTTTTATTTAAGGAAATTGTTATAAATTAAAATTGATTGTAATCATGGTATTTTTTTTAATATGGCAACAGGTTTCTTTATGTATGTATATGCTTACTGCATGTATTACCTTATTTGTGTAACTGTATGATTCCAATTGTTTATTGTTCATTGAATAAACATTTTTTTTGTTTATCTAAGACTAGTACTTAATTAGTTAATATACAAAGATTGCTTCTTAAGAATGTCTAAAACCCTTAATTATATGATGTATTTATTACTGATGCACTGCAAATCTTCTGGAAGCTTTAATTATAATATTTATGGTATATTCTTTTCTTTAAAATTAACATATTTTTTAAAGTTGTTTCCTCACTTTAATTATTTTAAAATTTTTTCAGGTGTTCAAAATGTAGAATTTATTTTGACTGGCGCAATTAGACAAGAATTGGATTTTACATCATTTGCATATCATTGAATACTAGTTTCTATTTCTTCCAGAGTTGTACAAAATATATTTTTGCATATCCATGGTTGCCTTCTTAGCACTTTTGTAAAGATTATTTTTAAGAAGTGTGTTGCTGTGCAATATTACTGTTCTGTTTTTTGTACATAAGCTTTATGTAGTGTTTTGAATAAAGCTATTTTTTATTTTGCATTGTTATGCAAGTCCTGAACTACATATTTTTACTTTCCAACTGTAAAATTGTATATTATATATGATTATCTAGGACTAACTTTAATAACAATAAATGTTTTCTAGAATTGTTCAATAAATTTAAACAATTCCAGAAATTAAAAGACTTTTAATTTCTTCTTTAGAATTCTAAAAGACACAAATGCAAAATTTTTAAAAGGTAAAAATTTAAGATAATGATTTTGTAAAAAACAAACTTGGGATTGAAAATATTTTGGCAAGGTTTCCATATTTGACTTGTTAGAACTATAACAAATTCTTAAACATATTTCTAAGTTAAAAAATATCATGCATGGAATAATTTTGAATTTTCACTATTATATATAAATATGTAACAAGCGAAAGTATTTTGTATAGTAAACAAGAAATAAGCCCCTATTATTTGAATTGTTCTGACTTACTGCGCAATTAGAAGTCCTAATCGTAATGCAGTCATGGCTTCATTAAAGGAAGGGAAGTCCAGCGTTGTGGAACATTAAATTCATTGAGGATAAAAGTAAACAGTCTTTAGAAGGCAAGAGCTCAGTATCGGATGTCCAAGAAGAAATACATCTTTGAAAGATTTTTCGCACACAAGAGCGAATGATCATGGGATTTTTCCCTAGAGACCTACAGATTATTCAGCATTTTTTGGAAGTCAAGAATTATCATTGATCATTTAAGTTAGCTTGAAAACCACACAGGCAACAATTTACAGGAATGCCACAGTTGTGGCAAACTACCAATTTCCAATATCTGCATCCAGCTGCTCCAAAAGCAGTATTTTAACCACAAATTGCACTGAAGCTGCACCATTTTATAATTGTGCATAGTTTTTACATGTTCAGATTTGTTTAGTAATTTCATTAATTCTACTATTTGGTAAATTTTCTACACTGAAGGTCACTGAATATTAGAATTTGAAGGGAATATGTAATATTTATCAGATAAAAGTACATAAAAAAAAGTGAAGATAATTTCATGCTTCAACCATACTAACTCAATCATGCCACACTTAGGTACTGCAGACTCAAGATTGTTAAAAAAAAAAAAATCCAAATAAAATTAGGTTTGTAGCATGTACAGCTATGGAAACTTTCAGTTTTTTGGTATAATTCTGTTATTTTCTTTTTTACTACTGCAGATTTCTGTTTATCTGCTATTTTTTACTTTTCATTGCAAAATTACCCTCCCTTTTTTTTTGTGTGTGTGTGTGTGTGTGAATTTTCTATTCTTTTAGAAAATTCTGCCTGTATTAAACTTCCTATTCATAATTTTTTCAAAATTGGAAGGAAATTCGTGTATTTGTAAGACCATTATCCCTTGATACCAGAATTTCAATGCTCTTCTTGATTACCAATTGTTTCTGTAATATAATGTTAGCAGTCTATTAAAATGGTGATCAGGGTGTCCAAAGATCCAAAAAATATGGAAACAGGAAATTCAGAAATGTGTTTTGATTTTTTTTATTTTCTGTAGTAAAAATTGACATTTTACCTCTGGAAAATAGAAATAGAAAACTGTTGCCAAACAAATATGCATGAGCATATCAAAACAAAAATCTCCTGTACCAGTCAGACCAAGATCTTTAGCTTTGCCATTACAGTTGTGAACAAATGAAAAAGAATTGCTTGACGCAGACCCCAGTCATAAGACTTGGATGCTCTTGGTTGAAAAGTTATGCATTTCTGAATTACTGTTTTCCGTGAATCTCTTTTTTTTTTATTCCCAGTGTTTGTTATCTCTATCAAGATTCTTCAATTCGGTTGGTTTGAGCACTATGGTCTGTTTCGCTACTCAAGGGCACGTGCCTAAATATGAGATATGGAAGTATCTAAATAACTTTTTATCAATATAAGTAAGTACTCAAGTTTTCTAGAAAAAAAATATTTAAAATAGATTCAAATCATATGCTTCTTCAATGTGCCTCATTAATAAAATAAATTCTCCAATGCAGTTGAACTTTATTGTATTAAATTTTGAGGAACCATATTGTTTGTTGTACTTGAACTTTTAAGAAAAAAATGCTAGATCTCAGAAAATTATAACTTAATAAGATTTACATAAGGTTACATATTATCTTGTATAAGGTTTATAAAAATATTGACCTTAATCAAACAACTGAACGATTGAATATTAGAATAACCAAAAATGTAGACAAATGCAAAACTAGTTTGTCTTCTAGTTATTGCTTACTATTTTAATACTGAGTTAATTTATAATCTTCTATATCAAGATAGTTTAAGGAATTTCTTTGTCCAATACAACAAAAAACATTTTCTTTCCTTGAGTGGCTGGACAAGATGTTATTAATTTCATGCACTTTTTTTTAAATCTAGAAACATATATTTAAATCTGTTTTTATAACTGCAAAAAAGTTTTATAAAAAATGAAGAAAAAAAAAGTAAATGAATGAAAGAAAGAATTCTTCTACCTCATTCCTAAGATTCACTATAAATGTATAAAATGGAGAATTGCCATTTATGGATAAATTAGCATTGTAAACAAGAGGAAAATCATGTGATCAAAATTTTCATTTGTTATAAGCTAGTTTGTTAAAATAGGGATTTCAACAGTACATCAATAATTTAAAAGCTGTTTCAAATAGCAAAGCTTTAAAATGCACTTCCAAACAGAACTTGAAAATTTTGTAACCGCAAAATTTGTTATTAACTAGCTTGTAAAATTCTATTAATTTTTCTTTCATTGATTTATAATAAATGTTTAAAAAACACAGTATAAGTCTAATTTTTTAAAATGGACAATTTGAAAAATTTTTTAATAAAAGTAGCAGATCCAGAAGTTAAATATCAGAGAGAAAAAAGGAGGAAAAACGGAAAGTAAAGAATAATTTAAAAATATTTAAGTATACATAATGCAAAAACAAGTACCTAAGTATGAAATATACGAGAAGCTTAATAATTTTTACTAATATAAACAATTACTAGAGTCTCCCAATCAAAAAATGTTCAAATCAGAAGTTTCTCAAATATTCTAATTTAAAAAAAAAAAAAAAAAAAAAATCTAACAATTTAAATGCGCATTTTAGATAAAAAATTTTTAGAAGGCATTCCTATAAACAAATTTTTAACTTTGTGGCACTAGAATTCTTAAATAGCAGTAAAATCTATACCTTAATAGTTTGTAAAGATACAATAATTACCATTAGATTTAAGTTTAATCAATGAGTAAAAACTCATGATTTAAATAACATATACTCTGTATAAGGCTATTTTTTTAAGTGAACAATTTAAAAAAAAAAATTTTTTTTAACAGTAAAGATTTCAGGACGATTATCGAACTGGACGAGCTTTCTAGTTTGGTCTGAGAGCGCTAGAGTTTACTTTTATGTTACCCGACAGCTAAAGTCATCAGAATTTACTATTTAATTACTACGATTCTGAACGGCTATGAACAAAGAGGCGGGATTCGAACCTGTGGTAGAGTCCTGCTGATTCAGCTGGAGGGCAGATTTTTATTGGGATTGCCGTTAAAAATTACAATTTTTCATTAGTAAATTTTTTCATCAACTTCAATACAGATGCAAACTTAACAATAAAAAAAGTGTGGATTTTTCAACAATAATTAACTTTCGTAACTTATTTGCAACAGTGTTATTTTCTCACAGACACTGCTCATAGCACAAAAATTCAGTCAATAAGATGAAGTATCGTTAGAAATAACTCTTATAGTTAATTAATAACTTTTAGTTAATAATAACTGAGATTCTCAAAAATTAAAGATTTATTGGAAAATCATGTTCTCTGCACACCCTGCATGAAAACCTACCGTACGCCACTGATATGAGTTTATAAACATTTATAAAATATTTTTTATCATAAAATTTTTGTAATTTCTCAAAAAGCATACATTTTATTTGTAAGTACATCAGAAGTTTTATTCATATACACTTTAACAAAATATTTTTAAAGTCATGGGAAATATCTGCTAAAATCAGGGAAAGTCATGAATTTCAAAAATTTTATTTTGGCAGATACCCTGTACTATCTTTTGTCATGCAGTACTGATGTTTATCAGCATCTTCCCACCTTGTGAATTATTCTCTTCTGTGAACTAATCCGTGTTCAGAACTTCCCCAAAACAATGAAAAAGAAATGTCACTATGTATCTCCTATATGTTTTACATCACATTGAAGGAGAAAAGATGGCTCTCCTGTCCTGGCCTGTTTTCAGTACTATTTCACACAATTTTGTGAATAAAAAATATCTTACTAATGCTTGTAATCATGTGTAACAACTGTTCAAGCATCGGACTGTAAAGGCTTTCTTGTTAATAAATAAATTCAGTCTGAAGCTGTAATAAAGGGGATTGCTAGTAATTTTCCTACTTTGTTATAATCTTTCATACGATTATACCAAACAGTTACATACGCACACACACACATATATATATATATATATTGTGTATACCAAACCAACAAACCACATCAGCATTTATTGAATGTTTGGCTGTTTTGAACATTACTAATTCTAAATTACTAGCCTGCCTTCTCAAAAACTGCAGTTATTTATCAGCTAAGAAAAATGTAAGATAACATATTTTCCTAAACACTGTAGAGTTTTTCTTCAAATATTAACTTATCTAAAACCATATTATTTCATGGATAAATGATGATTAAGGTCAGATCAACTAGCATCAAATCTACAGCAACTTGGATTTTCAAGAAACTAAGTGTATTTACCTTTAAGGTTTCAAGGAACCTTCTAAAAGAGAAAAAAAATAGTTTAAATTTTTCAATTCTGTATAATTTGCCATTACTAGAAAGGATTCTTCGCATAAGCTACTGTTGTTTACAAAAACAATTGTTGTTTTTTACACATACTGAAGAATTTTAGGAAAAAAATATTTAAATAGTCTATATTTGTTTTAAGTATTAACAAAATAAAATTAAAATTCAGACACCACAGTGCCTCCTTTTCTTTCATTTTTCTAGAAATCTCTCTTTTTATTTATTTTTTCTTTGAAGGCGATGGAGCATCTGGACCATATCGGCCAAGTCCTTCAATCCAGAGGTTTTTATCAGTAAGCAAAAAATTACAACGAGCAAAAAAAATAAACAAATAACAGAGTAAAGAGATAGAAAGGTGGATTTGTGAGTTCATAGAACAAAATCTAGAGAGTAGAGAGTTTATGGATAGAAAACACAAAAATATTCTTGCAGAATAAATATTTTTGTGGAAAATAAAGGAAGATCATTGTGCAATTCTGTTAAGGGATATAGTCTTTCAAGAAAGGACTGGGAAATGTGATGATCCTAGTGAGTTCTCACTACAAGATAGATATGAGCCAAATCAGAGAAAGTATGAAGAGCAGTGAATAGAAATTAAAGATACCAAACATGATAATGAAAGCGAAGAAGATGAAGTGAGACTGGCAGTGAAGGAGATGATGCTGAACCTATGTCAGATAGACAGTTGAGAAACCACTCACTTTTACAAAGACCAAAACGCTTTGAAGATGACATCATGGAAGCAGAGTCATATGTAAATGACAGTAACCCTGAAACATATGATGAAGTAATTCCACAGACAGTTTAAACTGGAAGAAAGCCATGAATAATGAAATGAGTTCATTAATGGAAAACGAAACATGGGAGCTTACTGACTTACCTGCTAGAGCCAGAGCAATACCCTGTAAGTAGGTTTACAGAGTCAAAAGACACCCAGATGGAAACATAGACAAGTTCAAAGCCAGACTAGACATCAAGGGTTTCAATCAATGCCAGGGTATTGACTACAGTGAAACATACAGTCCAGTAGCCAAACTAGGAACAATATGTGCAGTATGTGAGTATTGCAGCTGAAGAAAGAAAGTACTTGACACAATTCGATGTATCAACAGGATTTCTTTATGAAGATCTAGAAGAAACCATTTACATGCAACAGCCAGAAGGCTTCAAGGATGGAACAGAAAAAGTATGCCTCCTCAAGCATAGCCTATATGGCTTAAAACAATCTTCCCATTGTTGAAATAAGTGTTTTGGCTAGTTTTTAACATATCTTGGTTTTAAAGCTAATGAAGCTGATCCATGCCTTTACATCTGTGAAAAGAAAGGCAGAAAATTATTAATAGTACTCTATGTTGATGATGGTTTAATTGCTGAAACAGAACCCGAGGACTCTGAAACATTTTTTATGGAGCCAAAAGAAAAATTCAAGCTTTCTGTTAGAGAAGTCTCCAGTTTCTTAGGACTTTAAATTGAACGTCAAAATGATATGTCAATAACAGTCAGTCAAAACAGATATGCAAGAAAAATCCTTCAGCGTTTTGGATTTGATGTATGCAAATCTGTAGCAACTCCTATGTTGAAGAAGTCGAGGTCAGGATCACAAGAACTTAATGCAAAATCTTGGACTTTCCCTAGAGACAAACTATTGGTGCCCTCATGAATTTGATGGTTGGAACTAGGCCAGATCTAGCTTGCAAAGTAGGTTTTCTCTCAAGATCATTTGAGAATGCATCAGCAGAAGATATAGTGCAAGTGAAGAGAAACTTCCGCTATATAGTTGGTATAATTAAGTATGGGATCCCATATCAAGCAACAGATACAAAAAGAGTACTTCAGTGCTATAGTAATTCAGATTTCAGTGGATGTACTAAAACTGGTCGATCAGCCTCTGGATATGTGATGACATATGCTGGGGGAGCCATTTCTTGGCACAGTGAAAGGCAAACTATTGTTGCCACTTCGACAACTGAGGCTGAAGTCATAGCAGCATCAGAAGCAGCCAAAGAGGTAATTTGACCCAGGGCATAGTGAACTTAAAAGAAGTGCCTACACTCAAAGTCGATAACAGGGCAGCTATAAAGTTATCACACAACCCTAAATATCATCAACGAACCAAACACATTGAAATAAAGCATTTCTTTGTACACAAGAAAGTACTGGGAGGAAGACTGAATGTGGAACAGGTGTCGACTGAGAAACAAGTATCTGACATCTTGACAAAACCCTTAATGAAGTCAAGACTGTTGACATTATGTTCCCAAATGGGACTCTTGTGAAAGTAAACAAAAACCAGTTAACAAGGAAAAGTGTTGAAGCAGTGACTTTTTCATTTACAGTTAACTTTGTTTTGTATTCAAGCCAATAGATGGCATCAGTATTCCTTTTTAGCTTTTTTACTCTTATGTTAAGTGTTTAGAAAAATAAAGATTTACTCTAGCTTCTAACAATGTGAATGTTGGTCATTTCTCACAGCAATGTGAAAAATCTAACAGTTCTAGTTATAATAGTACATGTGCATTTTTTCAATGGGCCATTATTGTTCATACTGCAATCATAATATGGGGCTCTCATACAGTAAAATTATGTTTTAACAACCTGCGTCCCTTCTTTATAGATATCATCCATATGCGCGTCCATTGTAGACCGATCATAACACTGTTTTATATATTCATACTTCTTTAATATTGTAGTAACAGTATTGAGATTTCAATCCCTCCTACAGTTGTTTCAAACAGTACTTTATCTTATTGATGGAATTTTTCTGTTGTGTCAATGAGAAAATGTCACTGTTTCAAATAACTTACATAATTTCAGATATGCACAAAAGTTGGATTTTTTTTAAAAAATACTCACCCCTAAATTTTTTTAATTTTTATTTATTTATTAAATTTTGCAGTCAAGTTGATAAAAAAACGTAATTTTTAAGAGCAAATCTAATAAAAATAAGCTTACAACTGAATCGGTAGGACGTTGCCACGGCAATTCCTGCTACCGAGATCATAGCCATTCAGAATTGACTTTAAATAGTACATTCCGATGTCTTTAGCTATTGAATAACATAAAAGTAAACTAGTGCTCTCAGACCAAACTAAATGGTTACAAACCTGTTAGTCTAAAGTACAATTCAAACCCACTGGCTCAGATATTAAAAGAAATTCAATGATTGTTCTGAAATTTTACTCCTTAAAAATTTTTTATTAATTGCCCATTTAAAAAAATAGGCTTATACAGTGTATATATGATTTAAATCAGAGTTTTTAGACATTGATTAAAATTAAATCTAATGAAAATTATTGTAAACATTTACAAATTATTAAGGTTTACATAATCTTATAAAAATCTTATGTGCAAGTTATAATTTTTTGATATCTAGCATTTTATGGTTCAGGTACAACAAATAAACAATATGATTCCTCAAAGTTTAATATAATAAAGTTCAACTGAATTTATTAATTTTTTTAAATTAGGCACACTGAAGAAGCATCTGATTTGAATCTGTTTTAAATATATTTTTTACTATGAAACTTAGGTACTTGTTTATATTGATAAAAAGTTACTTAGATTCTTATATTTCATATTTAGGTACTTGCTTTTGTATTAAGTAAATCAAAACATTAAATTTTAATAGTTATTTAACTTCCTCTTTTTTACATTTTTCTTCTTTTTTCCTAATTTTTTTACTTTACTGTCGGTTAATTAAATTGTTATTTTCAAATTCTGAATATTTTGACATAACATTTGACATAAGTATTTTAAATGAAATTGTTGGTTTCATTTCTGGTCATACACATGTACTCTAGATTAAGCAAGAAAAATTTAATGGAAATTTTGAAGATTTTGGTCCTTTTGGAAAAGAAAACATCAATTCTTAAAGATTTTACACATACACATAATTTTACACATAATATATCCTAACAATAATGGCATAGTTAAAATTTATTCTGTTTAACCCTTTTGGAATGGGGCGGTTGATATTTCAGCCAGAATGTGAAATCTTCAAAAAGATAGCTATGGTTGAAATTTAAACCAGGCACTTCCTCTCCTCACTGCCCTTTATTCATTTGTTATACTGTTTATTGAAAAAGTTACTGTCGTATGTTTTATTATTTACCACAATAGTATTAAAAGACATCAATAAAAAAAATATACTTTTCTTTAAGAAATGCTAACTATGAAATGTAAGCAAAATTGAAAGAATGTAGCTACTTTTGATTTATAATAAATCTCTAGATTAATTCAAATTAAATTTATAGTTTCTTGCTTTTTTATTGTAGGCAAGTTTACTGTATACCTATTTTGTTTGCTTTAGACTTATCCTTTAAATATAACCACATTTTAATCTAACTGAAATCCACGATAAATAGGAACAGATTATTATAAGTCGACTGTTTTGCCATTAGCAACCAAAATGTTTGCAAAATAATCACATAACAAAAAATATATAAAAATGAAAAATAAATTTAAAAAAATTTTGAATTTAGAAAACTCTAAATGACAACATACAGTATTAAACAAATATATACTCTACACTTTTCTTATATTTTATGTAATTTAAGCCTATATAATAAAGATAATAGCCATCAGTTTGCTTTGTTCAAGGATCTTGGTTTAATTTTCTTACTTGGGTAATATTTGGACAGCCTACGTACATTACGTAAAGCTTTGAGAACTCTATATAATCGTCTGTCTACTTCCTAGAATTGATGGCAAATTCTGTTGTATGGATTCCACTGTCTCGGAGACCATTAGTTATGCTTCTTGCTTGTACATGTACTGACTTTGAATTGTTGATGTGGATTCAATTCATTATAATCAAGATGATCAAAATTTCACAAAATCATTTAAATAAATCTGATGACTAGGAAGCCACAATCTCTTAAGTCACTAAAAAACATGAGTCAAAATAAATTCTCCAATATGTTGTAGCAAGCTGACCAAAGAAATGCATATACCAATTTCTTTTGCCCATAAGAAACATTAACATGGCTTGCACTACCAGACTTTGTGTCAATTGTCATGTTCACAATTACATGTGTGCAATGGACAGTTTACAAGATATCTATGCCAAAGGCCAATTCCTCTGTTCTTCAGTTACGTTTATATGCAATACTTAATTATATATCAGTCATTACAATTGGAGAAGAAAATAGTAAGCCCTATTCGATAGTTATAACAAAAGAATAAAATAAATGTGATGTGATACAGTTATGAGAATAGAAAATATACTACAGTACATGGTGCTGAAAAATTACAAGGGAAAAAAATTTACAAGTTACATTTACTTTTATAGTTTCAAATTAAAGTTACAGTTTAAAACACAGTGGAAAAATTAACAATTAAATTCAAGAAATAAAAATATGATGCAGAAAATAGTAGGTTTAAAAATTATAAGTTCTATGCACAATCGATGGGAGAATGACTCATATCAGGTTCTGTGGCCACATACGAGTGAAAAGTAGAAAGGGAGAATTTAAGTTAATGGAATTATGCTAGCATTGTGATGTTTAGATTTCTGGTGATCATAATCTGGTAATTCGGTCATGATCAGGTTTGGTTTGGTTTAGAGCGCTACGGTCTACTGTTTTGCACACAAGGGCTAATGAGACCGGGACATACTGCTTAAAGCCGATTCCAAACGGCTATGAACATCCATGCCATAGTGGGATTCGAACCCACGAACTCCGGTATCGACGATCAACACCCTAACCAATCAGCCGGTCATGATCAGATTTGGCAAGCAATAGACATCATTATAAAATTTGGAAGACAGTTCAATACAAGTATTCTTAAAAGCACCAATGTTCAAGTCTCTCCTAAACTTGGTACGATTACGTGTGGACATTGCAAAAAGGCAAGTTGATCATTTATAAACTCAAAAATTTTTACACTAGATTTATAATATTTTCCTTGGGGATATGGTGGGACACCAAGAATCTTCTGCTGGTGATCATTATCAACAATGATAAGACATACTGTTTTGTGCTTATTGAACAATGATGTTGAAACTTTTGTATACCAGTATACAGTTGTAAAGTGCAAAGTTGAAAGCACCACTGTTCTTTGAAAGGAGCTTAAATCTTCATTGTAACTTGCACTCTAGATCTATCTAATGTTGTATAAGATGCTGCAATTATAGATATATCTCCTTCCAGTTCTGTAATTAATGTCGTTGTATATGCTGGAATTATATTTAAGCATATTGCTAACAAAACAAGATTAGACTTTTACATAATATCAAATGAGTTGCATAAACTTATTCTTTTATTTCTATGATGAGTTTGAAAATTTAAAAATCAAGTTTTACATGATTTGTGTCATTTTGTTCATCACAATTATTTGTTTGTATTTTTATATAATTTAATATTGAGTTTAAGCTAATTTCTCTATTCACTCACTTTAGCCTTTATTTCTTGTAAATGTAGAGGATGTTCTTATTTGACTTTTCAAGAATTTTATCACATGATCTGGCTGTTGTCAAATGGTCACTTTATACTGACTGAAGGAAAGATATTTATTGTTTTTCTACATTTACATACCATAAACGAAATATTGTATCACATCCCATATTTAAAAATTTTCAGATTAGTTAAGTATTTAAGTCTGGAGGGATTTATTTTGGAATCATCACGAGTTATCTTGTTATCAACAAAAAATATTTGAATTATCTAATCTTGATAGTGTAATTAAAAAAAAGGAAAAAACTTAGCTAAAGTGAAGTTACTGTGTTTATATTCAAATCATAATCCAAGGTAGAAATAAATAAAAGTAGAAAATCAGTTATAAATAAAAATCCCAAGCTGAAATATACCACAAATGCTCTGTAAAGTTGTAGCCATTAAAGTAATAGTTACCACATAAAAGTAATTAAGTATAAAATAAATGGAATTTATAATAATGATTCAGGAACTTTAGTAATTTAATTAACATTAAACATTTAATATTAAATATTTTTAAGTCTGTTTTGTTTCAATAAAATTATTAGAATAATATATAGTTCAACTGAATTTTCAGTTTCCCTAAATTTGTCTGGTAAGTGAAAATATCTGTAGCAACTTTATATGAGTGATGGTTTGGTTTGGAGTGCTACAGTCTACTTTTTGTAACACGAATATGAGTGATGGAACATTTAAGATTTGGAATGAAGTGATCTCTTTATAGACAGTCATTTGATGCACCCCAATATTGTGTACATATATATATATATATATATATATATATATATATATATATATATTATGTGTGTGTGTGTGTGTGTGTAAGGCCTTTAACCTGATTCCCCATTTAAGAATTTTAATCTTTGGGAAACTTCTTAAACTATTTCTACTGTATACATATAAAAATTACTGAGAATAAATTTCCATTAATTCATGGTGATTCTCTTAGTTAAATGAGAATCAATATATACAACTGAGGAATTATTAAATTACCCAATTATAAGAATTTAATACATGTATTTCTTAAAATACTGAATGATTTATTTTAAAACTTTTAAATTTACCCTCAATTAAATAATTTTTGGAGATTCATAAATTATAAAATTTAAATTAAAGCTAGATACTAAAATTCTGTCATTAAAAAACAAAACTTTGAAAGTATTTTTATCTTAAAATTTAAAATCATCATAACTTAACAGTAAATTTGAGCTGCAATAATATTGACATATAATCAAATATTTAAATTTGCCAGAGTAACTTTTTAAAAAACATTTTTCTGTCACATCTGTTTTTCCTAAAATTTAATTTGTTTATGAAACATAAATATCTATAAGATGTTTTTATTTTAATTCAATGGAAAAACATGTAAATGAACAGCTAAACAAAGATAAAAATTGTAAACTTTTCTTTGTGTTAAAATAAAACCACTATCTTATATTTATAAGCTATAATACATAATTAATAAATATACTTGAATATCATAAAAATCCAAGTAAAATATTTATTTTCAATATGAAATGAAAATGGCTATCAGACAGATCAATAAAAGAAAATTAACAAGATATACCAATCTCATAAGTTAAAAAAAAATAGATAAAAATGTACCATTTACTCAAGCAGTTATTCATTCAAAAAGTTGTCACTCATGTCTTTTTGATCAAAATAGTCTGAAATTATAGTTATTAAGAGGTTTAGAGGATTTAAAAATTCATCCTGCGGATCTGGTAACTTTGACCTTAATGTAGAACAAACTCTTGATAGCCGTCGAAGAAGAGAACATGTGTCAGGATCTAGAGGTTTTTCCAGACATAAAAGTAAAGCATAAAGCCATTCACCTTGTTCATGACTAAAAATTGGAAGTCTTTCAAACCAGTCAATATGATATAAAATCAGTCGGATGACATTATTTTGTGTAAGATACAAAATTATACTAAGCAATGGAGGATTTCCTATACTTGTAACCCGTTGCCTTTTTGGTACAGGGCTGCAGTTTCCTTCTTCCTCTTTATTCTTAATATTATATATAAGATGACACTTCTCCTTTCCAAGACTATATTTACACCAAAGCTGAGAGTCGAAATCTGGATATTCACGTTTTGGAAATTTAGCTTTGAGAAATGTCCGGTGAGTAAATAATTTGTTCCTTGTATCTGTGAATAAATTTAGCTGCTCTTTTTGCCATTTCTGATTCGGCTCAAAACCTGGCAATGCACGTATAAAGCCATTACAAAAATCAACGCTAACAGTCTGATGACGCACAAATTGAGCTGTATCAATATTTGACACAACTACTTTGGGGCATTTTCGACTTTCTAAGCGTACTCTATACAAATAATCAAAACCAGTAACGGGAGGAGAATCCAAGTCTATATTTTCAGGCAATTCCCCTATATCAAATGCTATTTTATAACTTTTGTCATTCATACTATGAATATAATATTACCGTAAAACATAAGATTTAAACAGAAAATACAAATGGATCAAACGATCTTAAACAATAACAAATACATAGACAAACGCACTACTAGACGCAACAACTAGGCTTTCTTTAGACCATGAACAAAATATATCTTGGATTCACTTGACAGGAGCTTCTGCATAGTGATTCGGTACCCAGTTATATGCGCATGCTCACGGAATTTCTACTATTTCTATGCCGTTTAGCTCAAGTTCAGCTTTATAATAGTCAGCGCACTATCGCTGTAGTTGGCGCCTTCTTATTAATAGATTGTTAGATAGATGTTATATTGTTATCTTAATGGCTCAAGTTGGCCAACAATAATTCAATGCAAAGCATGTTTAGGCAAAAATAAAAACAAGACTTATTTTGATGAGAATTTAATAATTTTATAATTAGCAATATTTTAATTTAAATTTTTACAATTGTGTATAAAATAATTTTTAATATTTTCTCACTGAATTTTGTATTTTTCATCCCATTTCTAATTAATAAAAAATAATTAAAAACTGCCAGTAGCATTGTTTTAATCTTACACATATTTTATACTCATACACATAAACATTTTGGCTTGACACATGATTTGAAAATTAATTCTTATTTATTACTTTTATTTTATACATCTCTATAATACAAACTTATGTTGAAACCAATTGGGAAAGTATCCAAATCTTATTCATTAATTTAACATGCTTAGATTTAGTTTATTTTTAAATTTAACATTATATACATTCTGTTAATATTGTACTGTATTCAAAAAAATATATTTCAAGCATCATGGTCTTTGTTTGGCTTTCAATTTATTTAAGAGCAACTTATCAGCAAGAAATTGAATTTAATAAATTTGCGTAATATTTTGCAGACTTGACAGAGGAGCTTATACTACAATTTAAATGCCATAGCAACTGCATAAGACTTTGCGGTGGTCGTGCGATTTTTCAGAAATAAATTTGCCCAACACATTTCTTGACCATTAGAAATAAATACTATAAATATTTTACAATGAAGAAAAGAAATACTTTATGAAAAAGGATATATTAAATTTTCTAGAAAAAATTTCAGTAAAATGAAAAATTAACTGAAAAAGAGCAAAGATGTAAAAAAGTATGATAATAAATTACTGATAATTTAATAATATAGCCTTCACTACACTTTGTTCAGAATAATACTTGTCTTAAAACAGACCAACTAAGATAAGTTCAGAGTTGAATTTGATAATACTTTTCAAAACAGTTTACAAATCATAAATCCTATTGCAATAATTTATATTTGCCGTATTAATTGAATTATTTTCATTTAGCTCTTTTTTCCCAAACAGGTTTAGTTGTGTGAAAATATATGAAATGAAATATTATTAATATTGTCATATGTATAAATAATATATATATTTCATTGAAGCAAACATTGAAAATATTTTATCCCAGTCACTGAATATATATATATATATATATATATATATATATATATATATATATATATATGTGTGTGTGTGTGTGTGTGTGGTATTCAACATTCCATGACTGACAAGGCGCTGCCTTCGACGAAAGGACTTACACTTGGACAAAGTACGGGTGGATCGAAAGTGCGCGTGTGAACTTGGTCAAGCTAATGACCGTTGGTGATGATGCGAGGAGGCATCCCTTAAATTTCTTAATATTTTTCTTATTTGTTCTTGTTATTAAAGTTTTTGTTATTTTACATCTTCTCCGTGGTGCGTGATTTATCCCCATACTACATATATGTCGTGGTCCAGTAAACGACACTAGAGTCCTGACATCATTTTCATGCTTTATTTAGATCTCACCAATACTCTACTCAACAATGGCGTCTCATATTGGCGCCCAACTGCTAACAAAGGCAGTTTTCACTGTTTCGAGGAGCCACAGGTCCGACTTTCTTATCGCTCTCCCTCTCTCTCTCTCTCTGATCATTGCGCGTGAGCCGTATTTATGTGACTAATAACGCAAGGCGCGTTACTCCCATTAAAAGAATCCCTAATTAAATCTCTTAAAATACTCTATATTTTAAATCCTGACATATATAAATTCAATAATTTGGTTTATAGGTTATATAGGTTTATTAACATATAGGTTAAACTTGGAAACGGCCAAAATTTTACTTTTAAGGAGCAAATCTAAATGGTATTCAAGACTTATATTATGTTATAAAAGGACTGCTCCCTATATTAAGCTGTAAAGCTTTACAGAAATCTAAATTAATACGGTTGAGAACCTTGGAATAAGAATGGAATAAATAACATCGAAATAACTGTTTACATTATTAATAAAGAGATCATTATTAAATACTTAAACACCATAGAGATAACATCCACAATCTCAAATAACAGGAAATTAAATAAAAATACTATACATATTGTAGCTAAAATCGTCTTTTCTGTCAAGGACGTCGTGGCTTAGTCGGTAAAGAATCGGACTCGCGAACGGAAGGTTCCGGGTTCGGAAGCAAGCGAGGCAAGTTGCCTTTAAAAATTGATTTTAATTTACTTTATGTTAATTTAATTTGATCATGTAAATTTATGTTAATTATAATTCCTAATTTTCTGCGGGCCTTCAAAGTCTGAAAGGTTCCAAAACTGTATATAAGAAGGGATTCCTTCAGTTGCGGGGAAATAAAATCTTGAGTTGGTCTTGAGCGTTTTCATTGAATTCACCACGTTCACCTCATCTACGCGACAGTTTGATGGAGGCGCCGAGTAATTACAACTACAACGGAAGAGTTACGCCAAAGCCGAAGTATTCGAGGTCTCGCACCTGAACTTGGTCTTCTACCGGATTCGACAAGGCAATCAAGGAAGATGGTTGAAGAAGAGGAAAAAGATAGGAAGCTCTCAGCTGGGGCTAGCTCTGACCTGAGTAACATCGTACCAATACTAATTATGGTCTAACAACTACCCAGAAGCCCCTGTATATTCTCTAGGGACAACGAAGAAGATGCTAACCGGTGGCTCAAAGATTTCGATCGAATAGCAAATTATAATGGCTGGGACGACCAATTGTATCTAGGAAATGTCATCTTTTATCTGGCTGGAACAGCTCGTCAATAGTTCGATAACAATGAAAACACCTTCACTGACTGGATTGTTTTTCGGAATTCTCTGAGAAACACCTTTTGCCGTGCGGCTGATGCAAAGCGCCAAGCTGAAAGACTACTACTCATCCTTGCACATCAAATTGGTGAGACGTCTGAATCTTACATTAAAGATGTACTTTCCTTGTGCCGAAAAGTTAACCCCTCTATGCCTGAAGACGAGAAAGAGGCTCATCTCATGAAGGGTATTGCAGAGGACTTGTGCCAGATCTTGTCGTCTCAGGAATATGACACCACCGACGCTTTCAAAAAACGATGCCGTCATATAGAGAACCTTCGAAGACGTATCGTTCGACCACGATTTCAGAGGCTACTTAATGTCCTTGCGGTGTTGGCCGAAGCAGATCCCGATGATTTCGGGTCATTGGTACATACATTTGTCAGGGAAGAGCTTCAAAAGATTATGCTTAGCCATCGTGTTGCAAAAAAGTAGACCGTAGCACTCCAAACCAAATCAAATCAAATCAAAAGATCATGCCTGGAGTACAGGGCTACACAGCCAACAAAACTGAGCAACCACGTGACATTGCTTCTGTGGTGTAGCAAGAGGTTATGTTGGTTCTAGCACCATTTACGAATGCAAGGAGAGACAAAATCACTACTCGACGTTCGATTCCAACCAGGCCACAGCCAAGGAACGAAACCAGCAACAGACCCACTCCTCAACGCAGAACAACGCAGACTTGTGGGGACTAACAATATTGTGCCCCTCTGCTACCATTGCGGTCGACCTGTAAATGTGCTAAGGTATTGTCGGGAGAGACGTCGAATATTTGAAAACGCACGAACCAGTAGGACTATCAACCCTCGACGAGACATGTACAACGACTCTTTTTGTAGCTTCGACGACGATTATGCCCAGCCTACTTCTTCCAGAATATGGAGCAGTTCCCTTACCCACGACGTTCCTTCAACCGCCGAGAATCGCAGTCACCTCTACGCCGTTCCAGTCTTTCTCCACACTTAGTGAGGAAAACTAATTCGGGCCACCTGTTCAGGAGGTAAGGCCGAACTGGAAGAAAATCCTCCGACGTACACCACAGCCAAGTTAAAAGTGAACACCACCTGTATCACCACGAATGGACAGTGTGTAAAAGCTCTCGTTGATTCTGGTGCCGATTATTCTGTCATATCAGAAGAATTACGCCGATAATTGAATACTCCTATGTTTATTGAGAATGGACCTATACTTAAAACTGCTTGTGGTAAAACTGTAGCCGCCTCTGGACGCTGTGTATTAAAAATAGTTAAAAGCGTTTGGATTTCTCATTTTTCCGCAGTGTAGTCATCAAACGATACTTGGCTGTATCTTTTTCCGTGCCACCGATGCCGATATCAATTGTGGAAGTAGAGAGCTCCAACTTGCCGAAATACTTCCGTACAACTCAGACTCAAACGAATCAAATTGGTCTTTAATTGCCGCATCGAATTACTTAATTGAAGCTAACTCAACAAGACAAATATCTCCTTTGAATTCAATAGTGCAGGAAGCAAATGGAGCTATGATTGTTGGTAGTGATGTTCTGAAGTACAAAAAAGAGTTGTATGTTCCATCTTCAATTGTCTGCATTGAAAATGGTTGTTGTAAAGTGTGGGTAATGAACTTTTCTCGACGAACCCAACTGATACCGAAAGGGATGAATATAGGCTGTTTCGCGACAATCGAAAATGACGCCATCTCTTCTCTGTGCTGGAAAACCCCTTTCACATTTTAGGGTTTTCTTCGCAAATATATGGTATGAGCCTTATGGTGTAGTCACGCCACACCTGTAAGGTATAATGCTAAATTTTACGATGACTTTCTACAATGTTATTCACAAACCCCGTATAGAAATTTAAGGCTTTATCCAAAAAGAAGGAAAATGCGGCATATGTGTAAGTCCGCCACACTTGGTAGAGAAAAAGAAAAAGTATTATAAGAAACGCTCATGCCTCGCACATTCTTAGAAATAGAAGTTAGTAGCTAGGTATTATGAAATTAAACAAAGGACAGTCTGAGGTCCGAATTATATAAAATTGTGGTCAATACTTCAAAAGAAAACCGGCTCGTAAAACTTACGCAAAACCGCGAGGTTTTGAAAAACACGATTTGAACGGAATTTAAGCCAGGTGTAATTGGTACAAAGATACCGCACTTATAGTAAATAGATTTAAGAATGAGAAAGTATTTTCGGAAAATCATAAAAGAAGCCGCGTCTACGAATAACTCCCTATACCCCTTCAATGCATAAAAGAAGGGACAGTATACAAAGATATCTAGAAGAAAAAAAAGGGGGGGAGATAAAAAGAGCACGTTTTCAAGATGGGCATGTTTTCGAGAAGGGAGTTTAGAAGAAATAAAAATAAAAAAATGCAAATAAATAAATAAATAGGAGCGTGGGGTACTAATCCAATAAAAAATCAGAATTTGAGAACTGACCACCTGAATTTTCAAGAGTGGATAATTTCCCAAATGGGACGGAACTAAGGAAAAGGGTAAAGGATATATATATACGGGGAAAAAGAGGAGAAAAAAAAGAAATAGATAGAATGGCAATAGTGATATAGAGAAGAAAAGAGATTTCTCTTTTTCACAGTAAAATTTTCTTTTTTTGAGCTTGTGATTTGAGTGATACTATTTTGGCTGAGCAAAGATGTCCTTTTCTCTGCAGTGGAGTAAGTTCTATTTTTACTATTTTAAAGCAGTCACAATTGAATTAATATTTTGTGTACATATGTAAATAGTAAATAAATTCTTTTTTTTTTAATCTAAACTTTTTTTGATGACTTAATGAAATTAATTAGCCTGAGCCTATATTATGTATAGGGTTGAACCTGGGTAACCTTATGGATTTAAAGTCAATTAAATTAAAATATATTATTAAGAATTAAATGAGTAAAAATAATATTTAAAGTAAAGGGGATCGGCTCAGTAACACCTCAGCAACGGAGTAGCACCTGAATGACAAAGTGGAAGAAACTTCCAAGGAACACAAGTCCCGAAAACGGGTAACTAGAGAAAAGTTAAAAAAAATTCTCAATTCCGATCTAACTAACGCTGAAGAAGACGAACCATCGAACTTACTAGAAGAATTTAGTAACATTTTTGATTTTAAGAGAAATTCTAGGAAAACTCGATGTAGTTCAGTGAGGCACAAAATAAATACGGGTGACAGCGCCCCAATCAAGCAAAGACCTTACCGTGTATCAGCCCACGAAAGACGCGTGATTGGCGAAGAAGTACAACCAATGCTAAAAGAAGACGTGAAACAGCCGTCAGATAGACCATGGTCATCTCCAGTCGTGCTTGTAAAGAAAAAAAATGGCGAAGGGCGTTTTTGTGTTGATTATCGGAGATTGAACAAGATAACCAGGAAAGTTGTATATCCACTACCTAGCAGCGATGATGCCCTGGACTGTCTAGCTGGTTCGAAAATTTTCTCTATGATGGATCTAAAGTCAGGATACTGGCAAATAGAAGTTTACGACAAAGACAGAGAAAAGACAGCCGTCGTAACTTCAGGTGGTCTTTTCGAATTTAAAGTCATTCCGCTCGGGCTATGTAATGCCACCGCTACTTTCAAACAAATGATGGACAAGGTGCTAAGAGGTCTAAAGTGGAATATTTGTCTTTTTTATCCAGACGATATCATTGTGTACGCACCGAACTTCGGAGAACATCAAATAGGCTTGAGGAAAGTCCTGAAGTGCATACAAGAAGCGGGACTAATACTAAATTCTGTCAAATGTTCATTCGGCAAAAAGAAGCTAACTATACTGGGACACCTAGTTGATCAACATGGAATATATCCCGATCCACAGAAAACAGAGGCTGTGGCAAAGTTCCCTATCCCGGAAAATGTCACGGATGTCCGAAGTTTTCTGGATTTGTGCTCATACTATCGACGATTCATCAAAAATTTTGCTGAGATCGCAAAACCCCTGCATGACTTATTGAAGAAAGACGCAAAATTTTCTTGGAACCCACCTCAGATGGAATCTTTTTGAACACTACAAAAGTTATTGACCAATGACCCTGTTCTAGGGCATTTTCTTCCAGACTCGGAAACAAGAATACATTCAGATGCTAGCGGCCATGGCCTCTGCTCAGTTCTGGTACAAATTCAGGATAATAAAGAAAGACCAATAGCCTACGCATCCAGGTCCCTTACTATAGCTGAAAAAACTATTCCACAACAGAAAATGAATGCCTTGCCGTCATCTGGGTGATCGGTAAATTCAGTCCGTATCTCTATGGGAAAACCTTTCGCAGTAGTAACTGATCACCATTCTTTATGTTGGTTGGCGAACGTTAAGGATCCGTCGGGAAGACTGGCTCTGTGGTCTCTCAGGTTGCAAGAATACGATATAAATATTATCTACAAGAGTGGCCGTAAACATTTGGATGCGGATTCTCCGTCAAGGAAGCTCCTCATTGAACCAATGATTGAGAGCAATGACGAAATCCCGTCTTTCGCTATTATCGAAGATTACGGAAAAGAACAACAAAAAGATAGACAGTTGAAGACCCTCATAACAATTCTCAACAGGGGTGAGGCGTACTAAAATTATCAAATAAGAAATGGTATACTTTACAAAAGAAACTTCGATCCGATGGGATAACAATAGGTTTGGTGGTACCCAAAAAACAACTCCTTAGTGATGTTTTAAGAAGTCTCCACGATGCTCCAACCACCGGTTGTCTTAGTTTCGCCAAAACTTACGACGCGATAAGAAGGAAATACTTTTGGCCAGGACTGTATAGGAGCATACGTCGATATGTTTCACACTGTCGAGAATGCCAGAGATGGAAATCCCCTCCACAACTCCCACCGGGGCAGCTTAAATCGATAAACCCCCCTGACATACCTTTTGCCAAAATTGGAGTAAATTTACTTGGACGTTTTCCAGTTACCCGAAATGGCAACCGGTGCATTATCGTTTGTACGGATTACTAAACTAGATTCACAGTCACAAAGGCAATATGAACTGCTGAGGCCACCGAAATAGCTAAATTTATAGTTGAAGAAATTGTACTGAAAGAAATGATAAGCGATAACTTTTCAGCCAATATTGTTAAAAACGTCAACCAGTTATGACAGACGTCACACCTTCTGACTACCGCCTACCATCCACAGATTAATGGATTGACAGAAAGATTGAACAAAACACTGGCTGACATGCTGTCTACGCACGTAGACGTTGAACAAAGAAATTGGGATACCATACAACCGTTTGTGACTTTTGCGTACAATTCAGCAAAACAAAATACAACGGGGTTTAGTCCATTTTTTCTCGTTCATGGTTGGTGGTTCTCGTTCATACAGACTCCTCTTGACGTAATTTTCCCATCTAATACTGAAACTTTTGACGAAAGTTATGTGCATCATCTTATTACCAGGTTAGAGGAAGCTAGACAGCTAGCAAAACTCCATATCCGCGAAGCACAAGCTACAGACAAACTCCGATATGACTAGAGGCATCGACCTGTCAGCTACAATATCGGGGACTTAGTATGGATCTTTACTCCGGTACGGAAAGTAGGATTATCCGAAAAGCTACTGAGACGTTACTTCGGACCTTATCGAGTAACACGACGACTGTCTGACGTGTCATAGGCAGTAGAAAGTGTGGAACAAAATAGAAGACGTCGGAGTTCACAAGACGTCGTTCATGTACTAAGTCTAAAACCCTATCTTGATCCTAAAAAACAATTGGATGATGAGGAGATACCTACTTCCAGGATACCTGTTACAAGGAACCAAACAAGATTGCAGAGGGATGTTGCTTCCTTCTAATCGAAAATCGTTCCTTTCTATCAATGACATCGTGGCTCAGTCGGTAAAGAATCGGACTCGTGTATGGGAGGTTCCAGGTTCGAAAGCAAGCGATGCAAGTTGCCTTTAAAATTGGCTTTTAATTTTAATTTACTTTACGTTAATTTAATTTGATCATGTAAATTTATGTTTTCACTCACCTTAATTTTTTTTAAATATGGTAAAATATTTTAGATTGTCATCCTGAAACTTACAATGTTGTATTAGTAGAAAATAATTTGTAAAACATACTTTTGTTAACTGTCCCAGTCATGTCTATTTTACCCCAATATGATATAAATTATTGTCAAAATCGGTAAATTCAAAATTTTCAACTTCAATTTGGGTATGATGATCATCTATATGCTCCCTTAAATGCTTATGAATCCAAATTTTGTGTCACTCGATGGACTTTCTAATCTCCGATTCAAAATCATGTTCACATAATTTTATGTTTTGTTAAAGAATCTTTCTTAATAAAAGGTTTTTTACAAATATTGCATCCATATGATTCCATTTTTCATGAAATAAAATATAAACTTAGCGAATAAGTCAACCACAAAAAAAGCACGTGGTGGCGAATTACTATGTAAATACAGCAGTTAAGTGATCTTTTATAATAAAAAGTTTTTCATAAATGTTGCATCCATAAGATGGGCTTATTTTTCATGAAATAAAATATAAACAGCGAATAAGTCAACCACAAAAATGCACGTGGCGGCGTGCTATAAAAATGCGTGTTATTCCCTGGGCGACGGCACACTAAATAAATTCAGCACTACAGTTGGCGAAATCTCTAGAAAGTATGAACGGAGGGAAGCTGGTTTTGAAGTATAACCCTTCAAAACCAGCTTCCCTCCGTTCACAGTGCGCATGCGTTGGAGTTTGGAGGAAGGCTGGACACAGACGCTTTTATTCATTCAAATGATATCTGTCTCTCAATCACTGGATGTGAAATTATAACAGCTATTTTTATCAGGAAGAAAGTGATCATTAGTTACTGAGTTCCAGGTTTATAAACATTACTTCGATCGTCATCGAAAATTAAAAGGACTTTCGGATATAGCTTAATTTCTTTGTCTATTCACATTTCTTTGTCTGCATTCTGTTGAACGATAATGAACACAAGATATCAAGTTTTTGAATTTGTATGTACATATAATTTGTAGTTATATTTTGTATAGACTTATATTTTGATGGTTTTTTTTTTTATATTTATTGTCAAGCCATAACCTGTTTCCGTAGGTAACAATAAGAAGTTTTTAAAATTCTGTTTCTTATTCCTTTTGCTGTCATTCTTTTGAATAATCATACTACGTCCAAATGTAATCTTTTAAAATTTAGGTTGATTTATAGACTTTGTTATAAGAAAATTTTAACTCTACGTCGCAATAAAAATGTTTAAATAGTAGAAAGGATTTCATAAATAATCTCCTAAATTTTCAATACTTTGCATTTGCAATAACTTATTTAATTCCCCAGCATGTCTAATCTGGCCAAACTGCTGCATATTATTCATCAGAACTACAAGTTTTTAAAAGTTGCCCCCCACCGCCGTTTTTTAATTAATATATTTTAAAGTTTGAGGTGGTGGTTTAGAGATTGATATTAGTTTAAATATTAACGGATTTATAAAATTATCGAAAGTAAAATTTATTTTTCAAAATAAAATAAAATATTTAAAATGAGGTTGTACTATATTATCAAGAGTCACATATGTAATGAAAAATGTAATAATAATAGCATCAATTAAGAGTAAAAAGATATCTTCTCATAAAATGTATTTAATCATATAAAATATTCAGAAGTTATCTTAAAAATTGATATAAAAGTAATTTCTTTTTAAAGCAATTCTTCATCTGATTCTTAATATAAAAATACTATCAATAAGAACCCCTAAACTTTTTATTCTGATCATTGGTTCTTTACATTGGTTATACATCTTATATATATTAATGATCTTTTATTTGTCCAAATTATACTTTTCTGATGATTGCCATATATTTACAATAGAATGTGAATTGTTTAAAAAGATTATTTTATTTTTTTTTACTGAACTATAATTTTTAACTACCTTGTGCTGGATATTTTGATTTTCTTTTTTATTATTATCTGTTCTATATTTTAATCTTTATTGTCAATTTGTAAACTAGAATATGTCTTAAAATTGCATATTATACTTAAATGGCATAATTTTTATTCATGTCAAAGGTATTTGTGATATATATTTGTTATAATATCTGATGACAAATTTAAGGTAATTTTATTTACTATGAAATTATAGTATTTAGTATTAGCTTTGAAATAGAAGTTTCAGAAGATATTTGTGCATATATTTAAGGTTCTGTAAAATTGGTGTTCATTTTAATAAAGCTTAATACCTTTTATAAGCTTTTCTTGCTATAATGCTATTATATCCTTTTATTAGAAAATTTTAACACAACTCTTCATGTGTTTATTATGTTGTTGTATTTTAGCACTTTGAATCTTTTAGAATATAAAGTATTCTATTATTTAAGTACAATTTATAAAATACTGATTATTCATTACACATACCTTTTTATTGTTTGGTATAAGATAATATCCTAAGTTATTTTGTATTATATTGTACTGAATAATTTGCTTCAATTTTCTACTGTCAATATTTTTCAAATATTTAATACTAATAAAACATTTAATGCCAAATTACCTGAAAATGTCTTTCAATTTTTACATTTATTCAATAGTCAGTAGAAGGAAGACAAGTACAGGAAGTTGTATCCTCAATATTTCATACACTTCTTTTTCACAGAACTATGGGAAAGGTAAATATTACTTTAATCTCAGTTTGAAAAAATATTTTTTAATGTTATGTGTATTGCCCATTTTTTTAGAAATGTATAAAGCAGTGAAACATTTTTCAAATGATAAAATTTTAATTGTTTCATTTTATAGATTTTAATTAAATATAAGAAAAGTACCTGAAATTTTATCAAATTTATACTGCATGAGAAGTTGTGATTAACAACTTTACTCTACTGTAATTAAACAATAAGTTTGATGCCTATTTTTTGGTGAAATTATTCCTGTTTTATACAGAACTTTATATAATCTACTGTGTATAATATAAAAATGTGTTGTAATTAAGTGCTATGTAACTGTGTCAGTCTGTTCCTAAATAATGATCCTACTGCTGTAAAAAGACAAGATATATTATTTTGAAAACATCACAATCTGTTTAAAATGACATTAGACCTTACAGATTCATTTTCATTTTCAGGAAATTTTGATAGGCTCCAATATTTTTTATTAAAGATTTTGTTAATATAATAAATTTAACCCTAGAATACTACTCTAAATATCTTATGGGAATGATAGCCATGTGTCACTTGGATGAAGTGTTTGTAAGCAGGTTGAAAACCTATTTTAAAAACTAATTAGAATAAATGTATACTATATGCTGATAATTTCGTACATCTGAATTTTCAATTAAGTATGGAAGTATAATTTATTAATTTTTTAAGCAATTTTTATACTTATTAGCATGAATTTCTTTGCACATTGCTCTGAACATGCTATACAAAAGTTGCAAGTCATGCTGGGCAAATTTTATGGGCAAGTACACAAATTTTCCTTTTTTATTTCTAGGTTGTTTGAATGGTTGATTTTTCGTATCCAATTTTTAAAGGTCATTTATAATTGTTTTTGTTGACTGGGGCAATATAAGTGTGTTGAAATATTTAATTCATGCAGCAAGATTTTCATTTAGCTTTACTATAGACTTTTATTTGGAATAATTTTTTTTTCCAAATTTTTGAGTTATACCATGCATGTGCATTTACTAAATTTGATATTTTTCATATCATAAAAGCACTCAAGAGGCCACATGCTTGTTTTCTGACTACAAGACATATTGCTATACATCTGATCTGATGTGTCTACAACCCCTTTTGTAGAATTATAAAAGTTTGATTTTTCTAGTGTTATTCTTGTTGATTAACATTTTGTTTTTCAGTAAAAGAAGGCATAAAAATGATGCTATTTAGTTTTGCTTTATATGCTAAATGAGTTTTGTATTACTCAAAATAGTACTTTTATAAGATATAATAGTTTGATAAAAAAAAAAAAAAAGTTGTCACAGTTCTGAAAGAATTTTTCTTTTATTTCTTAAGGTAGTTCCAGGGCCAAATAAAATCTCTTTGAGGTCCTACATATTTTCTTACTGGGCCCCCTCCTTCTCTCAAAAGTAATCGACCATGCTCACACAAAAAATAAAATATTTAATAATGCAAAAAATTGTAAATTAAAGTTTAATCACAATTTAATTAAAATATAATATTTAAACTTATGTCCAAATCTAAATTTTTTTAAATGTATAACAATATATTTAAGTTTTTCTACAAAAGTTTGAACAATTTGTTTATAAACTTTAAAAAATTGAAATTTATTTTATTAAATTTATAAAAAAAGTATATAAATATGAATAAATTTAAATATATATTGCTGAATTATCATCTCCTGGAGAATTTCCTAAGAGCAGGGCATTGCAGGCAGAGGTATAATAAAACCAGAGTGAAGATAACACAATCCCAAGAGCACCCAAGAAAAAAGGCCAGTGGTTGAAACAAACCTTAGCAGGACAGATAACAGGAATATTCTGGAGCTCCCAAGACTCAAGAAGATGACAACCAAAGTTCACAAACCTAAGAACCAAGAAAAACTTACAATCACTCAAAATATGGTGGAGCAGTCAAGACGGCATCCATCACACAAGGGATCAGGATTGATCCCTTTCATATTCAGGTGCCTTCTGAGAGTACAGTAACTACTAAGAAGACTAACCTGAGACTATCCCTATAAAGCATCAAGATCTTTATTGCACAAACTGGGGCAGTCACATTTGAGTTCTTTAGTTTGTTTATGACCCTCCCTACCATACTGGTTAGTATACTAAATATGCCTCAAATAATGAAAAAAAAAGTTCCCGATAGACCCAGGAGCAATACTATAGATATGCTGAGGATTATTAAAAGAAATACTGGACCCCTTCATAACTAATTCATCAGATAGCTCATTATCCTTAGTATCCATATGATTGTATACCCTGTAGAGATTGACCTTGTAACATGAAGCAAAGTCACAAACCTCAAAGCACTTTAAAACCAAAGCTGAGGTGTCACTGTACCTTTATAAAGCTAGAAGGACAGCTTGGCTTTAAGAACAGATGGTTTGCTTACAAAAACCTGTGTGTAGGCAAAATTTACAACACATGTATATTGCAGGTCCTCAGCTTGGAAAACAGTAGCATGTTTACTAAGTAGAAAGAAGAGCTTGGTGCCCCCTCTAGAGCAACACATAGCAGCACCAACCTGATGATTAAGCTTAAAATCATCAATAAACAAACCCTACAATTTCCCTTAAGCCAATCATCTCTAGAAAGAAAGTGAATATTTTATTGTTTACAAAAAATAAACTTAGTCTTTTAAGACATCATTAGGCTTAGCAACATATACCATACTTACCACGGATTAATCAAAATGTCGTTAAGAGATATAGTATATACAGTTAAACCTTTCTATCTTGAAACCTGTGTATTTTGAAAACTTGTGATCTAAAATTTTTTCATTTCTCTGCTTTTATGATTAGTTTCTTTTGCCCTTCTCCCTGTGTATCTCAAGTATTTTTCCTACAAATACTCTATATCTTGAAATCTGAACTCTGTCATTAAAAATTTTGTACAGTCATTACTTACACTTGGAAGTAGTCAAGAATAGTTTTCTTCCAGCTGAATTCGAGTAAGAAACATTTAAGTCAGAAGAGGGGTGAGAAATTGATGACACTAACGTTAATCTGCAGGAAGAAGATTGGATGATAATAAGGAAAATTCTTGAAGTAGATGGTACTCTTGAGTTTATAAATAAAGATAATTAATTCTCTATTACTTCTAAAGTTCTAAAAGATTATGAAATAATCAAAGAATTGTGGATTTATTCTGGATACAGATACTACAAAAGTCTCATAAAAATTTACATTGCCTTAAAATAAGAATGCAAAATAATCTTACTTAAAAAAAAAAGATAATAGTCTTTAAAGTAGTTTATTGAAATAAAAAGCTTCACTTTTTAGAAATATGAAATATTTAAAAATTTAATATGGATATAATAAATTCTTTCTTGGAAACTAAGAAAACTTTGCCCCACAGTTGCTGAAATTACGGAAAATTCTCTGATTTTTGTTGAATTTTGAAAAGTACTCTGAAATTTCTCTGATGTGTGGGGCACCCTGCTTTGATTACATTTAAAATTATAACATCCTAAATGCTGTAGAGAATATTGCACATGCATGGAATGAACTCTGTGAAAATGATGTGAAAACGATATGAAAATAGGTTTTGACACAGTGTTTTTTTGTATTTTTAATAAATAGTAATTATTACTTTTCTATTTGTTCAAAAAATTAATTTCCTTGATTTCCCCCCTTTTTTTCAGTGCCATTTTAAAAATGAAGGCAATAATTATACTGTGAGTACAATGAATTTTGAAGATGTCAGCTGTGATTTTGTGGACTTTACTTATGTTAGTAATTTTATTTTTATTTAAAATGCTATAAATATTTTTTCATGTGTGATTCATTTTATATGATTTTTGTCATTAATATATCAAATAAATATAGTGTTAGTTAAGAATGAACTTTTTGTTTGTTAGTGAGAAATGTTTTTGTCATGTAGACAAGTGCCCTTAAGATTTATTAGACGATCATAATTTAAAGATAATTTTGAAAATCTTGATTTAAATGTATTTTTATGTTCCTATTTTTAGTTGTATTACTTTCAAATTTAGAAATATTTTTTAGCAATTTTTTAGTGCAACAAGTATTAAATTTTTTTAAAATTACGCTTGCTGAGGCTTGTCTGGAACATGTGAGGCCTGACAATCCAATAAATAAAAGAAATTGCTGCAGACAGTGGGGGTGACTCAGGAAATGATAAAGAAAATTTCTCCACACAGCTGGAGTAGTCAAAACATGCTCTCTTGTCATGGGAGCAGAGCTGTAAAAGATACAATAAGGGGAATACACCAAGTGAAAATGAAATAGATGATCTCTCAGCAAGTCATGGTCAGTCCTGTTTCTTAAAAGAGCCACCCCAATAGCTCTAGGAAGAGAGGGGCATACTCTCTTATTTAAGAGAGATGACTATCTCCTGCCAGAGTTAAATATGTATATTTGCATCATAACAGTGTAATTCTTCTCACACGATAAAAGTGATAATATATATATGTACATTAATATACATACACACACATTCCTTCATGACCTGTTCAGTGAAACATTTTATGTCATACCAGTAAGAATTTGAGATAATTATTTCTTTAGATAAGTGTTTTTAGTTGATGTATCATTGAAGAAAGTGTTAGTCTTTATTGTAATTAAATTAAAAAAATAATGGATAATCATTAGTTGGAATGAAGAAAAAGCTGTATACTAGTTTTACACATTATTGGTTGTTCTTATCAACTATTCCCATTGATGTGCAATATAAATTTTTCTCTGTTTTACATATTAATTTTAATTTTAAAAATTGATATATGAAGCAATTACCAACTAAACTGAAAACATTAGAAAACTATCGTATTTATTGTGCAAATTAAGTTCTTTTGCCATATAAAATCTCCAACTGATTTTTCTATTTTATAAATCTTTAGCTTCATTTTGCTGCTTTATATTTATTGAATGAAAATACCAAATAATTCAAAAATAAATAGAAAAAATTTAAGTGAAAACATTAAAGAAATTATTGTCATGCTTTCCTTTTTGGTTTAATTTCATGGTTTTTCTCTGTAAAGTACTGAACAAAATAAATTCTCCTTCTTTATTGCAAAATTGCTTTGAAAGAGAAAAGTTCTATTATCTTTCTTTTGCTGTGAAGTTTTATCATCTGTAATGTTTTGATAGCTGTAACCCATTAACTGTAGTTTTAGTTTTCAACTGGGGATTAAATAGAATGTCTGTATCAAATGTACTTTTTTCACAAGTTCGTTCCATTTTATTACATGGAATCCTCATTCTTCCTCCATAGTTTCGAATCACAATCAAACTGAATTTAAAAACCTGCTATTTTACAGCAGTTTTTTTCTTTTCTGAAATATTTTCCCAAGAAAAATTGGTCATTCTTATTGAAATCTAAAATGCTTAGAGACTTTTCTTTGTGTTTCTTATTTGTTATCTACAGAACATTATATAGCATGTCCTGATTGGTGATTACAATATTCTTAAAAGATGGCTAATTAGTGCATGCTAGTTTTAAAATCCCCAACTATTTTTTCTATTTTGTAAAATCTTTAGCTGCTTCATATTTATTTCATAACAAATGCTTCTCTACTCTTTACAATGTACTAATTAATTTTGAATTAATGATATCTGCTTTTGGACTAGTTGATTTTTATATAATTTTATGTAACAATATCAATGTAATTTAAATGGAGAGTGTCTCTGGCTAATTTTGATAAATTCTTCATAAAAGTGTATTTAGATAAAATTCAAATTTTATAGCAATTTTAGTTATATTTTCCCATTAAGTGTACATTTTAAAATTGTAAGATTTAAAGCTTTTCAACCATGATAAGAACTTTTTCAATTCATACCTACCATCATTGTTGATGGTTTATAATAATGAAACCAGAAATCAGATTTCCACTTTTTAAAACACAAATGCATTAGTATACAGGTGAACTCCCCCCCCCAAAAAAAAAGCATATTTATTAGGAATATTTACAGAAGACACATAAGCCAAACTTGGAGTGAGAGGAGGTATTGATTTAAACAAGTTAGTAAGTTAGTATTAGTTAAAAAAAAAAAAAAAAAAAAAAAAAAACCCTAAAGCGTAGTTTTAAGATAATTTAATGCTAAGAAAAGGATGGTATGTTATTTTTTTTTTAAGTATGAATGTTTTTCTCTGATTAAGTTATCATTAATTGCATTTCATACTTGACTGAATACATGAAGTATAGAGACTTTAAAAATTATAAATGTAACAAAATTATTGTTAAATGTTTTGCATGGATAATAAGTATAACTGTTTTAAATTCTTATAGATTATTAACAAAAATTAGTTAAACTCTTAATTCAGTTTTTGCTTGTTATTTCAAGTGAATCTTAATATTCTATATTGTGTGATATCTTAAAGTGATAAATTTAAATTAAATACTTGGATATTTAATTTACAAGTAAATCAGAATTGCATGTTAGAAATCATTGAAAAATTTTGGATATTAATAATTTAAATTATTTTTAATTGTTAAATCTGTTTAAAAACAGTTCTAGTTTGATTAATTCAATATACAAATTATAGTTTTGTACTAAATATATCTTTGATTTTTGGTTTTAGGTTCGATGTGCTTCTGAAGAATTAGATACTTATGTTTCTCGCGAAGTAAATGCTTTTTGTGCTGCTTTAAGAAGTCAAGAAGGTCCTTATAGCGGACAAGTAAATACTTTTTTAAAAATTATTTTAAGAATTTAATAATTGTTTTATAAAAAATATCTTAATAGGATATGCTCTCTTAATTTCATGGTAATTTCGATCTGCTTATAATGATGATTAAAATACGCTTTCCAGATTTCTCTTGAATTTTACCAGAAGAAAAGAACACGGTGGCTTTTTCCATCTGACTGTTCTCCATGGGAAGTGTGGACTTTAAAAGTCAATGTTATTTGCCTTCCAAATGAACATGGTATTATAAGCAATTATTATTTATGGTTTCTTGCAATAAATATGCATTTTTATGTATAAATCTTTATAATAAAGCTGAAGCTGCTTCTATAATTTTTATTAATGTTTGCTTATGTCTTATATTTTGAATTAAAGAAGTCAGATTTTCTAAAAATTTATCAATAGCATTTTCTTTCCACTTTCTTTATAAAAGTCTCTTTTATTTATTTATTTTTTTTAAACAATTTTAAGGGTTAAAGCTATTCCCACAAAAGAAAAAGAAAATGATGAGAATTAATTTTTTAATAACTAGAAAAAATGTATCAGTTTCTACAACTAAGTCTAAACTTTTATTGAAAATTTTTTCTTGTGTGTAGTGAATAGCTGAATGTCTTTTCCTCTTTTCAAATTGTAAAAAGACCTATTTAGTATAATAATCAAAGTATAATAATTTAATAATAATACTAAGTAAATAAATAATTATTATACTAAAAGTAAGTATAATTATTTAGTATAATAATCAAAGAACTAATATTTAAATTTTAATAAAAACATGATACTATTTATATCTCCTTCCGAAAAGTTATGAAACTTTAATGATTTCTCTGTATTTAATATTTTTCATATGTAAATAAAAGTCGACTACAATTATATGCAATAACTTTCAAATCAGTACTAAAATTCTTCACTAATAATTGAACATTATATTTAAATGTCACTGATGTTTTTATTTACAATTTTTACCCAATATTTAGAAATGCACAAATCTTCCTACCTCAAATGAAAGTTTTGAGTGTTACTTGGAGATGGCATAAAAGTATTAACTCTTTTAGATACTAATTTAAAGAGTTATAACACAATAGAATCGCTGCTAGAATTCATCTCTTAGCTTTATTTCTTAATTTCTGTGTGAAATTTACAATGTAGGATATTTTTTGAGGATGATCCATTTCTTTATCAAAATGTTTTCATCAGAATAAATATCTCAATCTTCAAATTTTTATATTAAGCTATTTAAAATTTAGATTGAGCACAAATGATACATATTTTTATAAACTAGTATGTTTAATTTTTAGATTTAGATGAAATTATATATATATTTTTATAGATCTGCATGTCAAATTATTTTCAATGCTAGAAAATTTCTAATTTTTTTTTTTCAGTAATTTTAAAATTATATTTTCTAATTCCGAAATTATTCTCACAGTGCTTTATAAACATTAAACTATTGCCCCATATTCAAAATAACTGTAATGCATCATGTTTAAACCCATCATACTAATTTTTTTAACAAGTTCTTTATAAAAATTTCTTATTACCATAGCATTATTTCAGTATGCAATTTAATGTATTTCTTTTTTTAAGGTATAATAAGATTTGCACAGTATAATTATAAGGTTAAGATGCTCTATTACAAGACAGCTTAATTCTACTTTCTGCACAGTTTTAAGTACTATTTTATAATTTTTTGTTTGTTTAATTGCTATTCTTCTGAATTTTAGAACGGCAAGTATATAGAGAGAAAATGGGAGATGTGCTGGCAGAAAAAGTATTTGATATTGTGTCAGCGATGAATAAATATGATTTTGTGCCAAAAATTCCTGGCCAAGCTGATGTAGATTTATACTTTGACACATCTTACAAAGATATACAACCATACTTATTTAGGGTAAACGATTTAAAGTATTATATTTCTAAATAATTAAAATAGGTTAATTTTATTTTATATAGTTTTTATATTTGGTCATGTTTTTACCATGTATAAGATTATTTACTATGTATGAGAGATGTTTAAATTTAACACAGATTTACTTTTTTATCCATATTGTTGTATTGTAAATTTGTATTATAATTCTTTGTTTGGTAACATTCACATAAGCTTCTAAATCCACTATTATTATTATTATTTTGATATGAAAATTTCTAAATTGACTAATGAACAAAATTGACTAATGAACCAGACATGCCAACATTCATGCACCTCTATCAGAAGCAATAGCATGGCTTGAAAATTTAACTATCCACAAATTAAACATGTTAGCAATTTACATACATAATACAAAAAAAAAAAATAAATAAAAAATTAAACATAATTACCTATTTTATGCATTTCTAAATTAAAATTGAGCAAATTCAATTAAAAACAAACACACTGTAGTAAATTATAAAAGGTAAATTTATGCATTTAACAATTAATAACTTATTTAGCTTTAACAACTTATTTTTCAGAAAGATTTTCTTGTAGCAACATCGACCCTGATTAAAATATTTACATATTTTTATCCACAAACATTCTAGAGTTTGTCTTCTCAACTTTGACCTGAATTCAGTGGGGTTTTTCTGCACAGTATCGAAGCCTCTTTTACATGCAGCCTTACTGTGTAGAAAGAGTAATGTATTCAGCATTATTTGATTGCTGAATTGTGATTTACTAGTTGTTGAAAAGTTTGGTTACCTACTTTCCAGAGCAATCTGAGAAGATTTCAATTTCTCTCAATTCTCTGAAGCAACTCTGGAGTAGTTGGCATGTCTGATGAACTTCTATTCATTTTTATGGAACATATAATTATTAAATTCATCCCAGATTTCAAGTGCAGCAAGTCCTAATATTTTAATTCAGATGCTTTTGAGATATATAATTCATATAGAAGGAGTAGATTGGTATCAAGTAAATTACATTTCTAAAGAAGGAGGGTGCGTAAAATACTTGAATTTCTTCTGTTTTGTGAATATAAATATTAACAAATTTCAGGTGTGATTGGAATGCTTCTCATAGGAGTTAAACTTATGCGAAAAGCAGTTACATAGAAAATATTTTCTTCTCAGAAGTGTAAAGATATCACATAAATTTGTTGTCATTGAGTAATTTAAATGTATTAAATATTGTTATCATTAATTTCTATCCTTTACTAAGTTATATTTGCAAAAATATTTATTAAGTTATTAAAAATATCTCTAACTAGATTCTCTCATTTGAAAATAAAATCTCCATATTTCTTTTCTTTCAGATTTCTCATGAAACATCAGGACCAACAAATCCCTCAGTTGGAGCAGCTGTTCGTAGAATAATCAAAGATACTCTTGCCCTATGAGTTTTATAAAGTAATTTTTTTTCAGTGTATTTCATTATAATAAATTTAAAATAAAGTAGAGTGTTTATGTATATGTGTGTCTGTAAATATGATTGTATGGAAACTAATGTATTAGTCACATGTATATTTCAACTACTTATTAAAGCTTTAGAACTTCAACATTTTCAAAACAATTTTTTTTTTCATTTTTCTTGAAATAGTGATTTAAGTTGTTCTTTTTAACAAATTTGGATACTTTGAATAATTAAATTTATGCTAAATAATGTAAGGCTTGCTTTTGATATACTTTTTTTTTTGTTATTACAGGAGTGATTTGTTATTTAAAGGACCTGAAACTGAGAAAGCATCAAAATATTAATGCATTGACCTAATGCAAAATATCCCAGATGCTAAGGTTATTGTAAAAAATATTATAAGTTGATAGAAAGAATTTCCTATTGTATTAAGAACAATTATCTGGATCCTTGATACGCTGCAGCATATAGTATATTTTCCCATTGATGAGTGTTACAAGAGAGAAAATGTACTTTGTTATTCAATACCTATCTAAATAAGGTATTTTGAATATTTTTGTTTGTGTGTGTGGGTGCATGTGGTGAAGTCCATAGATGTAACATATGTAATTTGTTCAATAGGTTTGGATACTGAGTAGAAGTGTACAAATATAAATTAAAAATTTGAATTGGGGCTAAATGATGTTGGACATACAGCCAAGTTAAATTGACCAGCCTATTAAAAATAACTCTTTTATTTATTTTCTCAACAAATGATTATATATCTTTTCAATGTTACTATTTATTGGTATTTTTGACATCATTGTAACAGCTTATGTTTTGATATATCTTTATTCAACACTTCACGTAAATCTTATTGTTTATTATAAATATTGCTTTTCTTTTACTTGTTTTGAGATGTCTTAAGTTGTTTTCTTTTCCCTTTTTTATCATTACTTATGTATTTGAAAGAAAATTATTTTAATGAAGTTTATTTTCATTAATTAAATCAGCAGAAATGGATTTCAAAACAGCTTTTATCTGTTTTATTTTTTTTGTGCATATTTTAATAAAACATAACTAAAACCAATTTGTCCTTTATTTACACATTACATCAAGTATATGATAAAAAGATTCAGGAGAATATATCTTCTCTTATATACTTTTCCATAATGCAATATAAATCTTACATTATTAGCATAACTACTTACAGGCCTTCTTTTATCTTGGTAAAAAAGAAAGTGGTGGTTTCTACTCTCATTTAATTTTAGCTGAAAATCACTACCAATTGTAACAAAAAAAATTTATATTTAATAAAAGCACTGAAGTCTTATAGCTATTTTGAGACATATTAATGTTTCACAGCACAAGATATGCCAAGAGAGAAATTATTTCGTCAGCACAAATGAGGTGGAGTGGGAGGTTAGATAGGTCACTTTATCCCACCACCTGAAAAACTGATCCAAGAATCAGATATATTTTTCCCCACCTCACCATTTTGTTTCTCTTTCTACTTTTTTAGTAAAAGAAAGTATTGTATTCATAAAAAAAATTCAAAGTTACCATTTAGAGCATGTTGCCTGAATGAAGACAAGTTTCAGTGTTACATCTGTATGTGTGTTTTGAAATGTTAAGTATCCACTTTTCCCATTCTTAAACTAATTTTGTTTTGATGTCTGTATGTATGTACATACTTTGCATAAATTAAAAATGATTAGCCTTAGAAAATCAGAAATTTCTATTTAGGACTATTATAATGTCTAGTTGTGCACCGCCCTTTTGATTGCAATCTGAACTCTATATAACAAAAAAAATTTCAATGTAATATTTATTAAATCTGTGGGATATAAATGAGAATGAATTAGCCTACAAGGCCAAAATTTATATTTAAAATTATTATAACATCTAGTTCTCGTTTTACAAAACAGTTGACTGTGGTACTCAGAATCATAGAACCAACCTCTTCTTCCGATTGCAATCAGAACTCTCTCTAATGAAGAGTTTCAATATGACATGTCATAACTCGGAAGTAGATTCTAGTTGCATGCTTTTAATTTTGAATGCAATTTGCACTCTAAAATTTATCATTGTTACTAATCTACAACAAAGTGCTTACCTTAAAAAATGAAATTCCGAAGAAAATGTACAAATAATACTTCTGACAATTTCATCATATAGGAAATATATACATATTAGGTATTCAGGATAGTCATATGGTCTCACATAAGATTTTTTTTTTAATACATTTTATAACATTATCGACATCTGGAAGCAAAATGTAACATTTTAATGGTTAACTTTTTTTCAGAAACAGGTTCAAAGAATTAATTTTCATTGTAACAGTGGGAAATTAAATTAAGTTCTGAACAATTCACATTGCTTGATGGTAATATATTTAGTAATTAAAAAATATTTGCTACCTTTTATTAGACTGTGAACAATAGAAAGTCATGTGTTTCTACAAGTTACAAGAAAATTATTAAAACCACAATTTGGTAAGAAATAAAAAACACAAAATTTAAACTATTATTATTGTTGAAAAGGAAGGACAATAAATACATAAGAATACTTATAATTCAGTTTATAATACTCAAATTTTAATCTAAAGAAGCAATTTTTTTAAAACAGTGCAACTGAAATATAGTTCAACAAAACACTGAAATTATAATTTTATTTTTTTATAAATCTTTAAACATTGATAGATGGATATTTTATCATAAACCTTAAATAACATACATTATTTAAATTTATCTAAAAAAGCTTTACAACACTGAACACATTGATGATATACTACTTCAAAACCTTCACTGCCATCATCCTGTAGAATGAAAAGAATAAATTTATGACTATGTGTTAAATATGCAGGAAATATCACTTTAAAGTCAACTAAAATAAGTTAAAATGTTTTCTATCTTAATTTTCTTGTATAAAAATTTTGTAATTTCAAAAAACTTTAAATTTTCAGATTTTAACAAAAATATCTTTCTTTGATTGCTCATTATTTTGACAAATTTTGTGTTTGACACCATCTGTATATATGTACATATCTTAATTCAAAACAATTAGCCATAAAATGTTGAAATTTTGTATTTTAGGACTGCCATCTAGGTGTTCACCTCCCTTTTCAATTTGCACTGTATATAATGAAAAAAAAAATTAATAATAATAACATATTAACCCCTTAATGTGCACACTCGAATTAACTCAAGTGGCATTGTACTTTAAATTGCTATAATTTTTCACACTGGAATGCAATCGAGAATTGGAAATAACAATGTGAAAGCAAGAAATAAAGCAATCGTTTTATTGATATTTATCATTTACATGGGATTGTACGCTATATCACTTACTTATTCAAGTATAATATATGTATATATTTTCTTCTAAATTCAACATTCTAAATTATGTTTCTTACATTTGGCTGGCCTTTTTTTTTAAATTTATTTTTTAAAGAAGAAAACTGCTGTGCATTAAGGGGTTAAGGCTGCTGGCCTCAGCCAGATGCAGTACTTGTACTCTACAATACGACAGAAAGGTATCAATATATTTACATGCAGCTGAAACGATACATTGTAAGCTTTGCTTACTGCAGTAAACAAATCTATTTTTAAAACCAAAATCTATTATTTGCAGAGTATAATTTTGAATTTTTACTGTTTTATTACTTTCTTATATGGAATAAAGGAAGTTTGGCAATCTCAAAAAGTTTAGTTTATAGCAAAATAGCTATATAAAAAAATCTCAATATACAGAATTTTTACTATTGTCAGTCACTGTTAGATGGCAGTCCTTCAGCTCTGCTTAGATAACACCAATACCATGAGAAACAAAACTAACTTTTAACTTTTTTTCCTAATGGAATATACAAGTAATAATTCTGATGATACATCATATAATAAAAGTGAAAAATGAGTGTAATTTAATTGGCATACATTACAAGAAAGTCATGGGGTCAGCATAAGATAAGGTTTAAAATGTATATAGTTTAACACATTGGATTTCCCACAAAAAGTGAAAACAAAGCTAACATAAAAAGTGAAAACATGTAATTCTAATGCAAATTTGTATTTCTGAAATATTTGTCCCATAAATTTACACACATTGATTAATTAACATATTTCTATTCAATAAATATATAGATAGATAAGCAGGCAATGAATTCTTTACCTATAAAAAATGAATTTGTAAATATTTCTGAAACACATTTTAAGACTTAAAAATAAATTATAATTTTTATACAGCATTCATAGAAATGAGCTTCTTTAATAATTTACATTTAAAATTCTTACATAAAAATAGTTAATAAAAAAATAACATCTAGCTTTGTATCCAGTTATGCAATGCCCCGTTAATTAGTTTTTTTCTTTGAATGAAACAAAACAATGTCTGTCTTATCTGCAATGTTTTCCGCATTACATTGCAAAGCAAAAATTTAATATTCTAATCTGTTATTAATAATAATCTTTAGTTTTGTTTTTAAAAGTGGAATTAAAAAACATAATTTCAACTGTATGCTATTATGTAACAATATCTTTGTATACTTCAGTAAAATTAGCAGTTAATACTTGCTGCATGGAATTTTCTCATTATATAGAGTGCAGATTGCAAACAAAATGGTGCACAACTACAGGATACAACTGCCCTAAATACAAAATTTCAACTTTCAATGGTTAATAATTTTTTGAGGCACTCAAGATACATACATACATACATAAGTACGTACAGATGTCATGACAAAATTAGCCAAAAGGCACATAGGATGGTCATTATAGATATTTAAAATTTCAAAGTTAAAGTTGGATTGTGTGTACGTATAGATGTAACCCTTAAACTCATCTAAATGGATACAAGAATAATCAAATTAGATATTTTTGTTAAAATATGAAGGCCAAAAGTTTGTGATTACAATACTTCCTTTACTTTTTATAAGGAAATAACAAGATATGGAATAAAAAAAAAGAATGAATAATATATAAATTCATTTACGTGTACCAGATTTTATTGCCTTTAATATAGAATTTATTCATCAAAAGCAGTTTACATTTCTCAAGCATGCTAAATATATAGATATTTAACTTAAACATACTTTAATATAGATATTTAACTTAAACATACTTTACATTTAATTAGTCAAATAATTATAAATAAATAAAAATGACTAAAAATTTTATATGCTCACATAATATGGATCTCTGATAATGACACCAGGGTCTTCAGGATGATACTTTCCTAAGAGTTCTATTTTTGCAGAACAGTTTTCTGGTGCTATACCTGTAAGGTCCCTAAAGAAATAATTGACAACTATATTGTGTTTATATACAAATACTGAAGTACATGAATTGGTTCATTCATAACATGCAAACAGAAGTAGAGATTTTAAAATGTAGGTATACATTCCATCACAAAAATCTAAGTGAATATCAGAATACAAGATGGAGCAAAAATTTAACCACTCAGAAAAAAAAAAAATATATATATATATATGCATTATTACATGCAATAAATAATGGCAGAAAATAAGGATAATCAATAAAGTTAATATATTATAGATTTTCTTGAAAATAACCTAAAATACTCTTAAAACATAAAAATGAAAGTAATAGGTTTTGGATAGCTCAGTACCTCCAAAACCTTACTGTTCAAACAACTTATAGTTAGTATACAATTTAAGTGCATAAACTGATTATCAAGTAAGACAATATAAACCATATCTATACTTTTCACATATAAACAAGATGGCTATCCAGGTATAGGATAAAGCAATTGTATTGGCATATTACATTGATCAAATCAGTTAAATGGTATTTCAGTTTTTTTTAGATATTAAACACAATAGACAATCGCACAAAGCCATATGTTATCATTTTTGAAAGTTTATTCCGTTTTACATGAATAATAGTAATACATGTTTCTGTTGTAATATTAATGTGATATCAAAATCATTGTTTTGTGCATAATGGACAGTCAGTTATATTTGTTAGTTTTTAATGCTTTTTATATTAAAGATAAAATAAATTTGAGGTCTTTTAAAGTAAGCTGACTGTTTTTCATTTCATCTGTTGGAATAAGGCAGCAACATCACTGCAACTAAGTTATTAATTAGTTCTCTACTAAACATTGATTATGGACTCAGGTGCTCATGTATCTTCAGTTAGTCAGGTTTTCACGACAAGAGATGTAGACTATAGTCTTTAAGATAAAATTTGGTAGTATTTTGCTATGCCTACAATACAATGCCTCAAGACCTCTAAACTGAAACCAGACAACTATTTAAGTTAGAGGGGAGATATTACTTTCATTCTCTTCTCTGGGAAGATTTAGATAAAATGCCCATTTGTCATATATCAACTGATGCAAAACCTACTGGAGATATTATACTAAGAGTGTTCCAAGAAGATGAAGTTGCATGGTTTGGGAGACTTTTTCTAACCATTAATGTTTAATTGAAAGATGTTATTTTTCTTCCATACACAGACCCGAGTTAAAGATCCCACTGTACAAAGAATGATTCCAAATTCCTTTCAACTTTTAGCACAGCATTTATTATTTAATCACATGATGAATGTTATTCGACCATCTATTAATAAAAAATTTGCATTCTTTCACATGAGTTCATATTTTGTTTTGTAACATTAGACTCCTTTTCAAGTCTCAAATGGGATTGAAGTTGAGCTGGGGAAGCAAAATTCTGGTCAAAGAAAAGAATAATAATAATAATAATAAAAGATTTAATTGATGGAAATGCACTTTTTTTTTACATTTGTTAAATGTGTACATTTATTACAAAAGTTTTACATACTATTATTAGGAGTGTTAAAAAATACACTTATTTTTTAAGTTGTAGGCTAGAAATTCAGCAACTTGCTGCATAATTTTTTTATGCAAGTTATTTTATGCATTATTTTTTAATCACAAAAGGCATTATAATTAATGGAGGACGTTCATAACTGTTGTCTCACATAGCATAAAGCCATTTCCATTGCTTGAATTTAATAATTACAAGATTTTAAAATTTTGTACTTTAAAATTTAATTATGGCCAGTTTAAACAAAGATCAAGTTGAACAGAAACTGGTTAAGAAGGAGTCTACCACATAACTGAAAATAAATTAATAATAAATACTTTAATTAAAAACAAAATTTTTAAAAAATAATTGGTTTTGCAAATTAATATATTATATGTATTTTTAATAATGTATATCCACATACATAATTATGTAAAAACAATTTTTGAAGGTAAAGAAGATATTACCTCATATTATCATTGTCCATGCCAAATATATAGTCAAATTTATTGAAATCAGCAGTTACTATAGGCCTTGCTTTGTGATTCATGGGGACATCATGATCTTTCATACACTTTTGAGCCCTGCGATCAGGGTTTTTACCAGTATGATAGTCAATAATGGCAGCGCTATCAATTTCCCACTAGATAACATTAAAAAAAAAAAAAAAAAAAAAAAAAAAAAAAAAAAAAAAAAAAAGAATTCTTCAGATTTAAAACAAAGACATGTTACTTTTTTAAAAATAACCACCTAATACAGGATAATATGATATAATTTTATGAAAAAAGTAAACAAACATAACTATTCAATTAAAAACAGGAAACCTACAAGTAAGTAACTAAGCTACCAATTCAATAATTTAACAGTAAAGATTACAAAATCTTAGTATTAACTTCTTAAATTCTTCTAATTATACACGAAATAATCAAGTATCTCAATACCAACATATCAAATTATTTAATAAATTCTAACTAATTATATATAAGTCATAGTTTTCAGACAATAATACCATCCTAATATTTATCAAAATATATTGAACAGATCAAATATCATACAAACAACAAAAGAAAAAAATATTTTTGTTCTGAACACTAGATCGGATTCAAATTTATAACTAAATAATGCATCTAAAAGTGTATAGAACAATAAAGAAGAAAATATTTATAAAAATTTTGTTGAACTCTCAGTAACAGGAATTTCAAATTATCTATTATTTCTGAATGTTCTTAGAAACTGAATAATTCATCAGAGTATACATAAAAACATTTATAAATTAAAACCTATAAGGAACTAAAAATAAGCTAAAAACACAAAATATATAATTTATGTTACAAATAAAATCTTCGATAATAAATAGGTACAAAAATGTATGTAATTTTGTCTTTTTAAATATTCATTTAAAACTTTGCACAAAGATATACCAAAATTAAGCTTACTTTTAATGCACTGCATGCAACGTATTTCTGCTGGAAGCTGTTTTTGTGTTTTTTAACAATGGATATTGTTATTATACCAAATGATTTACAAAATGACACATCAAAAACGATAAAAAAGCTTTTATATATATTTTTTAATACATGAGCTGTTTAAAAAAAATCACACAACTATTGTTAATTGTCAGAAAAATATTATTCAAAAGTTACATATCATTTCTAGCTATTTATGAAGTTAAGATTTTTTTTTCTTTACATGTAGATGGTTCCTGAACTACAAAACTCCCAGATACTTCATTGGAAAGTATCAATTTAAATTATGTTCCTTATGTAGGAGAAGTTAATGAACTGATCATCAAGCACTTTTTTCAAAGCCTTAAATAAATGTTTAAACTTCAAAATGGTTATGTTTTGGGTTCTTTGATGTATATTTCAAGATTTCTCAAATCATAGTAAATCTCAATTAATTTAAAGTAGTTTTATAAGACACATATACATCAATAGAAATTAATAAATTTAAGAACTGTTAATATCTGTTGTCTGTGTGGAACCTTAATCCCCAAAAATAGGTAAAGTTGAGAATTGAGACAGATACCCATGAATTTGGAAAATTACTGGGAACTGGTTTGGATTGGAGCGCTACATCCATTGTTATGCTCACTATAGCTAATGAAACTGGGACCTAATACTTAAAGCAGATTCTGAATGGCAACTAACATCCATGCCAGCAGTGGGATATACCACATATTTCCGTGTATAAGCTGAAAATTTTTGGAGCTTTTTAAAGACCTAAAGTGTGTGTGTGTGCATGGGAGAGGGGGAGTTGGATTATATATGGATCCATGGAACAGATGTAATACATATATTAATTTGGTGACAAACCAAAAAAAAGTCACCAAATCAGCAAAAATTAACAAAATGATAAAAAGAAAATGCATTACGGTAAAAAGTAAATAAAGCTTGTAAAAATTTTAAATGAGAAAACATGAAAATTGAAAAATAAATTTAAAATGATTCTTATCTGCATATAGTCACTCCAAAACAACAGTACTATAATGGTAGCTAATCATCTAATGAGCACAATTCTACATAACCCAGAAGCAATTGATACATTGGCAAACATAGCATTAAAAAAAAAAATAAATAAATAAAGCTTATACTGCTTAAATTTAAGAAAAAGTTATCTTTATATAGGGTTACCAGAATTGAAACTTTTCATTAGCATCTAAGTAAAAAATACCATTTGTTGCATGGTCTAGTGCAACAATTATCAAACCATACTCCATGGTAGTAAATTAGATAAATTAGTATACATTGTGAAATTAAATACGATGCATAAAGTTAATTAAAATTTAAAATGTAAGTTGTTTTTCTCTGCCACTTTCGAAATGTGCTAAGAGATGCCCTTGTATTTATTTCGAGCAGTGACGATCCTCTACCTTTGCAGTATTTTTATATATTAATGCAACTCACTTTATCTGACGCACCCATGTCATTAACAAGCTTTGTAAAAACAGCTTCAGCTATTGGTGAACGACATATATTTCCTATAAATAAGAAGACAAAATCAACATAAGGCCAATTAATATAAGAATGTATTCAAATCATTACATATAAAATTTTTGATCAGCAAAATTACAGAACAGTTTATCATAAGTACTAAAAGCAGATGTCATTGAGCTTCAAAATAATAATAAAAGAAACTACAGAGCATTTCAATTTAGCAATGATAAGATTTGAAGTTACAGTTCTTCTGTGGAACCATGATGTATAAATATCTAAATATATACAGTGGAATCCACTTAAGAAGTTCCTCAGCTTAAGACATTCTATTCATTTCACATTCATTTTCACACTAAAAGAACCCTTCTGTTGTGCTATCTATGCTGACATTCATTTTAGTAGTTCATGACTCACTTCCAGTATTGCTTTCTAGTATTAATAGATCCATTATGTCTTTGTATATAGGATAAGAAAATGCAGAAATTGTTATGGGGATTAATAAACAGTTAGAAAGTTCGGAAAATAAATTTAATGAAGCCAGAGTTTTATTTTTTTTTTCTTTTAGTTTCTTCTTTAGGCTTCCTAGAGACTGGTTAGACTAAAATATTTTAAACACATCTAAACAAACTTTTTAAATAAATAGAAAATAATCCACATTTAATGATATTCAGATTGTACAAAAGTTAGACTTGCCTGTAACAATGTTTTATGGTGATCTACTGAACAGAACTTATATTCAAGCTCTCATTAAAACATTTAAAAATAAAAAAAACTGAGAAGAAAAGGAAAATATGAAAAACGTGAAAGTAAACTTATTTTATATTTAATACAAGTGTAAAAAAATTCATCAATTTGTATATAAAATGCCTGTATCCTCACTTCCCTTCAAGAAAATTCTCTGCTTAAGAAGTTTTAATGTTTAGGTTCTTCGAGAAAACTTCTTTCGTGGATTCCACTGTATATAAATAATATTCCCCTTCCTTATTTACTTTATATTGCACCATCTGAATATATAAATAATTTATATTTTTATCAAATAATGATTCTCTGAGACAATTTTACACTGTAACTCATGGAACCATTTTCCCTTATATCATTAAACATTAGTTTAGTTCAGAAGCATCTAAAATTGTAAAATGGTTAGCACTTTATATTAGTAAATTGGAAAATTGTAAGGAGCACACCTTAAACCTTCATGGAAAACACCTTCAATAAATAAATTTGAATTGAGTTTATAAGCATAAAGCAATGAGTAAAGCGAGAGCAATTTTATAATTTTGAAATAGAACAGATAGTTACATATATTGGTATAAATCTCAACAGAGTCTAAATCTCAATATTCAAGATATATATATTACAATGGAACTTTTGTACAAATGAATTTAATTTCTTTTTAACCCATTTAGGACGAATGCCGCAAATATGCATTATAGCTAGGTGGTCTTCACAGCCTAACGCAGTATCCTCGCATTATGGCGAATCCTACGCAGCAGGACAATTGCTGCAGAATTGCGTCGTACTTTTGGAATGAAGCATTTAGTATCAGATGGCATTACTATTCCACATTCCTTTCAAAAGATTGCTCTTGTGCATTAGTATTTCTCTCTCTGAGGTTAGAATGGGGTCCATCAAGTGTCATGTAAACATAAACATGTGCTAATGGGTGAAAAGGTAAACATGTGGTAAAGAGACTTTTAACTCATTTTGAAGTGGTTGTTTATAGTTTCAATTTTATTTTAGGATGGTATTTTATGGGATATATTCTAGCATAGGTTTTACTTTTAGATTCATTTCTGTAGCCATGGCTAAAAGTCTTTGTTATCTTTCTGAGGAGGAAATATCTAAAGTTGTGAATGATCTATCTATGGATCTTTCAGACGATAACATTGAAACAACTATAAATTATTTGAATTCTTTACATAATAGTTCTAAATCTTTAGATTCTGAATTAGAAGATAATAATAAAGTAATATATTGATTCCAATTTCAACATGTGAATGGAGTTCTGACATCGAGGACCTTCTTAAAATTAATTTTACTTTGAAACCGGGACTTGATACGGAAAAAAAATTATTCAGTGCCCTTGCAGATTGAATTAAACTTTTTTAAATTTGTTTTTCAATGAAAACAAGATCCAAATTATTCTAGAAAAAACTAATTCCTATGCAAAAAAAAAAAAAAAAATCTGTTAATTAGATATTAATAAACCAAGCACATCTATGTCCAATCATCAAAAAATTTTGATGATGTTATAAAATTGGAGAAATGAATGTCTGTTTGGGTCTCATTATACTTATGTGTATTATGAGAAAACCGTCCTTCAAGTCATATCCAAATTGTGAGCTGAAAAGGGGGCAAAAAATTAGGAGATGGGTAGTTTGCTCAAAGCAGAATAAAGATGTGTCACTGCCTGTAAAGGTAAAATGTGCAATTTCAGTCTCGACACTGATCTGTGCTTTGAGATTTTTTGTATGGCTTTAAAATATTAAATATTACAATATTCTTGAATTATTTTATAATGTTAAGTGTAAATATTTTTAATGTCTTTTAATACTTTGTATCACATTTAATGTTTAATTTAAGTTCCTTTAGATATGCAAAATGCAATATATCTATGTTTTTATTGTTAAATATCGATTATTTTAATTAATTTTTTTTGTTATGATTGAAATTATATCTTTAATCACAGATTTAAGAATGGTTTCATTTTTATGTAAAGTGTCAATTTATCCATTTTTATTTAATGCGTATTTTCCGAAATTGTGTATTAGGCTTAGAGAGAGAAGATGCCACCCCCCTCCCCGGCTTATAAGAACAGTCCGCGTGTAACAGCTGCCGTCCCGAACGGGCTAAAAAGACACAGATCTATTTTATACGACTAATTGATCGAGGGAAACGCATTTAAATTAATACACTATATAAAAATATATTTTAAAATTTAAATAGAAAGAAAAACTAGAGAATGGATAAAATTTATAAATATATAATATGGAATAAATATATAACCTAAGCAAACAAATAAAACAGATGTTTTTTGAGAAGCCATGATGGTAAATATCTCCTTAATGGATTTATATTCGGTTGTAAACAAACTGTTGCGTTGCCATCTACATCAACATTAACGTCATGAACTGGTCATCTCAAGAACAGAAAAAAAAATAGAAATAAAATAACAGGACGACTGTCTAAATATTAGTTCAAAATATTTAATTATTACTTTTATTAGAAATAAAGTATTACTTTATTAAACTTCTGATTGCTGTTTTTTAACACTTACAAAAATTAAGAAAAAAGTAAAAATTTGGAGAAAATTAACTTTGACCGCTTAAGTATCATAAGATATTAAGTACACAAGATAGTTTAATTTTCAAAGTTATAAACTGATTGTTTACGACGAGTAAATTTGTTTTATAAAACTAAAGAATAATTAGAGAAAAAGATGGGTGCATCATCTGTTCCATTTGTCATATTTACTCTCTTTTGGTTGTTAATCGGGGGAGTGGCCCCATGGTTTGTGCCTAAAGGCATTAATAGAGGGTAATATAAATATTAGATTTAATACTATTTATAACTAAAATATTTTATACCTTATTCAAAGCATTTTAATATTTTATGTTGTCAAGTATTTAACTTCAATTTATTTATAAATTTGGATGATATAATAATAGAAATGGCATAAATTTACATTATATGCCCTGCTATAGTACTTTATGAGGTAATATAATTATATTATTTACTTTAATGAACAGGCATGAATTTATTATTACAAAAGTACTTGTATCTAAGATTTTTAGTTAGGTTTTAGATTATTTGGCATCTTTTATGAGATAGGGGAGTATAGATATTAAGGTTTGGCAGTCAATTCTAATAACAAACCCTCGTAAAGTGTTTTATAGAAATTTTGTTGCTTATGTAAGGTAGCATATTGTGAAATGTATTTAAGAATTGAAAACGTTGTATTATGTTTTATTCTGAAATACTTTGTTAGTAAAATGGACAAAATCTTTCATAAACTAAACTAAGAATGATATGGGTTTTCATGTACGGAGAATTGTAACAGGTTATAATTTAAATATATTGCTGTTAGTTTATTGGTATTATAGCTAAAAGCCTAAGTTATAGTTATAGCTATTGGCTTATGCAATTAAACTAAATTAAACTTGTATTAGTTTAATTGTGAATTTGGTTTTTATGTTTAAGTTTACATCTTGCAGTTTTAAAGGTTCATAATGTACATGCTCTGGGATGATAAATATCTATCCTCTAATATGCAATTAAGTACATACATTGCTCTTCACTGTTTCAATTTAAAAGATATTTACTTAAAATCACAAAGTAAGAGGTATTAGTAAATGGAAATTCTTATAAACATTATATTCAAGGTGGTTAATTCAGTATGCTTTTACAAGTTGCTGAGTGCTCTGGCATCAAGACTGTTGCTCGCTTAAAGCAAAGAAGCAGCTCTTACATTCTCTATTTGTGCCTTACTTACTTTACCATTGCACTTTAAGCAACATCATATTATCTCAATAATCTTTCTGTAGCATTAAAGTTCATGTTTCAGTGTAATCAAATTTCAACACAAAATATAGAATTTTTTTTAAATTTAAAAATAACTTTCTAAATTATACAAAATGTTAAATATTCTAAATACTGAAGCATATATATAGTTATTTGTACAACAGTGTTTAAACTTTTGCTGAAAATATTTTAGTAAAATGTTCCTTATAGATCTCTTTATGGAATAATCAGTTTATTATACTTTTCGATTTAAAAACTAGATACTTTTTTAAATGACAAAATTTATCATGACTATCTTTATGACTGTATAAAAGCTAATATACTATAGTTTCTTAAAAAGTTTGTCATAGCAATATAATATATATAGTAATATATTATTCTGGTAATAATTCTATGAAAGTCTTATGTCTGATTATTTGTGTATAATCTTTATGATTTGTGCTGTATGTAGAAACTTTTAATGAATATCTTAATTATTTTTAGGGTTATCCAGACCATGCTTGTATTAACAGCAGTCTGTTGCTACCTATTGTAAGTATGAAAGATATTATTTTAAGTATATATGATAAATTTAAGGTTAAAAATGTAATAAATTACATTTAATAAACAAAAATGATTAACTTATGCTTAAAATCATATCAATTTATAAGTATTCTCATTAACAAAATCAGATTAATCTAAGGATGCCCTTAGAAATAATGGATAATATATATAATGGAATATTGGAATGTACTTGGCACTACGAGTAGGGCTATCATTTCTATAATGAGACTGTACATAAAATATTTTTTCCAAATCTCAATTTCATTTATATATATCTAATATATCAAAAGTATTATGCTTTAATATCTCTTAAAATTATCTTTCTTCCCATTCTTATTCCATTAAATCTATTTTCCCAGCCACAAAATATCTTAATTAAAGGAGTGTCCATAACTTAAAACTCTTCCAGCCCATTTTGTAAAGATTTCTTTGTAATACATTTGTTGTGTTCTTTGCAATTTGCGATTAGACAAATTTTCTGTTCGCTCACTGCATTTTCCAGCTGTTGCGGGTAATTGTCTCAGTTTTTCCAACCAATCTTAGTTACTTTTTTATTATTTACTTAGTTGCTTGTCCCTTTTCCTTTTCGTCACTCGCTGTGGAGTCAAACTCTATACAGTACATATTTCGATGTCCATTCCCTCATATGAAATTGACTGTTAAACATGTTTTTTTAGCAGCTCTAAAAGAAAATTTAAGTTCTACTCTGAATTGCTGTTCTCTAATGTGGCCTGACTGCATATTAATTCAATAGTCTAGCTGTCTAGGTTTCTCCTTGCCTAGACAAGTAAATATAATAAGGGCCCACATCAATGCGACTGACAGATTAATTTTTTATGTGTTACATATAATATATATATATACACACACTGTGTGTTTTATGAAATTGTATGATGTACATCAATTATTTAATTTTTTTCAGCACATTATTCAGCATTCTTGAAACACATAATTAAAATGTACAGGGTTAATTATTTTCTGTTTTTATTTTGTGTAATAAGGTGTCAGTGTTAATAGTTATATAGATTTAATTTATAAATGTTTACTTTTTAGCTGGTTGTGTTGCTATATGGTGCAAATGAATCCCCTCTTTGGGCCTCAGTTAACTACTACTGTTCTTGCAGTTATGAAAGAAGAATGGAAATAATTTTTAATTTGTAAGTTGTAGTTTAAATTATACTTTTTATTTTGAAGAACTCTCTTTTCCCCCCCCCTTTCTTTAAATTATTACATTTTTATAATACTGTTTTACATATTAAAATGCACGTTCATGCAATCTAATTCATGTAAAAATTTGAGTTTCATGTTAATAAATAACAGAAATCTTTTAACTTTAAAACCCTTTGTAAACAACCAACATGTGCACTTGTATGTTCTTGAATGATTAATAGATCTGTTTGTTCTACTGTACTAAAAAACACTCTTATTCATATTGTCTAAATTCAGTTTTAATATGCAAAAACCCACATATAAAGTTATCTAAATTTTTTCATTGTTAATTTATAGCATCTGCAATTTAAGAAAACAAACTTATAGTAGATTATATTATCTATAGAGCTTTGATTGTGTTGTCTTAGGAAGGAATGTTGGATATCTATATGGTGCTCTTGTAATAAAATATCCAAGAAATATTTGTGGCTTGATAGTGGTAACTGCCATAAGAGAAAGAACGCCTGCATTGGAAACAATAATGCTAATTATTAAACTATCTCTAGTATAATATTTTGTTTCAAAGTTACTGATAACAAATTAGAATGAAAAGTTGTTTTAAAAATTATTTTCACTGTAAATTAAACTTGGAAATATTTATTTTAAATATTAATCTAAGCTTTAAAATTTTGTTTGTTACATCTTTTCTCCTTTTGTTTGAAAGAAAATGTATTTTCATTCTTCTTAGAAACTTGAGTCATATAACTTGATATTTTATTGTTCTTTTACTGTCCTACTGATAACAATCCGAGCCCAGATTTGTATGGAAGTCCCAAGTTATTTTAAGAGATGTCTGTAAATCAATTTATTCCCATTCATTAATAAATACCTCATTGAAAACCTTATTTTAGTTTTATTTTAATTATATTTTTATTTACTTTTTTTTTGTGTGTGTGGGTGGGGGAGATTAAATGTGTGTACTGTAAAATTAATGTTATTCAAAGGGTTGTATATATAATGGCGATAGATTATTCTTTATTCTGATTATTCTTGTTAGTTTTTTTAAATTTGAGGGAAAAGGACTATTAAATATAATGGGGAGGTTTTCTGGTTATATATAATCTGCAATTTTTGTATAGAATATTAAATACTAGGTATTTTAGTTTTTTACATCATTTTTAGTTTTTCTTATTTTTTTTTAAAAGTTTTCTTAGCTTTTTTATTATTTTGCTTTGTTTGAAAAGTTTTATTTGGTATATTATTTCACAATTAATTCAATATATGAACTAAAGTTCATTATTATCCTTTCAGATTACTTTTGGTGTCATTCCAGTGTTTCCATAATCAAGAATTTCACACAAACTGTTTATAGATTATTTATCATTTATTTTATAAACATATGTTATTAAGTAAATGTGTGAGAGAGAAGTAAAAGAGAGAGACTTCTGTTTGTTTTGAAATTAACACTTTCAAATGTGGTATGAATTAGATATAAAAGTTCTGAGGCTGATTGTATGCAATTATGTGTTGTCTTAAAAAGGAAAGAAACATCTATTTTATTCTGTGATGAAAGATTTTTTTATTTATGGTTACAATTTTTAGATTCTAAAAAGTAACCTCTGTTGTATATAATGCTAATAAAGTAATTTTTGTCTTGTGTTTTTTCTTTGGTATAATTTTAAATATACAGAGTAATGACACTATTTTTTTGCACATAGATCAGTCAAAAAGTTAATTTCACAGCTTCATGAAAAATTTTTGATACTTGGATGAAATCTTACAGGAAATACTTTAGACATTTATCTATATTCAGTGACATAGCAGTATTCATGAAACAATTTTAGTTTATCTAATAATAAGTTGGAAACATCTATTGGCAGCCAGCTGTAAGTTAATTAGCCAGCTCCAAATTAAAAATGGAGATTTTTTTTATGAGGGGGGAGGAGACATAACTACACTGAAATGTATTTTTAATTGCATGAAATATGATAAAATGCAATGAATTGAATTCTGCATGAAATTACGAGACTGCATGCAAACTTCTGAAAGCATTTAGGTGAGAAGTGGTTGATAATAGGGAGGCGTATAAGGATAGATCACACTCCTTATAGCCCAAAACTTTCATCTTATGGCTTCCATGTGTTTAAACCCATTAAAGAACTTTCTAAGTGATGATATAAGACTTTGGTGACAAGGTGAAAGCTACAATGCAAGAATAGTTATTGGATGGGATTTCCATGTAGAAGGCATTGTAAAACTTATTTCACACATCAATAAATGTTTAAATAACAGAGGTGGTTGTGGTGAAAACTAGGTTTTTCCTGTGACTTTAGAATACAATTAAAGTTATTGTAAAATGTTGATCCTATTTTAAGTAGTGTATCTTTTTGACTTATCTGCGTAACATAATGTTATGTTAATTTGCCCTATATCACTGAAAAGGTATTTTTTTCATTGAAATTAAGGAATATGATAATGTTAGTATACGTGTTTGCACACACACAACACATATGTATGTGTGTGTATGCATTTTACTTTTCTAAAATAACTTTTTTTTTTTTTATAGAAGAAAAACTACATATTAGTACAATTAAAACACGAGAGTATCTCTTTATGTATTTTATTTATTTTGATTCACATATTTGTCTCAATATTAATGATCAATAATTTAATAAGTTTGAGTATAAATGTTCTGGTTGTAATAAATCACTCTGTATATAATTTATTACAAATTCAAATGTCAGGATTACTTCTGACTTATATAATTAACAATATGAGATTTCATCTATTTAAAAAGGATGAGTGAAATTTTGACTATATGGGAAGGACAAAAGAAAATAATAAATGGGGGGGGGAATTAATACTGAAATAGGTAAGTTTGTAAATGAATAATTTAAGAATCATAAATTTTTAAATGTTAAATATTAATGTTATGCTTTGGCTAGTAAAAAGCCTGACTGGTAAGAAAGGTTGTTTTTTTCCCCAAACTATTACAATTACTCCAGCACTGTATATATTCATAAAAGATATTAGTTTTTCTAAACTTTGTGTTCTTTGGATATAATCTACTCTGCTTTTGAGCCTTTATCTTCTATTCTAATTGCTTCCTGCAACTTTGATAAAGGAGCCAAGAATGCAAATTCTAAAGTATTTAATTTTTTAGCTTAAATTATTGCCCTACAGCAGAATGCTTTTCAATGTTCTGCAACAAGCTTTCAGATAATAAAAATATTTTATCGCAAATACATTTATTATATCAGCCCTTTTTTTCATAATATTGCCATTGAGGTACACATATGAAAGTGAAAAAGTATACAAATACATTTTTATCTTAAAAAATAATGAGTCCAAATATTTAATAAAACAATGAATTTAGGAAAATGTTTTTTATTAAAACCGGAGTATTAATACAGGATTTACAGTCTTGTTAATTACTTTGGATGTGAAATATTTTAGAAACATCACTACGATGATGAAATAGGAATAGCCATTTTGACCCAAACATTAAACAAAAGGGGAAATTTTAATACTTTTTGGACAAAATTTAAACATTCTTTTATCAGTTGTTCCAACATTGGTTTCATCACCATTATTTATATTATGTCAATTTTCAAAAATCCCATTTATGCTTATTTGTTTTCATCTCTTGCTGATCAACATAATTCAACAGTGTTTTTTAGTATGGAAACAGATAAAACGTCTATTAAAAAAACTGATAAATGTAGGTATTTCAATTTTTAATGCATTTAAAGCTTGCTATAATAAAGATTTGATTTCAATAAGCATTGCATTCCCTTTCGAATTCCACCTTTGCCACAATCATTCCTTCTTTCTATATGTTACAAAAAAAAAAAAAAAAAAAAAAGTAGATTAATGTTTTTTCAGTTACATTTTGCAAGCCACAATTGTTCTGCAACAGAGCCTATTGTTCTGAAATGTGTCTCACATTTTGACACATTCTGCTTTGGGGAATAATTGTATAAAATTATAAGATTATATAATGCAAACGGCATGTTTCTATAATGACTATATATTAATACTTCTATGTTATACCGACTCAGCACACTATACCCTCAACCTGGTTTCCAAAGTTAATTTATCTCATTCATTTTATTTCAATGAAACTTCAAATTAATTTCTATCACTAATTCTACAGTTTCAAACTGCTGAATTTTAATCATAATTCGAACTGTAATCAGGATTTTTATTTCCTAGAATCTATTACATATTTTTTTTAATATAAACCCCTCTGCATATAAGCTGATTTTTTTTTTTTTCAAAAATTTATTCAACATTTTAAATTTCTGCATAAATTGGAATAGAAAATAAGTCTGACATCCATATATGTATCAAGCATGTAAAATGGGTGAAATATTTTCTAATTAAAGTGCTGTAAAATACAGAAGTAGACCAATAGTTTTCAAACTTTTTCTGTGATAGCATCCAGTTTGAGAACTACAAGGTAGAGGATAGGTTGCATCTACAAGATTTTGAAATAAACACAAGGACAATTCTTACCACTTTTAGTGGACTATTCTTGATTACTGCTGTGGCTTCCAGTTTGAGAATTGTGGCACTAGATCATACAACCAATATTTTTACATATTAAACAGCAACAACAATGTTGATAACCATACCTGAAGATAGCACTTTTTCTTAAACTTGCACAGTATGCCCCAAAAATAATGAGAAAAAAAATTACAAATAATCGCACAAGGAAAAACAATAACCTTAAATTAAAAGTAAAATATATCGGACAATACAAAGTAAAAAAAGCTTTAAAATGCCCTATTTCATGATTTATCCCTTGCATCTGGCTTATGCAGAAGTACTTTTTTAAAAAATCTGAGTGTAGTTTCTTGTACCAAAAATGTGTACAAGCACAATTGCACTATTGTATGTTATTAGTTAGAAAGACTGATAAGGATCTTTTAATGGAAAATATTTATAGGGCTTCTGGTGATCAAAGGCAGGCTAAGGAGCTGCTTAAGCTCAGTAGGAATCGGCTAAGGGGGGCCATTGGTCTGTTGACAGGTCACTGTTGCCTCAAGAGGCACCTTAACATTATTATCATCATGGATAGCTCAGTATGTAGGGGGTGTCATGTGGTAGAGGAGAGATCCTTAGACATCTTGTGTGATCGTGATTACTACTCTGTTAAATGTTTTGAATTACTCGGTTATCACTTCATCGAATGGTGGGAGTTAGCCAACTTCCCAGTTAAATTGCTGCTTAGATTTGTCTCAGATATTGGTCTCTTTGAGACTTGTTAATATTCTTATTGTTGGGATTCTTTTGTACCAGTAAATAGGGAGCTCTTACGAGCCATCCTCCTCCCCCCCTAAATCTAATGTTACTAAAATTTTCGTGTAATTGAGAGCAGGGTAGTAACATACAATAGCACGATTGTGCTTCTTCACATTTTTGGCCCAACACAAAAGAAGTGTCATAGCACTTTGTTGTACTCAAAAAGTTTTGTAGAAATTTATTTTCCACCATTATATATTTTACTTTTATTATTTTAGGTTTTTTTTTTTTTTACATTTAGTTTACTTTTGCTGGTTTTGTGACTTTTTAAGTCACTAATAGCAAAACACATTGCCCAGAACCTGTACTATGTATATTCTGTGGATCTATACATAAATTGACCCCTCTCCTCTACTTTAGCTACATACTTTAATAGGTCCTTAACATTCACAGCTATACAGTATTATATGGAACTATACAGTATTTTAAAAATATTTTCTAGAACAAAAGATATTTTACTTTTTTACTTTAATAATTATGTTTCTTTTACATATTTGGACATTTTTTATAAGCAAATGATTCAAAGTTTTCTGTAGTCAACAGCGAAAAATATTTGAAAATAGCTATCAATTTAAGAGACATTAAAATCTAAGTTTTTATTTATTTTAAAAATAAAATTTCAAACCCATAAGAAATTTCTTTGAAAATTAATCTCTAGGAATATGTTGTAGGGAAAAAATGAAAAAAAAAATGCTTTCTTAGCTCTTTCCTCTTGCCTTCCTTTGATTCTTGAAGATTTCCTCAAACTGGCTGCAGGACACTTTCCCAATTTCTGAGAATTTGACGTCAGGTATAAATTGTGATTTCATGTCAATTTTGCTGCAAAATTGTCTAGTGTCTTTCTTATTTACTCTACTACATTGGTAGACTAGTTTAAATAAAAAAAAAACCTTTGTTGCTATTCTTAAATTTTAGACATTTTATGTAGTTGTGAAATTAATGTTTTATTAATTCAAAGAAAAATTGTATAAATGTCTTACCTTCTACATTTTTCTATTTTTTTTGGGGGGGGGAGGGGGATGAAAATTACAAGGTGCTGAGATGGAAAAATTAAATCTCAAATGTCAGTTTAGGTTATAATTAAATGAATTGAGAATAATATACTTTGTTAAAGTCTTATATGTATATTACAAGTCAAATTTTATTTTTTCAACATGCATAAATAAACATAAATAATAAACTTCATATATAAGACAAGGTTTAGATGTCATTTGATATGAATTTAAATAATATTAATAATTAAAAAAACTAATTTTATAGATAGGAAATCAAAAGGTGACTAGAATATAAAATCAATTTATTGGAATGTGAATCCTGTATTACCAGATCCACCACACCATGAGGCAATAAATTTTAGAACATCTTCACATTCAGCAATATGAGAAACCTTTGCAGCCATAATCAATTTATTCCAGTCATCTTTGTTTGCAACTTTGTTTGATTTCCCAAACTCTACTTTATTTCTGATAACAGGATAACCAGTAACAATACAAGGTTGGTACTGACGACCATCATGTGTAATAAGGGATGATTCAAACATTTTTCTTTCATCAAGTGGTAATGATTGATCAACTGTTTGATCCATAGATACGGATAATACCCATTCTCTTGTTTCTTCATGTTGTGTCTCAGAGATGCAAGTCTCAGCAGGTATCAAAATATTAGTTGGTATATCAGTATCCTGAAAGTCAGTATTATCAACTTCTGTTGATCCTTCTTCAATTGCTTCATATATATCCATTAGATGATTTAAACATACAAATGCTATACTATTCCATCCAATACTTTTTGCAGCTTCTCCTGCTTCATAAAAAGCCTTATCAGCAGGAATTACATCAGCATAACGTAATAAACTTAAAGAGATTTTTACAGCTTGCCTTTCAAGACTAGCATGACCCATACAAGCAGATCTTGTAGAATAATAGTGTGCAATAACTAAGTAATTATTAAAGTCATCATAATCTTCATTCCCAATTTTTTGCAAACTCTGACATAGTTGATAAAGGATATTTCTTAAATTTGACCATAAAGAATAAGCTTCATACAGAAATGTATCTTGCATTGCAAATATTGCAGATATAATATGACGGTAAATAGAAAAATTTTGACTTATAGCAGGAATACCATACTTTACATATAAACTTAATGCTTTTTGTTCTTTCTTTTCTTTAATAAATTTAATAGCCAAAAGAGCTACATATTTATGTAAAACTTTAGTTCCTTGCTTTTGAGCAACTTCAAGACATTTTTCCCATTGATTTCTTTCAGCATATAAATCAAGTGCAGCAATTATATCAATATCTGCTAATTCAGATGTATTACCTTCAGACCTCAGATAATCTTTATAACAGTTATTTACATATTCTTCATATCTAGAATCAACTTCTGCAGCCACTCTCTTTGCTTTACTCCAGTCTTTAGCATCAATTAAGGCATCTAAAGCATTTTTTATTGAATTTATTTTTAAAAATAACTGTGCTGCAGTGGTTTGCTTTTTCATTTGTAATAATTTAGGGGCAATTTGTTGAACAAGATGTTCTGTATGTTGTTTATTCATAAATTTCCAAGACAATTCAGCTGCCTTAACCCAACATTTTTCAATAAAATCATAATCATTAGTATTTGTTGGAGAAATTTGTAGATATCTATCAATGGCTTTTTGATACTGGCCAGTTTCTTCCCAGCTTGAAGCTTGTTCAAACAAGTGCTGTACATCTCTTGAACCTCTCTGAGAAGTTTCACTCTCATACTCCTCTTCAAGTTCTAGTAGCTTATTAGGGGTATAATCTTTACAAACTCTTAAAGCTTCATTCCACATACCAGCTTCTTTATAAAACTTTACAGCCAAATCAGCCCTTTCAGCTCGCAGAAGTAGAGATTCTGCTTTTTGAAATTCACCACTTTCAAAAGCAACTCTTGCTTGTCCATCTAATACATCTGCTACTGATTCTTTATGATAAGCTTCAGCTACTCTCTGAGCATTTTCCCAGTCTTGATTGTGTACATACATCAAAACAGCTTCTTTGGGTTTTTGAGCTTGAATAAATTCTAATTCAGCTTCTCTCAGTTTTCCTTCATCTTCTAGAAACATAGCATATTTCATATGAATATCAGGCATTTTATGCTTCATAGCTGTACGTGCCAATTCAAAAGCAAAATCAAATGCACAGTTTTCAGCAGCATAATCAATGGCACTTTCCAACAATCCAAATTTGTTTAAAAGCTTTACTGCTGAATCTCCACCAACATTTTTAGCCCATAAATAAGCAATCTGTTTTGCAATAATATCATTTCCTTTTGTTTTAGCCACTCTGTAAGCATCTTCCCACATATCTAAATTACGATACATGTTTACAGCTGCTTTCCATTCTCCTGCTGTTATATAATATTCTTCGGCTTGCATGTATTTTTCATCTGTTTCTAATTTTTTTGCAATGTGCAAATAAGTCTCAGGGAGTTTCTCAGGATAATACTTTTTAACCATTTTCACAACTTTATCATATTGTTTCAAGTTTTCATACATGGCAATTGCCATATCATATTCATGTGCAGAAGTATATAATTTTTCAGCATCCTTATATTCTCCTTTTTCTTCGAGTATCTTTGCTTGGGATATATACATTCTCCTGACTTCAGTAGAATCTAAAAACTGACTAGCCAGTTTATATGCTTTATCCCATTCTCCAATACGATTATACATATCAACAGCTTCTCGAGACATTCCGCCCTCTACCAAAAGATGCTCTGCTAGTTCATACTGTCCAACAGAATAAAAATGCTGGGCCATAGGTTTTAAGTATTTACCAACAGATTGAGCATCATCAATAATCTCCATAATTTCAACAGCTTTTTTCCATAACTTTGCATTAATAGCTGCATCCAAAGCTTTTGCTGATTTTCCAGCTTCAATATAGTGATTAATAGCTGCTTCTAATTGTTTAATTGATGCTAAGTGATCACCCCATTCTTCTTCTAAATGAATGACTTCATCTGGAAAAGCTGTACGAGCCAAATCAACAGCTCTGTTAAATGCATTTCCAAGTCGATAACATTCTAGAGCTTTATGATAATTATCAATTTTTTCATACAGATCTCCAGCATGCTCATAGAATTCTCCCTTCATTAATGCTGATGCTATTTCTTGAACCAACTCATCATTTTCAGCTAAACTTGGCATATTTGTAATAACTCTTCCAGCACGGGTAGGTAAACCTGCAGCTAAATATAATTTAATAGCTTCACGGTATTCTCCTTCAGCTTCTTTTAATTCTCCAGCTTTTTCTTCTTGGCCAGTTTCTTGTAACCACTGAAAGTAAGTTTCATTTAACCTCTCTAAATCTGGATGATTAGTAACTTTGGCTAGTTCAATTGCATCATCCCAGCGATGAAGATCCAAATACATTTGAATTGCTTCTTCAATTTTGTTCTGTTCCAAATAAATATTTTCAGCTGTCTTATATTCTTTCATCATTATTGCCAAACGAGCTCTGACCTGATAATAATCATTCCCATCACTATCAGAGTTAGAAGCAATTTCATTAGCAATTGAAATTGTTTCTCTTAAAAATCGGGCTTTTGAAACATCTCCAATGGCTGCAAAGCATCTTTCAGCAATTGCAAGTTTTTCTGATTCTAGAGCAAGTTTACCTAAATTTGCCCACATATCTTCAGTTTCTTCAGAATAACCTAATTTTTCAAGATATAATACAGCCCTTTTGAAATCTTGATTATCAATGGCACTTCCAAATTCAATTAATCCTTCATCCAACCCATAAGTAATTGTAGATGAACCATCACTTACAATGACATCAGTTTTATTATCACTTCTTTGAATTTCAAGCACTTCACCCTTAATAGGCATAATTGTAATTTTATCAGGTGATTCAATATTATACCAAACACAAAGACTACCCCTGTTTTGTGCAACTACTACATCACTCCCAGGAACCCACTGGACAAATGAACAGTAATTTAACATTGTCTTTTTTTCATCCTTTTCTATGTCAACTAAATTTAATCTCTGTCTTCTATCTCTAAATAAAAGTTTTCTACCAGTTTCACTTAGCTCAAGCCAGTCAATCTTAGATTCATGAGTAATTTGTGTTAGTAGTTGATTTGTCATTAGATCTAAAACTGCTATTGTTTTAAGATCAATTAAATATGCTAATTTTTTATTATCTGACTGATATTTTCCAGCACGCTCATTTATTCTAACACTTATAAGGTGAGGATTCACAAATTCTGTTCTTACGGAACCTAGTATCATGTTGTTTCCATATTCAATCAAGGATAATTCTCCCACGTTGAATACAATACAGACATTTTCAAAATCAAAGAAAAATTTTACATTTTCCCCTACTCCATTCCATGGAACTTCACTAGTCAAGTTTGTAACCATATCACAGAGAAGTAAAGTTTGCAAGGTGTGAGCTACAACATATCTATTTTTGCCTAAAATTTTTATGTCAACAATCTCAGAATTACTAGCAGATTTTAAAACTGATTGTGAGTTAGTAGTAATATTTCTTATAATTACTTGACTAGGATCAATGTATGTTACTTCAAATATTTTTTTGTAGAGTGTTTTTTTCATACTACAGTCAAATAATTCAACTAATCCTGTTAATGTACCAACAGAGAGTTTTGATCCATCTTTAGCCCAAGCTAGGGTACAAATTGTGTACCAATTGGTCACCTCTTTCGGCTTTGCTTCTTCCCAGTCATTATGATGAGAACTCCAATTTAAAATCCTAAGTCTATCATAACTGCCAATCACAACTGTTTTCCCACTTGGGCTACAAACAGCAGCAGTGAACTCTTTCTCAGTATGATTACGGCTGTAATCCATCTGCTTTTTTGCTGTTCCATCATTACCATAAATTACAATTTTTTTATCACATCCAGCAACAATTATTGACTGAGCAGTCCAAACTAAAGCATAAGGAGGGCAAGAATGAGAAAAAATTTTCCCCTGAAGGTCGCCACTACCTTCATCGTCAAAAAAAAATCTCACAACTGAACCATCTGCATGTCCTGATAGAACCCCTTTTCCTGATATATTACTAGTTAATGAAACTACATAGGAATCCGAATTATATAATGTGGTTGTTTTGTTATTTTTTGCATGAGCTACTCGAACTCTTCCTTCAGCAAGACCTATAACAAGAGGTCCTTCTGATGGCCATGTTATACAAGTTGCTGCACTTTGACAAACGAATTTATTGCAGATCACCTTTTTTTCTCCCCAATCTTCCCCTAATTTGTAGACGAAAACTATATTGTCACTCTGTGCTACTGCAATTTTTGTTGAATCTGGGGAAAATACCATTCCTTTAATAACATAGCTCTTTTTACCATAAGCTGAGTCTGCTGGCTTTGTCGAAAATTTATCACGCTTTTCACCGCTTGTATCAAATAACAAAACTGTTCGATCTGCAGTACACACAGCAAGCTTTTTATTATTAGGTGACCAACACATGGCCATAACTTTTTCGGCTCCATCTTGAGCCGGATGTAAAGTTTTCAAGTGTTTGAGACGCATAACAAAAGTATCACAAATTTCTGATTATATCATTTAAAATGGTTTAATCTGTCGGTTCTGATTACTATTTCTATTGCTACACATCTTCCCTTTAACTAAACTGATACGTTGTTGCTATGGTTACAATATTGTATACAAACATTTTATTAAGCATTTAAGCAGTTAAATATGTACGTATTAACTGTTAAAAATGTGATCGTCGATTAACCAACGGTTTGGTTTAAAAACTCTCTCTCTCTTTATATATAATATATATATATATATATATATATATATATATATGTGTGTGTGTGTGTGTGTGTGTGTGAAATAATTAAAATGTTTTAATCATTTAATTCAGATAATGCTATTCTGTTAACTTACTTTTTTTTTTTTTTTTTTTTTTGGCTATGATTTTTGAGTTCTGAAAATGTAAACTTAATAAGTCCATATCATTATCGGCAGTCGTCAAGGCAAGGCACAGCTACTTCATATTTCAAAAACTTCGGTAATTGCAAGTAAAAATTTGCTTTCTTATATGATATAATTTTTTTTGTATTATTTTGGTCTGTGAAATACCATTATTTTGTGCCTAACTTTGTATTGAATTAATTTATATGTCATTTTTGAATACTTATTCACTCTCGCTTGAAACTGATTTCTTTGTGATCTGTATAATTGTCAATATACTTTGATTATAAAATAATTGAAAATATTATAAAATTCCTCAATCTCGAAAAATTAATTACTTTTAGTTTTTTACAAATATTTTATTTGTTTATCTTCCGCTACCATTTTGTTTTAAAAAATTCGTCAAACGCGTGTGCAGCAGTGTTGAATAAAAATATCTTGTTAGGAAAACTCAGTAATTAGTTTGCAGTTTACCTCCCTTTCTACCCTGTAATTTCATTTTTTCTGCTTTATTTTCAGCAGTTTTCAGTTCTCTGTACTAATTTTTAAAAAAAGGTTTTGTCACAGTACTTGTCTGTTACTCAACACCTTGATCACTCAGTGTGGGAAGATTGTTATAAATGGTAATACATGTGGAAAAACGTAAAATACTTAATTTTAATTAAAATTCAGAGATTGATTCGATTTAATTTCGTTTTATAATTTGATTTCAGCATTAAAATTATTTCACCAGTGTGTTGGATAAAGGCACTTGAAAATGTTACATTAGCAAAGAAGCAAAAACATAAGTATACCTCTCTAGAATATACATAGTTTTATTAATTGGGTAAAATCCCAGTTCCATGAGCAGGCTGCCATGTTTTGGCTATAGTTTTGTTCAATTGATTGTCATATTGGTGCCAAATGATGTTAACAATTTGAGTTTCTTCTTGTATTAAGTTGTATACATGATTTCAAAGTATATTTTGAGCACAATAAGGTTTGAAATGTTGCTGAAGTGAATACAAATGCAAACTTGAGTTTTTAGTGTATTTCAACATGCTTGTGTACAGTTTATTGAAACAGTGCAGAATTTAGTAAGTTATAACGTACTTGATTATATCTATAAAATACTCTTGCTGTTCAATGAACTTATTTTTTAAACTATCAAATAATTATAAAGTAATAAGTACGTTACAAATTGCTTTTAGAAATTTAGCTTAAAATCTGAAAGGAAAGAATAGAGTAAATGTTTTAAAGAAACTATTAGTTAAAATTCTAAAGAAAATGAGGTGGCTAAATAATTTTTCTTATCCAACGGAGGCAAAGCCCCATTTGATCTCACTTTTAACAATCATCAAAAAATATAATTTGAGAACAATATAATATACAGTAAAATGATGTTTAAAAATACTTATCTTTATTCTTTTATTATTCATCTAAAACTATATATTTTATTTGATAACTGGAGTATCCTTGATTCACTGTACTGTTGATCTTGTAAGAAATTTAAGAAACATTTTGGGTCAGATAGCCAATTTAGAAATTGACAACTCTCAAATCAAAGCCTATGGGAAATACTTTGTTAACAAATGACAAAATGACAGTGAAATTAGACAGTGTTTCATTTCTGTTAATCATATTAGAAAGGTGGAGGGAAGTTTATTACTGAAAAAATGCTCAAAAGCAATTGTGCTGAGGGCAATGGATTTCTTTCTTTCTTTTTTTTTAAATAAAAAAATAGTAATCTTCCTTTCCTTACTTGACCATTTTTACAACAGTTTTCCCTGTCCATGGCTGTTTGAATGGTATTATAGTTCCAGACAGAGACTAAGAACTAGTTCTGACTCTCTCCTATTATTTGTTTATTTATTTTTGGAACTTTTTCACACATCCTAATGTTGAGGCTACATTTTCTTTTAAAAATGTAACACATACTTTGTTACATTTTAAAATCTTAACCTCATTAGTACTGTTAAGGAAAAATGATTTGTTTCTGCTAGCTAAATGGCACTCTGGTTTAGCCCTCGTGTTGCAAAAAGTAGACCGTAGCGCTCCAAAACCAAACCAAATCAAAATGGCACTCTGGGCTTAAATTATAAATGATGTATGTTTCTAAGCTTCTGTTATCCTATATAAGTAAATTGTCACAGTTATGTTTAAAGTAAAGTTATTCTTTTATTTAACTGTCAGAATATATGAAATTTTCAAATTTTGTTTTATAACTTTGTTTAATAGCTGTATATTTTACAAATGTAATTTTATTTTAGATTATGGTTAGGAAGAAGAATGCTGAAAAAAAAAGTGCAAAAGTAAAATTAAAGAAAACAAAGAAAAATGAAGCTCTTGTACCTCGATTAAGGTTGGAACCCAGACTTACTCCTTCACCTTCAAAAAGTATTAAAAGTCCTCAGAATCTTGTTCAAGGATTGGAAAAAAGTTTAATTTCTGATGAAAAAGAATTAGCAACAAATGCATTTGAAAAAGAATCATTTCATGAGAAAGATTCAAATGAGGAACATATAAAAAATGAAGTCTTTGATGATGAAAATTTGTCAGAAGAGGAAAATAGGAATAATGATGTAGATGATGCAGAGTGCTCAAATTCTAAAAGTAATGAGATTAAGGGGCAAGAAATTAAAGGACTGGGTGAAAATTCTAAGTTAATTACAAAGAGCCCAAATTTCAAGGGTTTTGAATGGAGTGACAGGTATATAAAAATATGTATTTTATATGTATTATTTTGTTTAATATTGAACCATGTTTTCTGTCTACTGTTAAATTAACAAATAAAAATTTGAAAATACAAAATGAATACAAAATTAAGTACCTTATATTAAACTAATTAAATTTTAATTTAATATATGCTGTGCATCCAACACTTATGTCTGAGAAATTTAATAAATTTGCTGTTTATTTATTTTAATTTTATTTTATCATCCAAATAAATATAATCTACTCTTTTCTGTGATCTTGTATGAAACTTATTTTTGATGAATTTTATAGCATTTTTATTTCTTTTATTTTAAAATATGAGACCTAGTACTTAATTCCAAGTTCGAGCTGGTTTATAATTTTGCAGTATATGTATTTTATATTTTAACTATTTTTTGAAGAATAGATTCAATTGGCAATCTGCTAAAGCTGAACTTTTTTATGTCACACAATCTGATAATCTGATCAAATTTGATTTGAAGCACTTGCTTCAATAAGTGGCATCATTTCAAGATGATTTAAATTTTTATATCCTTAATGCCAAAGGTCATAGTAAATTGTTTTGAATACCTATGATTAAAAGTTAATTTATTTATAACAGTATACTTAACTGCTTAGCATCTTGATTATGTTTATCATGTATATATAAATGTTCTCTCTTTGTTAAGCATTGTGGTTTAAGAATTAACTGGGGAAAAGACTTCCACAAACTAGTGGCTCTGGGGTTTATCTTTTTTATAATATTCTCTTATTGTATTGGGCAGTTTACAAAAAAATGAAACAAAATTAAAATTGAACAACATTTAATTACAAATTCAGTATAACAGAAATAGCTCATACATAAGAAATGTTGACTCGGTTTTATACTTAAAACATAATACCTTCTGCTAAATAGCATCTTTATTTTTTCTGTCTAGACTATACGCCTCTATAGCCTCACCTAATTAGGAAAGTTTTAGTTTTGTTCTGTGAGGAAAATTAATTTTTTACCTATTTCCTTTGTTACTATTTTAGTTGCACAGTATTTTTAAAAATATATCTAGTTAAAATTTTCAAACAAACTTAGAATATACACTTCAATCATAAATCTCCAAATCTTTGTCTAAAGTACTCAGTTTTTATAATATTTTCAGATTTATAGGGTTAAAGTGTTTTGAAAACATAGCACTTTTAGTCTATACTTTATATAAAATAAACATTAAAAATAACTAGTAAAGAAAACATGCAGCATGTTTTTGCAATAAATAACTACAAAATATCTCAGACTAAAGAGTTTTAACATCTGCATATTAAAAAGCATTTGTGATTCAGAAATCATACATAACTAATTATGATCAAATATAATATATTTGAATGCATGTTATACAATTAAAAAAAAGTTTTAATCATTAGAAATAATTATTTATTTGTAAGACAGCATTACAAAAATAGATGTCCTAAATTCTTTAATTGCTGTAAGTTTTTGGTAACTTGTGAATTTTTGGATAATATTGAAGAATCAAGTTATATTTACTTGTGTATAATGTCCATATTTTTTTCAAATATTCAGAATAAAAAATCAAGATACATGATATACACAGAATAGTTTCTACTGCTTCCTTTAATCACATAATATATGTATATCAGTAACAACTATTTAAGGAAGAAACATGCTATAGTATTTTAGAATCTATTTCATTTCTATTGCACTTCTTGTATACAACAGTGTTAGCAACGCTAATTAACTTTGAACACCAAATTTCTAACTTGAAGCATAGTTGCTATTTTCTGTTACATATGCACTGCTTATTGCAACTTAAATGTTGCAGTATAACTAGATATTTTTGTTATTTTCTAGTTGTAAAACACTCTTTTTCTTATAGAATGAAGAGAAAATAGAATTTCTTCTAAACACCCCATAAATAAGGAGAGTTCTGGATTTTTAATCTCCATGGTGATTCCAGCCACCATAATAGCTAAAGCCTTCCCAATGTCCTCAGTCAACTGATAATTAGTGTGAATGACTTTGTTAAGAATAGAGCAATTGGTTTACAAATTAGAAAGTCACTTGTGTATCAAAATTTAGGTGTGTGTTATAACACAATATAATTTTTTTTGTCATTTTTTCTTCTAAGAAACAGGGTGTATGCTATATATACATGCACATTATAAATAAGTAAAGATGATATTGTCCTTATATCAATGTAAATGTCATTGCTATTATTGAGTTTGTACATGCAGCAATTAAATGTCCTTAAAACACTATATAGGGTTGTATATGTAAGATGTGCTTTGTTTCTTAATAATTTATAAGTGGTGTTCAGGATGAATTGTTTTTAAGGTATTGATTTTAAAAAAACCCCATTTATTTACAGAGAATGGATGGATTTAGCCATTGGTTTCCAAAAGCATGGATTTTCTGATCTAAAAAAAGTTGCAGATTGTGTGAAAACAAGGAGTGAAACTGACATTCGGTTTGTATATTTATAGTTTTGAGTTAGTTGAAAATTAACATATTATATTCAATATATATGTATATATTGCAGTATATTGCTTACTTGTTAGATCACCTTCTGAATGCCTTAGGCTAGGATAGGTAGTTAACTATCTTATCAGGTCAATATATAAATGTATAAATGGATTAAATTTTTTACTCTCAAAAAAGTATATTAGTTTTTTTTAGATTAAATGTTTTTATATAGCTTTCTATATTTTAATTTATAAGATCTTAAAATATACATTTTACTTTTAACAGAAATGACAAAGCTAATCATTTTAAGAATCTAACTTCTGTATTTTTAAAGAAAAATTATCATTTTTTGTAAAAATAATTAAATATATATTTAAATATGTGGTGGCTTGTGCTTAAGAATCTTTTTCATTGTTTAGCAATCTTTCTTTGATCATAAAAGATAGACCTTGTCAAAATACAAATTTATCCCCAGTGTTTAATGAAGAATACCATGCTTATTTTGCGATCATTAGCAAGATTGGAAATTTGGAAAGTAGAATAAAATCATCTAAATTTTCATTGGTAATTAAAAACTAATTGGTAATTATGAGTTTCTTTTCATTATTTTTGTTTATACATGTTTTAAGGATTAAAAAAAAAATGCAAGATCCATTGTTGGATCTGCATGTGTTTAAAGAAGGCATCTATTTAGGAAATAGGAAAATTAAAAAAAAATATATGGTTTTTTTTTTTTGAATATATATTAAATAAAACATTAAATATCTTTAAAATTCCACTTCTAGTAGTAAAAAAGTAAAAAAGAATTCCAGAAGGAGCAATTTTAATTTAATTCCATTTTTGCTTAGTTTTGTCCCCTTGGGGGTTTTACATCTGCAATATATAACTTTGTAATTCAATTAAATGTTTAAAAAGTATTGTGAATGATTTGTATTTTTGTGTATAATAAAATTAGGTATGCTTATTTAATTTTTATTTAATTTGTAATTTCATAATCATGCAAAGAAATAAGTTTTTTACATGCATGTGTCTGTAATTTACTTAATACGGGTGTATGGTTGTAGTATAGCATCTAATTTCTTTAGAGTTTATGTTTGTATGTACCTGTGATATATGCTTTCAAACTTTTGATTGTACTGTAATGTGGAGCTCTAATTACCGATCTTGTGTTATTTTACTGTCAACAGAGGAGGAGTATAGTGCCTCATTTATAACAATGTGTTTGTATTTATATATATATATATATATATTCTGAATTATTTTATTTATTGTAGACATTTCCTCAAGGTACGCCGCACTCATGCACCTTATGACCCCAAAATTAAAAAATGGAATAGACAAGGTAATGCCTGGAATACTCTACGTAAAGAATATTTAGGAACTTGGCCAAATATTAGAAAATGGAGAAGATTGGCTTATGAACAAATGTTACTGTATACTAGGAGCAAAGATTATAGTAAACCAGTTTTATCTGCTGTAAGTAAGATTGTATTGTGTAAGCTAATTTACTGATTTTGGTCTGGTTAGTTAAGGTTCCTACATGAAATGTTGTGTTTATTCCACAATTGAAATTTTTTTCAGATGAAATGTATGTTTGGAAAACCAATGCCATACTGTGGTATGATGGACCTAAGAATCTCATTTCCTATATATTCATAATACTTGGCCAGGAAACAAATGTAGTTAAGCGGGTCAAGAATTCTTAGGGATCCTAAATTTTATGTTTACTGTAGTATCAAGAAGTACCTATAAATAATGACTTATATCAGTGATTCTCAACCTGTGGGGCGCGCCCCCCTAGGGGGGCGCGAGCACACTAATGGGGGGGCTCGAGCATATCCAAGAGAAAATGTTATTTAAAAAAATTGATTAAGTGACTGAAAGGAAAGAACACACACACACATACAAAACAAAATACATTTCGACATATTTAATAATTAACTTATTAAATTAAAACAACTTACTAAATTAAAAACAAATTTAATAATTATTAGTGACTTCCTTGGGCCTGTCTTTCAGAGCAAAGTTTTACGAAGGAGGGTTTAATATTAGAAATAGACACTCTCAGTTCTTTTTCTATATTTAGCTGAGATCTATATTTTGTCTTCAAAGAAGCCACCGCAGAAAATCCAGTTTCACAAAGGTAAGATGTTGAAAATGGTAGTAGAATGCGAAATGCCCTTGTTTTTAGTGCAGAAAACTCATCATCCACTCCTGCCCAAAATTCAAAGAGTGATTTATTACTAAATTGTCTTTTGGTTTCGCCGCTTACCGTGAAGTCTATGAAGGTTTCTTCCTCTTCAATTCAGAGTCCTTCGGGAGTATTTTGAAATGGATTCCTCACCCACTTGTAACTTGATATCAGTTTGTCGTCAGCAAAAAAGTACTTTTTAATCACTTACCAGTTTTGCCCGAACGCCGCTCGGGTGCAGCGAAAGGGGACTTTTCTGATTTGCCCGAGCGGCGCTCGGGCAGCATGTTTTTTTATGCGGATCCACTGATTTGCCCGGCTTTTTCTCATTTTTTTAGTTTCCATTGCTTCTAATAGATGGCTCTAGTTGTCCAGTAAAGACTGGCTTTCAAAATAAGTGTAAACCGGTTTCATCTGGTTTTACTGCTGTACGCGGGAAAAAGTGCAAATTTAGTTTATTGTATCACGCGTTGCGAATACTTTCTTTCCTCATTTTGTGTTACAATGAGTGATAGTGAGCTTCTTATTACAGAATATAATTCTGATATTGGATCAGATAGTGAATCGGAAATTTCGCTAAATGATTCAGGCAGTTGTGAAAGTTCGTTATCGGACTTCTCTAGTGACGAAGAAACGGAAAGTTCGGATAACCTAACTCAGGTTCGGAACTTTTGCGAAATTGATATCAATAATCCTCCTCCACCACCGCCAAGATTTCCTTTCACAGCGAATCCTGCTATCCATTTGAATATTGATTTAAGTGACGGAACTCTACAGTTTCTTGATATTTTCTTCGATGATAACCTACTTGAAGTGATAGTTTCAGAAACCAACAAATATGCAGATCGAAGTATTCGAAACTGTAATCTTCGAAGAAATAGTAGAGCAAAAAAGTGGGAACCAACATCAAAAAACGAAATTCAAGTGTTTTTTGCATTGAATATTTTACAAGGGATTGTAAAAAAACCTGATATTGAACTATATTGGAGTAGGCGACATTCAACTTCAACGCCATTTTTCTCAAAAATTATGTCTTACCGTCGTTTTCACCTAATTCATCGATATTTACATTTTTCCGATGATGCGAAATTTGATGCTAAAACACATGAGTGTCCGAAATTACAAAAACTGTGGCCTGTAATAAAACACTTGAATGCACGTTATCAAGAAATCATGACACCTGAAAGAGATGTAACAATAGATGAGAGCTTGATGCTCTTCAAAGGACGACTGCACTGGAAGCAATATATACCACTAAAGAGATCACGATTCGGTATAAAAAGTTTTATGTTATGCGAGTCAAAGTCTGGTTATGTATATCAACTTATTATATACACTGGAAAAGACACACTTTTCGATAATAATTACCAATATTTGTGCAAGTCATCTCAAGTTGTGATGACACTTATGCAGCCACTATTGAATAAAGGATATTGCCTAACGACAGATAATTATTACACATCTCCAGAACTGGCAGATATCCTTCTTAGCAAACAAACAGATATGTATGGAACACTCAAACTCAACAGGAAAGACGTTCCAAAGGAACTACAATCAAAAAAACTAAAAAAAGGTGAAGTCCGTGCTTTCCAAAGAGGAAAAGTGTGTATCATCAAATGGATGGATAAGAAGGTTGTAAGTCTTTTATCTACAATACATAATCCCGAAATGATTGAAGTGCCATCTTACAATGATGAGGTCAGAAAAAAACCACAGGTAGTAATGGAATATAACAATACAATGGGAGTTGTAGACAGACTAGATCAACATCTTACCAATTATCCCATCATAAAGAAGAGAGGAAAAAAATACTACAAAAAAATATTCTTCCACCTTTTTGATATATCACTATGGAATGCTTTTGTTTTGTACCAGAAGTACGGCGGAAAATACTCCCATTTGAATTTTAGACTAGATTTAGTTGATCGCTTGATTGAAAGGCATGGAACAGTAAATGAAAGAATAGGACGACCAGGAATTTTGCCCAATCCTTTACGATTGACGGAAAGACACTTTTTAGAAGTGATTCCTGCCACCGAAAAGAAATTGAGACCGACAAGGCAATGCTTTGTGTGTTGCTCAAAACGGAACGAGAGCGGAAAACGGATCAGAAGAGAAACAAGATATTTTTGTCCTGATTGTGATGTTGGACTTTGTTTATCTCCATGCTTTAAAATTTACCATACAAAAGCTGATTTTTGAAATAAAATGTAAGTATTAAAATATTGCATGCTCTTTCTCTCGCTTCCATTCCTGTAAAATGTTTTTTAGTTCAGTTAGTTGTTCGGCAAAAAGCCAACTTTAAGTAAAAATGCCATTTTTTTCGCTTAATTAAAAATTTAAAATAAATTAATAAATGCAATACTTGTAACAATTTTGACTGTGGATTTGAGTTTATACAATCGATTTGAATATAAAATTGTTTATAAAAAATGTGCTTATTTTTGGACATAATATGGCAGAAAAACGAAACTGTTAAGTGGTTAAAATTCTTTGCTAGCATTGCTAAATGATTTTCAATGGTTGCAAAAACAACTTTTACATGTTGTTCTTCAGCCTTGTAAGTTTTAATACAATCATTCAAGTTTTCTTGCTTTAAATTTCTGCTCCACAATTCCAATTTCCTACAAAAAGCATTGACTTTATCACTCGTATCCAATATATGTGTATTTGCTCCTTGCAGATGAAGATTCAAGTTATTTAATTTCTCGAATATGTCGACCATGTAGGTCAATTTCATCACAAATAAACTATCGCGAAAATTCTCAGCTTCCGGTCTGTTTTCCTCTTCTAGGAAAACGGCGATTTCTTCTTTTAATTCATAAACACGTTGCAAAAATTTCCCTCGTGATAACCATCTTGCCTCGCAATAAAATAGTAACGCTGAATGTACTGCACCCATGTCTTTACAAAGTGCGGAAAAGATTCTTGATTTCAGGGGTCTCATTTTTATATAATTTACTACGGTTACAACCGTAGTTAACACAATATTCAAACCAGGACTCATTTCTTTGGAAGCCAAAGCTTCTCTGTGGATCATGCAATGTGTCCAGACGCACTGTGGCGATTTTTGTTTCACAAGTGCTTGAATACTTTGGAATCTTCCGGACATAGAACGAGCACCATCAGTGCATATTCCGACGCAATTTTTCCATTCTATGTTTGCCTCGTTCATAAAATCATTTAAGATAGCAAATAATGCGAGTGCTGTTGCTTTGAGTTCTATTGGTTTGCAGAAAAGTAATTCTTCTACTACTGACAAATCATCACAAAATCTAACATAGGCAATGAAATGAGCATCTTTATTACTATCTGTTGCCTCATCGAGTTGTATTGAAAACAATTTGTCACGCAACTTCGACAAAAGCTGACACTCTACATCTTCAGCTATATCAGCAATTCGACGGGCAACAGTATCATTTGAAACAGGTATAGACTGCTATTGTTTTGCAAAATTATCTCCAAACATAATTTCTACAATCTCAATTGCGGCTGGCAAAATAAGCTCTTCACCAATGGTGTGAGGCTTTTTACATCTGGCTATTTTATATGAAAGTTTGTAAGAGGCAATTAAGGCTTTTTCATTCACAGACAAAGTTTTTTTAAACAATGATTTTTGCTTTTCATATGATTTTGATTTTAATTCGAAGAATTCTCTGGGTTTGTTTACGTACTCACTATGAAGCGTTTCCAAATGTCGTTTAAGTTTATTAGGTTTCATGCTGTCTGCCGCCAACATTTTTGAGCAAATGATACAGAGGGGCCTTTCTTCTTCATTTACTTCAGTACTAGTGAACCCAAAATTTAAGTATTCTTGAGAATATTTTCTTGATTTTATTTTCGGAACCACGCTCGTCTGTGTACTTGTTGATGCTTGTCTATCGTCTAATGCTCGCTTACGCCCGCTTAAAAATTTATCCATGATTCTGCATAAGTCTGCTGCCGTGAATATTTAATACCGTGAATTGCAATTACACAAAAATATATATAACATACACATTAAGAATAGATTCAATAGCGATAAGAAGGATCGACTCGAATGAGATTGTCTGGAATTGAAATTGGCGTCATAGAACTTTCTCCTTCTCCCTATGAGAAAACATTTGTTCACATCTGCGCACGCTCCTAACTTAACTTTTAAGCTGACCAGACAAATTCCAGACAAATCGAAACTTCTCGCGAAACCGTGAGAATGCCCGACATGGCGGGACGCAAGAGCAATAAAAATGCATAGGATTATTGTTTTTTCAATGCTGAGTATCAGTGTTGCAAAATGTCAATAAATTTCCGTATTCTTGGTAATTTGCAAAGTTTAAAATTAAGGTTATAGTGCAGGTTTAGCGCTATAATGCTCAAAATACATTATTATTGTATACATTTTATTGTACGCGGTGGGAAGGGGGGCGCGATGAAAATTATGATTGAAAATTGGGCCGTGAATACTAAAAGGTTGAGAAACACTGACTTATATAAATGACATCATATTTCTACCTATATGAGACACATTGTATCAAACATTTGGTACAGCCTTAAATCGGGTGTCACACCATTTTTACTATGCCTGCTGAGCAAAATATTAATGAAAATACTATTTTCGATTCTGTTTGTGTTTAAGCTAAATTAAAAATACTTCCAAAATGGTTTCTGTTCCCTAGGATTTTTTATTTTTATTTTTTGTAGATTTGTAATGTGTGATCAAAACTTTATTTAAGATGGGTACTATTTCTCGAAACTTGATCTGTTTTTCCCCTCTCCTAATGCAAGACATGGGCTAATAAAACTAACATTCACCATGTTGATTCTGCTCTTAGGTACCGAAGATCTTGGGTCGACACCCACTATTAGCTTCGTAGCACTTGGAATGGCCTTTAACAGTAGGTCCCAGTGTTATTAGCCCTCATTTAGCTAAAAGTACACTGTAAAGCTCCAAACTCTTTAGCTGCAACATAAAAGTACACCTTAGTATTCCAAAATCACAATAAATGGTTTCAAATCTCTAAATCAAAAGTGGGATTCAGACACCAAAATGAAGTGCACCCTATTGATTATAATTTTCAAATTTTACTACTTAAAAATGAATTTTTAACTGTCTATTTAAAAAAAAGTCTTATATAGGGTATAAGACCCTGTGTTAGACTAATTAAATTAAGTCAAATTAGTTGTAACTAATTATAACTGATGTAACTAATTATATAATATATTAAATAATTTAAGTCATTATTTTTTAAAATTAAATCTAATGATTATTTTACAAAGTATAGATTTTACTATTACACAAGAAATGTTTGTGTAATCACAAAATTGAATATTTGCGCCTTTTTAAATTTTGCTATTTTAAGTATGGTTTTAAATTATTGGGGTATTCGATTTTTTTGTAAAATTAAGATATTGATGAAGCTTTTGATTTTATTTTGTTTTAAACATTTTTTTAATTAGGAGTATTTGTTTATATTAATGAAAATTTAGTTTCTTGTATATTTCATATTTAGATAGATACTTATTTTATCATAATGTAAATCAAAATAGTTTGTAATAGTCAAATATTTGAGGAGAAGCCTCAAAAATATTTGACTTTTGTGTCTGCTTTGAAAGTCAGTAGTATGTATATCTTAAATATCAAACAAAATTAAAACTTTTGAACTGGCTTAAAGAATTGTTCTCTTATTTACTATTAAAATCTTTTTTACTGTTATAAATCTTCTAATTAGGGTTACTTTCTTTGCTTTTTTATCCTTCCTAGAAGCACAAGTCATTCTTGGGAATGTATCAAAATTATAAAATATTTTAAAAAATTAGTTATTTTCACTAGTAATCAATAACAACTTTTTATAAGGATATTCATAAATACCAAAATTTACACCCCTTTTTCTGTTAATCTACAAAACTCAATTAAAATAGGTTAATTATATATTAAATATGGCTGCAGAAAAAGCTCTATTTAAGTCAAATAATTGTAATTAAAGTGCTCTTTTCTAAGTGCAAAGACTTGGACAGTAGGGTTATCAAAAATACAGAACCTGTAATAACAATGTGTCACCAACTAATCTTTTTAGTTGAAAATACTTTATTATGTTAATGATTTTGTGAATTGTAGTTGAATAATCTTTGAAAAATAGAGTATTGTTTATAACTGACATAATATTCTGTGTTCTGCATTAAGATTAGTAACTTATGTTGAAATCTTGTAAACTTATAAAAAAATTAATAATAATGTAAAATATGACTTCTAGTAAAGTTGTTAGCATTTTGACGTATGAGGGTTTTATCCAGTTTTAACAAACATTTCATGTCAAAAACCTGCTTGTTAAATTTTTTTTTTAAATGTAAAATTAGTGTTATCTGGTATTGCAATAAAATTAGGTAACAATAAGTCATACACTCTTATATATTAGTTATTAATTACTTAACTATTCAAACATTTTTCCAGAGTACTATTTTACAATGAATATCTTACTATTTAATTATTAAATTACTTTCATTTTAATTACAATTTATTAACTATTCACTATAGACAAATCAGTATGTTATAACAAGTATTTTTATTACTACACAGTTTTAAAACATGCTTGATTTAAAAAACATTTTTAATTTTAATTTTCATGTATAATTTCATCAATTGGTTTCTAATAATTAAAAAAGCATGAAAATGTCATATTTATAATTTAAATATTTCATATTTCATCATCCTTTTGTGATGCTTTTGCAAAGTATTTCTGTTGTGAAGGATTTGAAAATAAGATCTATGCTCTTGAGTTTGTTAATATGACTGTTCATCTCCTTTCTTGTCCATTCCAAACTTTGGACATATACTTTCAAAATTTTGAAATCAGTTAGATATTGAAAAATGTTCAAAATTGTTAATGTGTATATCAAATGTAACATGGTAATTTTGATCCTGGCATCTAAAAGATTAAACATTTAGTAACAGTTTATCATTATATTGATGGATGATTATTTATTTTTAATAAACAATTTCTCTTATAAAGATTATAAAATTTGGCCTTGTTTTTAAAGTCAAATCAGAAGATTTAATATGGTACTAGAACAGTTTTTTTTTTCATCCTAATTATGGTATTACATAGAAATACAGTTGTTTAATTATTCAGGTTATCTGTAAAGTCATGTTTGCGAAATTGAAAATATTTTAATTTCTTTAAATTGTTTTGTGAGGTGTGCTATTAATTGTATTTTAAATTTAAAATAACATACCTAAGATTTTGGGTTTGAGGGTTTTTTATCTGGTTAAAACACAGTTTAAACACATGGTATGTCAAAAACTCAACCCTGGTATGAATAGTGAAAGTTTATGCATCTTTGTGTTAACATGCACATATCACTAATTTGATTGGCATTAGCTAAAATCTGTTAGGTTTGACTAAAGACTCAAATCACTAAGGTTAAATTCTACAAGTCATTAATATTTTAAATGATCTTTTTATGTCAATAAAAATAACTTTTCTTATGATTCTAATTAGGATTTTTGTTTAACACTAGAATGGCATATAAGTCTACTGGAATGGTAGTTTGGGATTATATTGATCCATTGAGGAAACTGCTGAAATAACAATAATTTTAAATCCATATATTGGTAACTGTACGTAATTTACATGTACAACATAATTTATATTTAAAATTACTTGTTAATTTAATTTTGTTATTATAATATTGGTTCTGTTACTATATACTGTTTATTTCATGATAGCATATTCAACTTAACATAATTAAGAATTTGCCTATTCATCTTTTCCTATGTTAGAAATTCTATTTCAGAGGTATTAAGTATCAACATTATCAGATAACCAAAATTTTATTCCAAACTATCAGGTTTATTAGGGATGTATTGTATAAATCTTCATCTAGCTTTAGATGGGAATATAATTGTTGATCAACTGTAATATTTGCATGCTTTGAAGTTTTCAATAAATTTTTTCCACATTTCTGATGCAATAGCAAATTTATCAGTCTCCACTCAAGTAGGTTATTTTTTTAAATCAAACCTCAAAATTTTTTATTTCTTTGAATCATTTCTTCAAAATAGTTTCTTTTTAAAATGGTATTCCGTATGCTTCAGATCAATGAATATAAATCAACCCTTTTCTCTTATTGCTCTTTGAGCATATAGTATAGCAACAAAAACATGTAATGCAGCCTGAAGTAATCTTCAGTCTTCATTTCTAATATGTGATGAACTTTTGATTATGTATATTTCTTTATATGCTAGAAAAAAGCATTGCCAATGAAAAATTTGAAAGCACTAGACAATTTGTCTTCAGAAACGCGAATCATTCATTACTAAAGGGGCCAAAATGGCTCTGTCCACCATTTTAGAAATACATGCCAATATTTCCAAAACTAACAAATATAGATATTTGTTATCTATATAGAAAAAGTATTGAAAAAAATCAAATGAATTTTTATTTTCAAAATGAAGTAATCAACTGGCAAAAATGACCCCCTACCACTGTTCTGATGTTAAATGTTATCATTCATGTCAATTTCAAATATTATTTTGCTGATACTTTTTTACTCTGATTCAGAATTATGAAGTTAATCTTTATTAAAAAGTTTTAGAAATTAATTTCTAATTGTAATGCGATTATAATTAAGTTTTTAAAATAAAATAATTTTGAAATTTTGCTTAATTTATCAGCTATTCAAGAAGTTTTATGAAGAAGCTAAAGAACCTTCAGATTCTCAAGCTATAAATGTGAAATTAATTTATAAGTATCTGATGAGCTGTATTTCTGGAAATGTTCCACCTCAACTTCCATCTAAAGAGAGTGCATTAGTTTTAGATCTCCTCCGAGAAGTGAGATTAATGCCCATTGCTTATGACTTAGAGGAAGAAAGAAAATTTCTTAAAGGTCAGTATCCTTAGTGTTTAAATAGGTAAAAAAAAATATTGCTTAAAAAAAGCTATCATTACTTTAAAAATTTAATGAATGTTGTATTACTAAATATTTTACATTTTGTTAAAAAGTGTAAATTTAGAAACTCCCGAGAAAAAATTCTTTAAAGAAATGTACTGTCTAAATTTTTCATATAATTCTGCTTAAAATAGACTAAATTATTTGGAAGTACTAAGTAAGTCTTGTTTATTACTGTTTCTAATGAATTCTTCCTCTCTCCTGTATCAGACAGAAAAAAAAAAAAAAAAAAAAAAATGGATACGTATGTATTAGCACCACCAAGCAATCAGGGCATTATTGGTTTTATTTATGCAAGGATAAACAAAAACGATGAAATATGATAACAAGATGAAACACTGCTTTATTCTGGACACTTCATATAGCACAACAAAATAATCATTATAGCAGACAAACTTTGATAACCACCAGCAACACTTTCCTCATCACTGTTCCATCACCTCACAGATCTTCATTTGCCATTTTTTTCTTCTGTTACTCTCATAACCACTTATAGCACCATTTCAGACTGTCGCAAGAAAATCTGCCGTGCTCATCTATTTGGACAAGCAGCATTCAATAGCAAAATCCAAAGACTAAGCATGAATTTGAAAAGGTTTGCTGAATGGTAGTGTTTGCAATGCTCTTGCTTTACAAATTGAATTTTTAGCTTAACAAAGGCCTCATCTTCTTGTTTATTCCAGTAGACTGCTCTCAGCTTTCGCCTTTCATTAGTTCTGTTTATAAGGCTGCAGGTTCTACAGAGCTGGCAATATAGGATCAATAAAACTACATAAGACCCAAAACTGATCTTAACCATTTTTTACATGAGGTTTTTTTAACTGTTTTATTGCCATCTGGTGCAAGATAACCTCCTCATATACTATGAACTAAAAGTTGAATTTTGTAAGAACCGAATGTATATTTTTTATGTTTAGCTGAAAACCTGTAAGTCTTTGTAAAAAAAAATCTTCCAGGTAGGTTAGATGTTCCTCCCATGTATTGAAAAAATGTCACTGTTTCATCTACGTAAGCTTGTTCATATTTATTATGATTTTGAAATACATAATTCAGTTTTGGAAAGAAATGATGTCTCACACAATCTATTTTCATTGATACACACCATTATGAGTTGAAAAAGCAGTTAAACATTACTTTCCCACATTTTTAATAGATCTAAGCTAAACCATTTGGCCATTTTTGCAGTAAAGTAATTTCCTGAATATCCTTCATTGGGTACCCTAGTAATTGCTTTAAATGTTCTTCTTCTGTCTTCTGTGTATTATGACTGGTACACTAAACACACAAGGTTTCTGTTTGTGAGAGAGATGTGGATCAGTTTGATCTTGTATTCTTCAACCTCAACTGGTTTAGTAAATGTCCTTTCACAGCAGTTCAGAAGTTTTCTTGGATGTTTTCCTTGTTCTGGCCCCAATAGGGTATGGCAGTAGATTATAGCTCATGGAATTTTCCCTTTCAGTCAATGGTATAGATTCCATATATGGCCAAATTCAAATTCTTCTTTGCAATCAAAAATGACGTTAACTGTATTGGATACCACATCATACTCCCTAATTTTATTCCTTTGAACATTTCTTGATGGTGGTGTCTGAAATTTTTATGAAAAAGAATGCCGATTCCTAAGAACTTCAACTGTTCCTGACCCTTACAGTTTTCCAGAAGCTTGTTTTCTTTTTTTGAATCTAGTATCAGAACTAGTAGTTTGTCTCATGGTATGAAATTTTTTTCTGTAGATCTTATGTTACAAGAATGTGCCATTTTTCTTTGCTCCATTTCTATTATGATTTTAGCTTTTTGGGTTGTCATTCTTAGATGAGCTCTTCCTAATTGTGCAGGTATAGATGTAATATCCAATTCCAACGCTTCTTGTTATCCTATCCAGGTGTGTTTCAAGATTGAAAAAGAACCTCTGACTTGTGACCATACAACAGCTGAAACAGTGTTACTCCAGTTGTAGAGTGTGGCAATTTTTGATAGGCCCATAAAATAAATGGTATCTGAAAGTGCCAACTATGGTACTCTTCTTGAATGGTCATTTAAGGCATCTTCCTGACTTAATCTTTGTATTTTCATATTTAATAAAATTTCATATTTGAATTTATTATTAAATAGGAAAATACATAATTATATTGAGAAAGGCATACAATATGCTAGGAAAATGAATGGTGATAACCTAATTGGCTTGGAAAACTGAATCAAGTTCTTTATGAAGAGCAGGGCTATATAGACCTGATGGTGTCAACCAATCACAATCTGATAATCAGGAAATCCTCCTTGAAGAACACCACTTATGTAATGATCTTAGATTAATATTGGACTGGAGGTAACCCTCATTTTTCGGTATCCAGTCGTTACCCTATGTTTGGTGAATACAGTTGTAAAAGTTTTTATGTTATGCTTAATTTCTGAATTATCTTACCAAATATTTCCAGCAAATTCTTAAATATCAAAAAGCTTTTATTTCGAAATATTTCATTTTCCCTTCTTTTTTTATTAGGGTTTTATAATTTGATTTTTATAATCCTTTTTATAGATTTCCGATCAGCAACCAGATTTAAACCATTCCAAGTGAAAGATGAATTCAGAAAACGGTATAAAAAAGGTAAATTTTTTTTTTATCATCAACTACTTTACAATTTAACTAAGCATTATTGATAATTTTAAAAGTACAACTGCAGCAAATATTTTTTTGATAATACAAAATATTGATACTAATCATATTTGTAATTTTTTTTAAAATTATTTTTTTTTTTTTTTACTATGAATAATCATTTGATGTTAATGGATATCCTATTTGACCGTTTATTTGAATTTTAAAAAATATGGCTGTTTCATAAAATGTTATGCATTGCTTTTACAAATTGTTAATCTTTGGGTTAGTAATCCTAAGAAACAAAATTTGAGGGCAAATTTTATATTGAAAAAATAATTATTTAGGCAATGATTATGAACAAAATTATGTGTTTACATGAAAATTAATGGGTATTGTACAAATGGAAAGGCAGCCTACCACTTCAAATGTAACTTTACAACAATATGTTATTACTTTCTTTCAGTTTAAAACATAACTAATAAAATAAATATAGCAAAACAATTATTGAAAAGCATAATAAAAATAATTCAGTGTTAAGACGGAAAAGAAAATCTTTTTTAAAGATCTAATGTGTAGTGAATAAGTTATGAATTTGCTAAAAAATAAAAATTTACAGGGGTAATATTGGTAAGAAATAGAATTTCAGGACATTATCAAGTTATAATTATTTAGGCAATGGTTGTAGAAAAAATGTTAAATATAAAGTAATAATTAGATATGAGTTTTTTCCTTTAATTATATAGAGAGAGTTGCATGTTTTTGGACAGTACTCCTTTATAAATATCAACATGAATAGTATAATCCCCTAAATGAAAAAATTGTCTTAATCAAAGCTTTGTTGCAAAGAAGAAAAAAAAATCTGAAATCAGAACAAAGGGAAAACAAAACAGCAGAAGCACTGCCCACTCCCTTTAAAAAAAAATTATGAATAATCTAAATATATGTAAATATGCATAATGTGACAAATACTAATTCATAACTGTCATGAATTAATTTCTTGATGAAAAGTTATTTGTAAGATTATTTTTTAGCAAATCGTTAAAACTATTTTCATATCTTTTACAAGTGCCTGATGAAAATCTTCCTTCCAACACCGTGGCTGTACCAGAGGAAATATTCTTAGAACTAAGCAGACACAAGAGACTAACTCAAAGTTTCAGTCCTATGATAGCACCAGTTTGGATGTTGCAAAAAGAGCAGGAAGTGTTAGAAAAATATGCTACAGAATCAAGTGTTTATTTTCATTGATGGTTAAAAGATTTATTTTTGTGTCTTTATAGTGTACAATTTTGTAAATAAATGTTTTATAATTTAGCTTAATTAACAAAATTATTTATTAGTTATTTACTGAATGAATAGGTATGATTTATAAATATCCATTATTATTGTACATGGAATACTCCTAGCATGATTTAGACAAATTTTGTAAACTGACTTAACGTATGCACACATACAGTTAAAGAATAGTTTGCAGAGGAAATTTCATAATGTATGATGCTATGAGTTATTTTGAGATGTTATTAAATCTAAGTTTCTACCCATCAAAAATTAACTGTAGTATAAATTTCACATTTTTATAAAGAATCTAGCCATTTAACCCTAGAATGTTATGTCTGGGAAACGCTTTGTAATTTAAAAACTGAAAGCAACTTTAACATGTAGTAATTGCCTAAGTTGGCTTACATATATAATTAAAAAAAAAATTTAAGGGGAATGAAGCTTATGAAAATAAATTCTGTAAAAGCAATAGAAATATTTTTATAGCAATGAATAAAATATACATTCAACAGTTATAACTAACAGTCTGTTTCAGAAATTGAGGCCTTCTTATAAGTCACAGCTGCCTCTTTAATTTGTGGCAAGGAATTTTTTAAAGCTGCTTCATAATCATCTTCAGCATCTTCACTAGGCATTAACTTCTTTATTACTAATTCTGTGAAAGAGAGAAAAATTTAGTACATTATATGAAACAAAGGGGAAAAAACTTACTGATGCATTAGAGCCCTTTGAAAAAAATGGAGGAGATATCTGTTTATAGAGCTTATTTCAGCATAAAACTCGAATCTTTTCAAAACAGTATATCACACAGCCAAGTTGGAGATGGCAGGGGAGTAGATTAAAACTTTGTCTTTTAGACAAACAAATAATATTCCTTAACCCTCTACTGTTGCAGTCAAAGATTGAGTTATCTTTTTAAACAGTAAGCACAGACTCCTTTGTATGATAAATTCAAAATGGAATAATGAAGTCTTGACAAAGAACTACTATTTACAAATCTTATATCTCATTTGAATCTCTCTCTCTATATATATACATATATATGAAAGCAAAGATCCAAAATAGCTTTTTAGTGTACTGGTATTGAGAGCATGTCTCAAATACACTATTTCTTAAACAAATAAAAGGATTGGAATGTCCAACAATAAATTGTTTTGTAATAACTCAACATTTTATTTATAATGTAATTAAAGCATGTGATGAAGAAGTGAGTCTAGAAAGACTAACAATACGAGTTTCACAATCATCTAAATGAATTAATATTTCTCTACCAAGTGTTATTTAAAATACAAAAAATTTCTCACTGTGAACAAAATATTTCTTTAAAACTGCATTCCTTGTTGACACCCCTAACAACTGACATACCTGTTTCCACCTCTAAACCAGATATTTACCTATTCTCATCTGACTGGCGGTAGAATAGTAGTAATTTTCTAACCAAGCACTAATAAGCATGATTTTGACATATATAAATTATACTTTAACTTATGAGTGGGCAAGCTAATTTCTAATTTGTGTTGAAATTTAACAATGACAAACCACCTGAATATTAATGGCTAATATATTTTTGCTTAGTTTTATTTCAAATGGGAAAATTGAGTCATGTGTAAAGATTTTGCTCAAGAAAGCATAGTGAAAAGTCTAATACAATACTAGCTAAAATTTATTCAGACAACAAGTTCTAAACAGAATATCCTAATATGAAGTATTTATTGACAAATTTTTATATCGGTCTAATAAGTTTAATATATTTGGTGGAACCCTTTCCAGTAGCTATAAGAACATTTTTCACTAAAATACATATTTTTTTCTAACAAACTATTTTACCACCTTATTTGTTCATTTCAGCCAAAAACTTGTAATAAAGAACAACTTTAGTTAACAGCAGAATTTAAATTGGTTTTACAACTAATTTTTTCTGTAAATGACCATCAACTTATTCTAATATCACCTGGTTGCTTATAAAGAATATATAATAGTAAGCATATTAAAAATCCGTTACAAAAGAGTATTTCGAAGACAACTTTTTAAGTAAATAATACCTAAACAAATATATATATATATATAGTATTGTCAGGGTTTTTTTACTTCCCAAAAATATAATTTCACAAGACAAATGTCTGATAAGCTACTTTTATAAGAATAAATATTAGATTCATATATTCAATTAAAAAAATTTTTTTTCTCTTACCTTGGTATGTAGACAAAAGCTGATATAAATCTAAAGGCACTTGCTTTTGTAAAAATGATATAATTTGTGGTACAAACTTTCCTGATGCATGTAACATGTTATTAGTATGGGACTGAAAAATTAAAAGCACAGCAAGATGTAGAGAAAGAGCAGGATCTTCTGTCTCATCAAGTTGTGCTAGTAAAGAATGGCGCTGATTTGACAGTGTCAATCTGAAATGAGAGAAAATGTTATTTATATAATTCTTGTAAATAATAATATAATTTATAAGATAACATAGAATTTATAGTAAATTTAAAGAAACTGTTTTGTATATTTAAGACTCCCCAAACCACATGGTGAACTGCATTAGAAATTAATTTTATTCCAATAAGCAGTATATCTATATATATATATATATATATATATATATATATATATGTGTGTGTGTGTGTGTGTGTAAAAAGTATACATGATTATTATTACTATAATAAATGCAATATTTATTTCAATTATACATTTTATAAATTCTACCATGAACCTTGGTTGGTTGGAGTGCTATGGTGTACTGTTTTGCTACACAAAGGCTAGTGAAATTGGGGCCTACTATTTACAGACAATTCCAAATGGCTATGAATATCCATGACAGCAGTGGGATTCAAATCCACAAACTCTGGTACCAATACTGAAGAGTAGCACTCTACCTATTTGGCCCATTGACCATATTTTGGTGACTTCTCCTTTATACTATACCAAAACCAACAAATATGTATAGTTTCATATTGTTTACTTAAACAGTAGTAAATAAGGTAAAATTTTTAGATTTATATTTGTCATTTCTGAAAAGATCATCAAAGTTTATTTATATTAATTTAACTGAAAACAGGGTGATGGGCAAAATAACTTAAAATTTTGAAGCTATAATTACAGTTATGAAACATAATATTTGTTAAAAATAAATCATCTGATTCTAACAAGAGTTCTGATTTTTTAGAGAAAGTTATCAAAATATATTTAGAATAGTTCTAGAAGAAACAATTTCTTACCTTTCTTTTTTTTTATCCATTTTCTTGATTACCATATCACACACTCCAGTTCCTAAAGCATTTTGCACTGCAGACAGAAATTCTTCTAAAGTCTAAAATATTTAACGTTTGTAAATATTTCATTTTATAAAAACACTTTCAAGTAAAACTTTAAAAATTATGAATGACAAAGTATTTAAGCAAAGATTGTGAATTCTTGCATAAGGAGAAACACTATAGATCCAATAATGTATACCGTAGTTGTACAACAATTCCAAATTAGTATTTTAAGAAGTCACTGCTTGTAAAGGATAATGTTTTTAAAAGGCACAATGTAACATACCTGTTTATAAAGAATCATAAATGCCAATGAAATTGAATACATAAGTTCTCAAAGAATTTGAAACAAAATTTGAAGTTTGTATATTAATATACAAACTTCAATAGAAAATTAAAATAGGAAAATTCATACATGAACCATGAATAGATATGTACCACAACAATATAAAATGTATAGTTATGCTATCAACAGTCAAATTAAATGACAAACTGTCATTAATATAAATACTAGAAGTTAAAGTAATACAAACCTTTTCATTCAAAGAAGTGTGAAGTTTAGAGAGTGGTTGTTTAATATCTTCAGGAAATTTGTTAATTAATTTTAGTCTAGCCTAGAAAGACATCATTTTACAGGGATTAATAGAAGGTAAAATTGTGACTTTATGTCTAAATAAGTTCTAAAACCATCATTTTTAACAACTTACTTCAGAAGTAAGAGCTGCATCAACATCAGAACTTGTTATTAAACCATGTTCAAAAGAAAGGTAATTTACTATCATATTAACAAGATCAGAACATAAAGTCTTTAGTAAGTGCTTATGAAGCTGAGTTGACATGTCATCTAAAAATAAAAGAATGATAGTAATTTTAAATAACAATAGAGAAAAAGTAACATGATTATGAAAAAACTAATAATTTTGTAAACATTTAGTTAATCATTTGTCATATTATTCCCTTAAAAAGCCACAAGAAATCATGTTTCCCTCCAATAAGACACTGCTTTTCTTATTGTTAGCAAACATATATAAATTAATGAATTCTATGTAAAATACAGGGAACTTTTGGGAACATAATTTTTGATTGATAAAAAGATTCTGGTAAACTAAAATTTTAACTTTTAGTCACATGCATCACATTTTAACCTTAATTTGATTAAAGTACTATAAAAACAAAGCTATCCTTATTACCATGTGGTTCACAAAAATTTAAAATAGAAAAAATAAATAAATAAAAATGGGTTGATTATGCACTTTATGCAGTAAGAGGCATTGAACCCATGATACCTGCCCTTTACACAGCAGTAGACATTCATATTTATTATGTATATGAAAAAAAAAAGCAATCAATATATGCTCTTCAGTACATTGAGAAGAATTAATAATTTTTTAATACATAGGCAAGAATGGAGAAAAACTGCAACATTAGCAAAATGCAAATATTGTAATAGAAATTGCAAAACTTATATAATTGTTTATTTATCATTATAATAATTGTGACCTTTGTACTACACAACTACACATTACAAAATAAATTTTTAAACTATTTCTCACCTCTAATCTGTTCTGTAATAAAGTTCAGAGAAGTAAAATCAGTTTTTAATTTTGTCAAAAGAAACAATACAGAATAAATATACTATCATACAGCACTACTAAATTTGAATGCTACTGGAGACTAAATAATTATGCAAGTTGTCAATTTTATTTTCATCTGAAAAAAAGCTGAAAAAGATATTACTGAGTACTTCATCACATTATGATCTATACTCTGTTAATAAGCCTACTTTTATCTAAAGAAATAGAATGGGGATAGACTCTCTGTAATGTATTCTGTCAGAAAAACATGAGTTGAATTATCAGCAATATCTAAGTAGAGATTAGACATCCCTTGTCCACAAAATTCCTTTAAGCAAATTAATCTAATTTGCTACTTTTGTGTAGAAAAATCACTTGAATGAGTTTGGAACAGCCATTTGTAAAAGTCATAGTAATAAGTCATAGTATCAATATTAAATAAAAACTTCTAAATTTGTAACAAAATTAATTTAGACACAATTATACTATACACCAAATATGTGATATAATTATGTTTAAATGTACCTGGGAAAAGCTTAGCGCCTCTGTCATACATTGTGATGAGATACAGAAAAGAAGAAAACTTCTCCTGACAATCTGCATGCTGCTTACGGCGATTTAAACCAGAGGAAGTTTGGGCAGAAGTATACAGACTTTTTGCTACATCTTGATATTTCTTTCGTAAAGGTCTAAAATAAAATAAAACTTGTTTTGAACTTTTAATTGTGTTACCTATTAAATCTTGATTTATTTTAGTTCTTTTCTTTTCAATAATTACATGTATAGCAAAATTATAAAGCTTGTTAATTAAAGGATACTGAATAGTAAGTCATAAAAATCTTAAAACCAACAATTACTTTTGCTAAAAAATTAAGATATTATTGGGACTTACTTATGCATTTCAAGAGCAAGTTCAGAAATTAAATCTTCAAGACATTCTTTAAATATTTCTAATGTTTTCAAATGAATTTTAATTTCTGATACATTCAAGAATTCTAGGTCTTGCTTAGTATCTTTAGATAAAGATAATGAATCATCATCAGATCCAGATTCTTCAGCATCTTTTGCTGTATGATATTTTTTCTTCACAGCTTTGATTTTAGTTTCTCTGCCTTGTGTACCACCACCTGATTTTCCACCTAATGAAAATTATATCAAACTGCAATCATATTTGTTACATTTTATTTAATAAACAAGAAAACACAAAAGAAAAGTTCTCTTTTAATGAGTATTTTTAATGATATTTTAACCATTTCCAAATAAGTTCAAATTGCTAGAGATAAGATAAAAACTTGATTCAAAACTACTTTTGAAGAAAAAGAAATTTCAGAATTGATCTCTTGATCTTAATCAGCAATATTGGTAGTGGTATAATAGAATTAATTACTTTACCATTAAATCTAGTTAACAAATTTACCAACTGGTTACTAGTCAGCATAATAAATAACACTCAATATTTAACAGTTAATATTCTTTATTCTTTAAATGCATTTCAAATTCTTTATTCTCTAAATGCATAACTAACACTCTGAAAATAATAGTAACAAAATAACATACAAAACAAAATGTCGAGATAAATTAAACCTAAAAGGAAAATGAATATTTTTTTTTTAAAGCAAACTTTTATTAAAATGTAATAAATCAAAAATGATTACAATATATACATCACCACACACAAATCTGTCTATATTCTAGATTCTAATAACATGCAAAGTAAAATATTGAAGTATTTTTACCTGTCTGTTTTTTATTTTTTCTTTCCTCTTTACGGTCTTGTTTTCCTTTAGAAGATGTCTCTTTTTTACTACTGGCTATTTTACTAGATTGTACATGAGAGGAAGTAGTGAAGAGTTGGGGATTTTTTATTATATCCTAAAATATAACAGAACTTGAAATTGTTTTTAAAAAACAAAAATAATGTTACAGAAATTGGTTTGCTACTTTTCTACTTAAGATATTAAAAGAACAAATAAAACATTTTATATATGAAAAACAATTTTACATAATTTTACTAAATAAACAATTTACATTACCAATAAACAATTTTACATATGAAAAGTCAGAAAAACTTAATGAAACAGAGGATGAGATTAACTGAGTGCTGAATGTATAAAGAGTAGTAAATGAAGAGTAAACATTTATTTCTCTTTAGAGTGTCACTTTCTATAAAAGTTAACATGCACAAATTATAATTGCTGCTTAGTACATGAGAAATTTTAATAGACAATGCATTTTATAACCAGTGCTAGATTTTTCAAATAGTTTTAAATCAGTATTCTGATAAGAAAATAATTATTCATTCCAATACATAACTTACTATTAAAAGAAAATTAAAATATACTGTTCTTACTTCTTGTGCTTTTTGTGTCATCACAGGATCAAAAGATGCATGACAGGTCTTCAACAATTCATCACTAACAATAATCGTATCACAATAAATATGTAAAACCGATTGCTTAGATATAGACTTAGTCACTGCTGTAATTATATCACGGCAATCATCAGTATTGAAAACAGATGGAAGAATAGGCTGGAAGATCACACAGTTTATAAGAAACAATTGGATAAACATTGTTACACATAATATGAATAATGATAATAAATGGAAACAAATCCATGGTCATTAATATCACATGGTACCATTTGCAATAAGAGCTCTGTACTTTAGAGGGGTGGGGTGGGAAGAGGGTTTATATATGAAATCTAATTTCTATAAGTTTCAAAGAACTGATATCAAAATCTAATAAAAAGTTGTGAATTATATGAACAGATTTTGGAGTAACTTAAAAAAAATCCTTTCAGCTTTTATATGGTTAAGCACTAATTTTAAGAAAAAATAAAGCTACATAAAAAGGCTTTCTATTCAAAGAAATCTTTCATGCATTTTGAAAGTACCAGACTCATCATAAGAAGAAAAAATTGTTCTGATGATGAACTAGAAATATATTTAAAAATAAATTCATTGCTTTATCATACTATGGAAAGGAGAGTAAATTTTCTTTTAGATTTTTCAGAAACTAATTTTTCATTTATGAGCCGAAAGAGACAATTTTATATAAAATAATGCCCAAAAGTTGAAATAATTAGAATACTCACCATAATATCAACCCAAACGCCAGTATTAAGAACTTCTTCAACTGTGGCTTCTATCTGATTCAAAATATTTTTTCCAACACATAATGAATTAAGATAACTAATAGATTCATCTTTGAATTTTTTACGAATATATGTTTTAGGATCCTGAATGCCAAGCCTTATTAATGCATCATACTCTATGAAAATATAATAAATAAATATTTAAACAAACAAAGAGTAAAATAGAAATAGGCATTAGATTTAGTTATAATTAAAATGAAATAAACAAAGAAGGTTTGAATTTATAATCTATTTTTCAATAGGGTATTTTTTAACTTTCATATATTTTGAACAATCAACTTTCCCTATATATTACACTTTTTTCTTTAGATTATTCTTTTTGGTTAGTATAAAATTAATGCTATGCAGAATTAAAACTAAATAGAAACGATTAAAGGATAAAGAAAAAAACAGTAATAGTTAAAGATCATATAAAAATTTAAGTAAAGCAATATTAGATTTATATCAATTCAAATCATTAATTCATATACATTTAGATAACTGGATTTGAAGGTTGATTTGGTTTGTAGCACTATGGTCTATTTTTTCCTACATGAGGGCTAATGAGATCAGCATGTACTATTTAAAGTTGATTCTGAATGGCTACAAACAATCAAGCTGCCAGCAGTTGAATTCGAACTAGCATACCAATTCGAACTCCAGTACCAAAAAGCAGCACCCTCCTATTCAGCCATCATCTGGTAGATTTGAAGGATGAATTATCAATAATTGTTTTATAATATTCATGTAAGATAAATTGTAACTTCATTTTCTAAGCAATTTTGCATTCACTGATTACTAATTTTAATAAAAATGCAGAAAAACAAGAGGAAAGAAGTCACCTAAGTATCCATTTTGATGATAAAAGGAATCAATCCATTCATTTTGACATTTAGCATATATATCTGGAAGAAATATTGATCTCTCAGAATGTCCACCAGACATAGATCCAGCAAGTCTTCCTTTCTTTATGAGATCTTCAGTAACATCTAAAGAATTAAATCTCAAATAAGGATTCAGTAGTCCTTTAATATTTCAAAGTTGATATGATAATGAAACTTACGATAAAATAGTTTCTCGGGAAACTTAAAGTGGTTCAGAAGAACAGACACAGGAACAGGCCTTTAAAAAGATCACCAGATTTAATTTTAAAATTGCTTTGTACAACACTTTTAATACAATAGAAAAAGAAATTAATTATGAATCATGCAAAAATATTTTAATGAATATTGCATAAAAATCAATTATAATTTTTTTTTTTAATTTCATACGTTTCCAGCTATTTTACTTTTATAAATATAAAATACAAATGTGTTAAATTAAAAAATTTTTATTAAGTGTCTAATACTTTAAAGGCAATCTGCAAAACTTTACAAGAATGTTTTACACATTTTTATATGCATGTATGATTTCCACTTTAAATAACATACTAATAATGACCAATTTATACATACATTACTTAATAATGTTAAAGAATAATATAATTAATAAATTCTATCAAGTATTTAATTATTGTTATATCTGAAAGGAAATATAAACATGCAAATTGCTGAATAAAATTTGTACTTTCACAATAATTTCCATAATTTGATTTCTTCATTACATTAAACATTACTGAACTACAACAGAATAACAACAATTTTCAGTTTACTTTATAAAGCTAAAAAGTATCATTTATTCACAGTGAGAAAAAAACTTTTGTAAGACAGCATTTATAAATTAAAAAATCCCAAGGTCAAAAGAAAAGATTCATAAATATCTGTAAATATAAATCCATTAATGTAGCACTCTTTCTCAGTTATATATTGATGAATATCTTAAATAACTTATTATGGACAGCACAGAATAAAATAAATATGAAGTTTAAATAACTTTGAATATTACAGCCTGTCCTCATTAGTTGCCAGCTGCCAATTTAAACATAATACAATGTCATTTATGAAAAAAGGAAAGCTTTGTGGCAAGAGATTTATTTGAAATCATATGTAAACATATTTACTGAAAAGTGGAGTTTTATAATAGATAAATTTTATTTGATATGATTTCAGTTAACTTTCTGCTAAAAATCTAAATTCATATCTTAAAAAAAAATAAATCCTAAAATGGTGATCAAATAACAAAATAAATAGTAAATACTCAAAAATTTGGTAGATTGTTTATAGGATTGCTATCTACCTTTGCTGGAAAGGAATATTCATTATGAGAAAAAATTCTACAAACAATTTTTTAGCTTTCACTAAAAAGGAACACTAGGTATTAATGGATAAAGAAAATTCATTTGGTTAGTATATTAGGAATAGCTAGAGATAAAATAATTTAGGAAAAATAAAATGTTTGAAATAGAACCATAGCAATTATAAAAAATTCATAAATTCTATATTATTACACCCATTGAAATATAATGACATGATAAAATTATGGAAAGGACATTTCTTTCAGTACTTTCTGTAGAGTGTTTCAGACTAGATAAAAATTCATTTTAGAATAAAGTACTTGAAAGCTTTATTAAACAAAAGGTATAGAAGAGCATTTTGTCGACCAGGGCAAATATCAAATATTTCATCTCTCCCCTACTAAAAAATATATCATAATAAATAAAATTTTTGAGAGTGAAGTAATTATTGAGCTGCAAAGAGAGTTTTTTACTCCACAGTTTAAAACTCTTACAAACTAGAAAGCAAAAACTATGAAAATAATTTTGAAATCTATTAATAAATTGGATAGCATAGTATCATTACTTTCAGAAAATTTATTGCTAATAAAAAAATATAATATTAAAAAACAATTATTGTTGCAATATAATAAATGTTTTTTCACTGAAGAAAACTTTTTAATATCAACTCTTGTTAATTTATATGTATATATGTTTTTTTAATATATTACTCAACAATAGGCTTTACTGTCCCTTGCAAAAAATCTAATTAGGTGAGTATCTTCTTTGACACACTATGCTATGCTACTGTTAATAAAATCTGTTTTATCATATTTCCCATAATAGAAGAATACAATGAAATATGCAGAATTTGGACTGCATACTTAGGTTTATAATAATCAAATATTAAAGAATAAACTCCTGAAAAATCTAAACAGTTACCTTGTTAGAGCAGACAGAGCCCCTTGTATTCTAGCTGTATGTTGAGCAACATAAGATTCAGTAAAAAAAGTACGTGAATCATTACTATCAGCCTGTCCTTGAATTATAGTCCCAAGTCTTTCATGAAATGCCTTTGGATAAAATTAAAAAAAATATATATATATAGCATTCTAAATTGCTGTGTTTAGTATTTAATATAAGCTATATGTACCTTATAAATACATACAGCAGAACTTCGTTACAACAAATTTACTTAAGATGAAGAAAAAAATTTGTCAGGTTTTATTGGAAAATAATAAATTGTTTAATACAAGCATAAAGACAAACCAATCCCATTTAAAATGAAGTAAATATTGCAACAAGTCACAAAAAGGGTAAGCTATATTCCTCTCGTAACTTTGTGCTTAGAGACAAGTTTAACAGTTTAACAGAACTGAGCAAGTGAGTATAGCATGTTTTTTCTAGGGAATATGCCATATAATGTCATAGTTGTATGTGCATTAGTGTGACTGTATGCTTCTGTATAGTATTGTTAGAAATGTACCTCTTTGCATAAATATACTCATTAACTTAAATAACTATAAAACCAATTTATCTACCGGCATCATTTAAATTTTCGTTTTAGTGTTTATTTTTAAAGTCCTCCTATATGCATTTTATTGTTTTAATGCTTAATATAAATTTCAGTTAATTCAAAAAGATTCTTGTGTTCCTTCCACTTTGTCTTAACGAGATTCATCTTTAAAAATAAACTTTTATACAAAGTACCAAACTCACAAAAAGTCACATAAGAAAAGATCTCATGCAAAATAACATGTATTTTTTTAAAGTAAACCTTTGAAGCTTGAGGCTTAACAGTTTATTCAAATATTAAACAATGTAATGATTGGTCAAATTCAAATACATTTTTTTTTTAATTTTAGCAAAATATAATAGCTGTATTTTCTTAGAAGGATTTTTTTAATCAGTTGAAATATGCTTTTAATTTTTAATCACAAAACTTATCCTCCAAATGCAAGTTTAGTTGTTATGCTAATTTCTTGAAAATGATTTATATATTTTAGTATCAAATGAGGTTTGTCACCTTTCTGAAGTTAATTAATAACCTCATTTTGAATTGTGATAGCTAAAAAGTACTATATAACTGAATATACATGTAAACTGAATTGTATTTTAGGGTCCATTTGAATAATTTACAGAAAGTCTTCAACATTTCCATTACACAAGCATTCTACCATTACAAGCTAATTCAGTACGAGTTAATGCAAATTGTATTAACTCATACAGGAAGACATTAAAAAGCTGAGCAATGTCAGGCACTTTACATAGCTAGTTTTAAATAAAGTAGAAAATTATGAAAGTAAGAAAATTTATTTTTGATGAGGGAAGACCTTTTTTAAAAAGTATTTTATTTACCCATGAACAACTTTTGCATTATAAAGACATTCAATAATAATTCATTTAATAATAATATGAGATACGAATCACACTTGAAATATTATCCAAAATTTGATAAAACTACCATGAACTTGAATACTTTAAAACATAATCATTCTTTTAGATCTCACTTAATTAAATTTTAAAACTTTTAGAGCTGTAGAATGAAGGGTCTGATTAAGCTATATATCAAAACTTGTCTAGTAAAATATCAAATTCCTTAAGACATATGTAAATTAATTAATTTGGAGATATGGAAACCTTTGAAATTATGACAGTATTTTTCCAATGTTACCTAAAACTTAAATGAGGCATAAAAACACAAATTAAGAAGAAAAGTTTCTTAGAACAACATTATTAAAAATCTTACATCCTCTAGAAAGTCCCCAGGTAAATCATAGATCTTAGTCAACTCTGCAATGGTTATTTCTCCTGCCTCATTTAATTTTTCATTTACCTCTTCAGCAATATGATCCAAATAATCACTAAAATATGAAAAGAAGTGTAAACATTTACTTTCTACTTTATTTATATAAAATTAAGAAAAATAAATTATTTGTACTTAGAAATAAGTTGTCCCAAGATAAGGCGGACATCAGGTTCATTTTGGACAAATTCATTTGCCTTTCCTTCAACATGTGTCAAATCAACTCTAATAATCTGTGCTAAGTCTACTAAATTTATCCGACCTGAAATAGAAATCAAACTTTGAACATATATCCTATTTAAGTAGTCATTTACAGTATCCAAATATGTTTAATAGTTATTCTATAGAACCAAGAAAAAAATATAATTTTACTTACTTATCAAATATAAGAATGCAGGAATAAAAAGTAGCTAAATAATATAAATTCCTTTTGTGAAATAAAAACATAAGAAAATAGTTTGATTTTTAAATATTTTTTACAGGATGTTCTCTTAATATTTTGTCATTGTATTCTCAAAATTAAGTGACTTAAAACAAGTAATATGAAAAACTTTTTTTTCTGAACTTTTGAGTTTTTTCACAATTTAATGATAAGAAATTGCTATTTATGTATCATAATGCTGCTCAAAAGTAACTCAACAAAAATTTGAAGTAGACAATGCAGTAACTAGAATTAAATTTGGAAAAAAAATACTTTGTTCAATATTTTTTTATGGTCTCTATGTGATTTTGAATAAAATCTAATAATTTGTTCTTAAAATGCTGGTTTTTTACATTATATATATCAAAATGCAAACTGGCAGGGAAAGAAATCCAAAAAAGAAATCATACACCAAAACATATTTTAATAAATTTATCAATGAAAATACATGTAACTTTTTTGTTGCTTAATTAAAATAAAGAATTATTCAACAATAAAAAGAATGTTATTTAACAGTTAAATAGACTTGTATACTTCATATCTATTTCATCCCTGATATATAGTGAAAACAGTATTATTTTAGAAACACTAAACATACATAAATTTTATATACTAAAATTCAACAGGAATTCAGCGAAAAAATATAAGCTTTAAATTGTGCATATATATCAGAATTTTATAACATAAGGTAAATGATATCTATAAAAAATAAAATTCTAGTTATCTAACCTCCGTGCACAATGAGCTCATCTTTAATTTCCTTTAGAAGACGCTGGGGAGTTAAATATTCTTTTCCATCATTAGTAAATATAACATCAATTAATTTCAGTTCAATTAATTTTTTTACTATTTCAATACAATTTCTTTCAGATAACCTATAAAAAAATACATGAAAAGCATGTGTTTAATCATTAAAAAAATAAATAAATAAATAAATAAAATATAGTTGCATTTACAAAGTAAAAAATAAAAACAATAAAAATTAAAATCATTAATATAAAGATCATGAATATGTAATGTATAAATGACTCATCCAGAAGTAAATGCAGTTAAACCCAGAAAAAAATTAAATTCATAAAAAGATAACATTTTAAATATATTAAATATTTAAAGTTTTTGATTAAGAATTTTAACAATAAACAATAATAATTAACATCAAAGCAATGAGTAAATAAAACTGTTTAACAACTGAAAAGAATATTTATATTTCATTTAAGCTTACAAAAATCTGAAAATATATATGTATATAAGAAAAAAATAATCGAGTCAACAGCAACAGTTTCTGAGTGATTCATATATAGGGCGATGAAACTTAAATGCACATTAGAAAAATTGTTTTATATCAATATCATATATAATAGTAAAAATAGAATAGTTAAAATGTATTTTAAAATAATTGAATTTTTTTTAAACAGAACAATTATTTTAGAGCTTCAAACTTAAGAAATTAAGATATATCTATCTTGATGAAATGGGGAGGGGGGCAACATCCACAAAGTTCGGACAATCTTGATACTTTTTATTCTTTTAGTACTTATTTTTTCTTACATTCATATGCGATAGCATTTTTATTTCAAGAGGCTGGGTAGAAATAATAATTTGGAATATGCTGGGAATTAAAATGGTACACCTAATGCACAAGAGTATTAACCAATCATCTAAGAAAAAAGACTTGTTTGGAAGATACAAAAAGAAAGCACAAAGAGAAAAGTTAGTAAAATTTATAATTTGCTCAAAGTTTTTACTCAAACAAATTAAGTTATTTAAGTAGATTCCAAGTAAAGTTAACTTAATAATAATGCATGCTATATATAAAATGTTATAAAGCTCAAATATATATAAAACCTTAAAATATGTTCAAATTAAAGAAAATGGGTACAATATTTATGCCTCAATATGAAATGCAATTAAATGAGAGGATGTCATTTCCAATTAAAAGCATTCAGGTAATATAAATACCCATTAAGGCTGCCTTGATATTTGGTATATCAAGCCAGAATAGTAAAAACAAATAAAGAGTTCATAGAATATATTTTAGGTTGAATATTAGGGTTGTCAAAAGTAGGTTTTTTTTTTTAAAAAAAAAAGAAAGTTTTCATAGTTGGGCCCAGGACTGGTTCTGAGCCATTTGCCACTTGCATGCAAGATAGCAATTCATCGCCACTTACCAACATAGACTCCTAATGGATACATACCTTAGATCAATGCATAGAATCTTACAATTATGTTTTTATGAGTGTCTAACAAAATGTACCTACAAGTCAGCTGCATTCTTTCTTATTTGCTAGTTCAAAAATATCTGATAATTTTTAATTTTTACATAATTTATTTCCAACTGCTAATAATACAGTAGAACCTCTTTTAAATAACCCCACAATACAACGATCCCTTTGTTAGAAAAACCATCTTAAAAAGTCCCAAATATTTTACCATAGGAATAATGTTAATTTTGAATCAGTACAACACCACCAAGCATATTATTTTTCGTTACAGCAACTGCCGATTTTAGATTGCAGAACTCATGAGCAAGTGTGCTATTTTAAAATTATTGTACTGTGGTGCAACTTAAAGAAATCTGTACTCCTCTGTGTTTGCTTAAAGGACCCTTTCTTCATGACATTGATGTCCTATGTAGATGACATTCCAAACATTAATGAAATGACCCAGCTTCTTAGTGTCAAATTTCCATTTCTTCAATTATCTTTTGATGAGTTTGTTGCGGTAGACGAAACTTTACAGTGCTGCAAAGAAAATTTGAATAAGGACAATTTTATTGCCCATATTACCAGAAATGAAGAAATCTGTGATTCTGATGACTGAGAAGAAATTGTCCAAGCTTTTGAAAAAGTGAATGAAAAAAAAGCCTTTAATGCAATCAATGCCTTGAATCAATATTTTGAAGGACAATTTAATTCTGAAGATATTCTTCAAAGTCTAATGGATATGGAATCGGTGATAATGAAAAATTCCCAAATGAACTTGAAACAGGTGCCAATCAAAGACTTTTTTTCAAAAATTCAGTAATGGAAATACAAATAAATAGAAGCATTCTCTAGGTATGTACTGTTGCATCATTTCTTTGCTCAATTTTTTTATTATTTTTTCAATTCATTACAACGATCATATGATGTTGGTCTCACAGGGGGGGGGGGTCATTATACCGAGGTTCTACTGTACTATCTAAAGAGACAGATGGCAAAAGTTTTACACATTATAACTTGCATATTACCTCCTATTATAAATAAGTTTGGATTTTTTAAACTGGTATTTCTAAAATTTTTTAGAGAAAGAACTTTTAAAATGACTTAACCATAGCATTTACACTGTATGCATTTTAGATCACTTAGTACTCAGTAATCCAGATGACCTTTATTTCTAGTGTTACAATTTTTCCAGTTTTGCTTATTTTTTTTAAACTAAGCAACTTCAGAATAAACCAGATATATATTCTCACAGAAGTTAAACCCTTTTATTCCCATTTTTATGATAGCAGTCGGATATGCAGTGCAGTGATTAGTTGTTTTTTAACAATGGGCTAAGCAATTTATACAAAGATTAGTATATCTAATTAACAACCAGGATCTTTATTTGAAGACAGTACAAAAAAGTTGTAGAATCATGTTTTCTTGAAGTAATTGTTTCTTTTTATTGAAGGTTTCTTATGAATAATCCCTCAAATTTTCAAATATATGCTATTATACATAATTTTGTCATTACAAGCATATTACATTTTATGATTTTCAAGTCTCGAAAATGAACTTCTTTTTCAGAATGCACACTGACTGAAATCATGTGGTATAGCTATAACTATTAAATTTCCCTCAATAGTACTGTGTTCACATATAATAGCAAAAAATAATTCAAATCTTTTATCACTTATTTACTTAGCTTTATCTATTTTTTTAATGATACTATGAGGTTTAAAGTGACAGCTTGTTATTAATGAACACTTCATGTACTCTTCAAAGCAGTTCAAATTTCCTATTTTGTTCTACTTCTAGGTATCCACAATAACTCTTATGTTAGATATTTACCAATATACATTCAGCAGAAATTATTTGGGCATTAAAGGGAGTAAAAATTCTGTTTAGTGTTAGAATAAAAAAAATGATTAAATGATGATGCAGTTATTGAAAATTCAGATACTTAATAATTTATATAGTTAGAATTGGTATAAACAAATGATCACAATGCAATGGTCTACTTTTTGCAACACGAGGGCTAATGAGATCGGGACCTACAGCTTAAAGCTGATTGTGAAAGGCTACAAAGATCCATGCCACAGTGGGATTTGAACCCACAGACTCAGGTACCGAAGGCTAGCACCCTAACCAATTGGCCATCGTTCGACAAACAAATGATCACAGAAAACATTATATTGGGCATAGTTTAAGTTGAGTAGTAAGTTCAACTTTTAGCTACATAATTGTTAATTAGATTGGAAGCTACTTTTTAAAGCTTAATTCACACACCAAATAGCAATACCCTATTTATCTACCCACCCCTTTGCTACATTACATTTGGAATAATGGAAATATTCCAAAATTTATAAGGAGCTCAAAGCCATTAAAAATAGGAATACAATTCTCAAATGTTCATGATAGTGATGGAATGACAGCTATATATGTGAATTCCATTAATAATTATATTTATTATTTGAAAGAAATTTTGATTGTGAAATAAATATACATTCAATAAATCCTAAAATTATAAGCTTTACTACAATTTTTGTTTCTTAAGACACATTCGCTGCCTGAGGGAGGAGGAGGGGAGTTGCGGTGGGCTTGAGGGAGAGGTGGGGAGGGGGAGCGAATGGGGGGGAGGGAGAGTGCTAGTAGAAGTTTTTCTACTATGGACGTTGTTAGTTCGTTAGCGTATGATTTCTATGTGTGTCGTTGATGAAATCAACAAACTATTTTAGAACTGTGATCAACAGTAGGATTGGGTTGGTTTAGAGCACTCCAATCCACCGATTTGCTATATGAGGGCTAATGAGAGTAAAACCTCATGCTTCAAGCTGATTCCTTTAGGCAGCATGCTAGCAGTGGGGGTTTGAACCTGCAGACTTTGATACAGAAGAGCAGCAAATAATCATCTGTGTATCATTCAGCTATTAGAAATAGGAGTGGATATATTTGCAGCAATAGTATTAGTAAAAAAGATTGAGAGTTTGGTATCACTGCAGATTTGATATAAAAAAAACAATAAATGAGCATAACTTATAACAATCTGCCAATAACAACAACATTCTTTGATGATAAAATGAAAACACTCAATACCTTGAGTATTTTATAAATAGGTTTTACTAATCTTTATAATTTTCATTTTAAAATAATTGTGTTGTAGTATATATTAAAAAATAACATTCTAGAAATAAAACCCTAAATATCTGCGTAAACCTAACATACTAAAAAAATAGGGCACCTGTTAGGAATATAATAATGCTAGAGTACAAAAATTATGAAATTTTAAATAATAAAAATTTTATGTTTTCAGAAATACGCATATGTTTTCTTGTTACAACGTGTAACTGACGGATTGTTTATATATGAAAGTATAAGACATTTTTAAAGACTGTGACAAGAAGGCTTGAATTGGTCCGCATAACATATGCTTTCATATATTATTAAAGAAAATGTGCAAAAAAATTTCCATGTTGTAGGCTCTAAATATATGCAGGGTTTGACATGCCGTCCATAAATTTAGTGTATATATATCAGATAGGGAAAACTGTAAAATCATCAATTCTTCAATGCGATATTTGGATATTTATAAATATATATATATTCGCAAAGTTTCTCAACAAAGTCAGTTTTATTATTAATAAAAAAGTTTCTAGGCTCTAAAGCTCACCGCTGAATAGTAGAACTCAGCTGAGCTCGCTGAAAATCAGCTGCAAGACGTTTAACTTCATCCCAGGCAGCAGACATGACTCAAAACGTCATCAAAATAAACTCATATCTTGTTTACCGTGTTCTTTTTAAAAGTTGCACATCAATCTGTATAGGAAAAGGATTAACAGTTTTGACGTCACGAGGTATAAATGATTTCTGCTGTTCAGATTGGGTGTAATCGGAGGCGTATTCGTATCGAATTTGACACTTGCACATGCATAACGTACAATGACTCCGCCTCTTCTTTACTACTAATCACGCGCTTTTAACGTCATGGGCAACATCAGACGTTTTAACGAAATCGGGTAAGTAGATGAAGACGAAAACTAATCAATATCCTCAGTTCATATTTTTTGTCACTAAGAAATTATTCTCAAAACAAACACATTCATAATTTACATTATGTTAGTATGTGAATATTACGAAAAAAGTTTCAAAATAATTTTTCCAATTTGAAATATACGTTTGAAGTTGAAAAAAAAAACCCTAAAATATTTTAAATTTACCAAAACTTTAAATTAAGAAGGTTACATCCCTTAACTTTAAGATTCACTGATTACTTGAAAATCATTTTAAAATAATAATAGCAATATAAGTAAATGTTTATTCTAGAAGATCATAGTATCATACTTATACACTAAATATATGTAAGAAACGTAAATAGGATATCACTTAAGTTCTGCGTAAACTGCAGTATACTGAATGCAGAAAAAGATGGTACAATGTGTTATTATTTTGAAAAACTTTAAGGATATCATGAAGCCAGTTCAATGATCTTACGTTTGTTTCTCCTACGAAATTCACCAATATTTTCGCCTTTTTTTTAAAACGCTTAGTACAACCATATGTTAAAAAGAAACCTGATTTGATATTTCATGCATAGTTTAGTATGGTAAAAGTGGCAACTCTTCTTTGTAAACAGAGTTCTATGGATATTTGAAATAAAGGCATGTCGTTTTGAATTGTAGTTGTGAACTAAATTTATTTATTTAAGTTTATTTAAGTTTATTTTTTTAAGTTTAATTTATTTATCCCTATTGGGAGAAAGGAGAACGGTTAGTTCTTGCAAATCTCTCACAAAATTTGGTTACCCGGACGTGATCAGTGACAAGAAGTCAAGGTCAGATGTTTTATTCTTTTTGTTACCGTTGATATTTGAATCGTAGAACAATAGTTTCGTTTAAATCTGATTTTGCTATTCAGCTTTAATTTTATTGAAATGGAATCGTTAGTTCAGAAACGAAAACCTATCCGAGCTTCTTTTACGAAAACAGTTAATGCGATTTTGCAGGAATTAGAAAAGAAGACTCCTGATGTAGAATGTGTGAAAACGAAACTTCTTACTTTAGAACGTTTATCTAGTGAACTTAATATTTTTGACACTCAAATACTGAATACAGAATTTTCTTCAAATGATGAGTTTGAAAGTGAGTGGGCAAATATAGAAGAATACAAGGAAAAGTTACTTAATACGAGTAAAAACGGAATTATTTTTTAATCGCCAAATGACAGAATCCACTGGCAGTACGCCGCCAAATCTGAGTAAACGGAAACTAAAATTACCGGAAATAGAGTTGAAACAATTCGGTGGCGACATTAAGGATTGGTTACCGTTTTGGGGACAATTTCGGCGAATACACGAGGATAAGGAAATTCAAAATGAGGACAAGATGCGTTATCTTGTTCAAGCGACCATACCCGGTACGAGACCACGAGACATTGTTAACAGCTTCCCTTCAACTGCAGAAAATTATGAGAAGGTTATAGAAAGTTTAAGAAATAGGTTTGGCAGAGAAGAACTGTTGGTGGAATTCTATATTCAGGAATTATTAGGTCTGATTATTAAAAATGTTACAAATCAAAAGGGAAAGTGCAGCCTATCTGAATTGTATGACAAGTTAGAGTCATATTTACGTTCTTTGGAGTCGATAGGGATGACAAGCGACAAATACGCAGCAATGTTGTTTCCGCTCGTTGAATCCTGCATTCCAGAAGAAATTTTGAGAGTTTAGCTGAGAAATCATGCATCAGTACTTACAGAAAAAAGCTCTCACTCTGAGAAATTGAAACAGCTACTGTTGTTTTTAAGAAATGAAGTCGAAGGAGAGCAAAGAATTTCCTTGGCGAAAGCCGGATTTAAATTAATTGATTTTGTTTCAAAGAAAGAAAGCAACAGAAATAAAAGGTACCAGGGTGAAAATTTCGTGCCTACAGCAAATGATTTATTTTCATGCCATAATAAAACAACCAGCCATAGGGAAAAGGACTCTTGCATATTTTGTGATAAACACCATGAAAGCCGAGATTGCTTTGTTGCTCAAAAGATGAGTTTGGATAAAAAAAATGAAGAAATTAAGAAAAAGAAGGGCTGTTTCTTTTGTCTCAAAATTGGACACAGGGCGAAGTAATGCAAGACAAATGTACGATGTTTAATATGTTCGAAAAGACATTGGGGTATCATGTGTCTAGATTTACAAACCAACCAAAAGAGAAGTGACGTTGAGAAGAATGAAGAGGAAGACACACAAAACGTATTACTTGCGAGCACCAGTTTTCTAGATGAAGTGTTTCTTCAAACACTTAATTAAAATCGACTCCAACAAAAAACAGAAGACGGTGAGGGCACTTATTGATACAGGGTCGCAACGTTCATACATATTAAAGGAGACTGCTATAGACATAGGATGCCATCCAAGTGGATCTGAATCTTTGATTCATGCGCTTTTTGGAGGAGTAACAACGAAGAGAGAAATTCATAAAAGCTATGAAGTAAGTGTTAAAAGTCTAGAAGGTAATTTTTCTAAACGACTAATTTTGTTGGAACAGTCGAAGATTTGTGGACCAGTGATTAGTTTACAGCCTGGACCATGGATAGATGAGCTAAAGCAGGAAAATATCCATGTATCTGATATAGGAAAAAGAGACTTAAAAATAGAAGTCCTTATAGAAGCTGACATAGCAGGTGCACTGCTAATCGGAAGAGTCCAGAAATTAGAATGTGGGCTGACTGCTGTGGAATCGCTACTCGGGTGGACAGTCATGGGAAAGATGAGTGATTACACTTCAGAAAGAAACTCATTTTCCATGTCATCAATGATAACGTCCATGTTGACTCACAGCAGTCAAATAGAAAACTTGTGGAAGCTAGAAGCACTGGGAATTGCAGATGCAAAAGAAAATAAAACTGATTTCGAATTAGAAGAAGCAGTGTGGGATCACTTTCACAAGAATCTGAAATGGGTGGAAGATCGTTATGAAGTTAGTTTACCCTGGGTCTATGAAAAAGAAACTTTACCATGTAACAGAGAGATTGATAAAAACGATTGATTTCCACGACAAAGAAGCTCATACTGAAAGCTAAATTTGAAGCGTACAATGTAGTATTCGAAGAATGGCTCGAATCTGGAGTAATAGAAGAAGTACCAGAAGAGGAGAAACAAAATGACAATCATTATCTTCCTCACAGGCCAGTCTTCAAAGAAAATTCTACAACGTCAGTGAGACCAGTATTTGACGCTTCATGCAAGCAAAAGGATTTTCTGTCGCTCAATGACTGTCTGGCAAAATGTTAAAATTTAATTGAATTGATACCTGGATTGCTTCTTGATTTTAGACAAGGTAAAATTGGAATTATATCAGATATTAAAAAGACTTTTCTCTAAATCTCTATTCACAGAAGTGATCGTGATTTTTTGAGATTCCTATGGTGGAAAAATTCAAAGCAAGAAGAAATAAAAGAATTTCGCCATTGCAGAGTAGTGTTTGGACTAAAATGCAGGCCATTTCTTTTAGGAGCAGTTATCAACTCTAATTTAAACCAACGTGAACCTTCACTGAGAGAAGTAGCTACAAAATTGAAAAATTTCTTTTATGTTGACAACTGTGTCACTTCGGTTAACTCGAATGAAGAAGCAGACTACTTTATTACAAAGTCAATTCAATTAATGGCAAGTGCTAACTTCGACTTGAGAGGGTGGGAGCAAACGGAGATGAGCTATGTGAAATCTACTTTATATGAACCACTGAAAGTACTTGGTCTTCTGTGGGACAAATTTGAAGATTCATTATTCTGTGACATCCCTAATGTCGACTTAAGTGATCTCTCGGTGACAAGACGGAACATACTATCAATTTCACAGAGAATTTTTGACCCAATTGGTTTCAGTTGCCCTTTCACACTTCTCCCAAAATTATACTTACAAAAGAGTTGGGAATCTAAACTGAGCTGAGATGCAGAACTACTTGAAGATATTAAAAGAAAATTCTTGAAGTGGGTCAAGGAATTGCCCTTGTTGGCATCGTTGAAGGTTCCTAGGCTAGTTACACTGACGGACGGACAATCTTTTAGTTTACATACGTTTGCCGATGCTTCTCAGGGATTGTATGCAAGTGTAGTGTATCTGAGAAGCCAAAATAAAGAAGGAATCAAAGTGAGTCTACTGCAAGCCAAAGCACGAGTAGCTCCCTTGAGAAAAACAAGTATACCAAGACTCGAATTGCTTGCTTGCCTCATTGGAGTGCGATTAGCCTCATTTGTCAAGAAGAACCTCAAAGTAGAAATTTCAAAAGAATATTACTGGACCGATTCTTCAACAGCACTCTTCTGGATAAAAAACGTAGAATCTTGGGGGACTTTTGTAAATAACAGAGTTTTAGAAATTAGAACCCTAACAAACCAGGAAAATTGGTACCATGTTCCAGGTACAGAAAATCCTGCCGACTTACTCTCAAGAGGATGCTCTGTGAAGAAACTTATTGAATCCAGATGGTGGGAGGGCCCGCCTTGGTTGGCATTATCGGAAGAAGAATGGCCTCGCTCTATTCCAATAGGTAACATAGAAGAGGTTAATGCTGAGAAACGTAAAGCCGTTATAGTTTCGTTAAGCAATATTGGTGATATGTCTTCACAAGTCTTCAACTATATTTCGAAGTACACGAAAATATTGAGAATGATCGGGTGGATACACAGATTCATAGGAAATATTAGGAACATGAAACAAGGGAAAGAAAAAGAAGCTGGAGAATTAAAAGTTCATGAGTTGGCAAGAGCATTAGAAGAATTAGTGAGTGTGTTGTGCGACTGCGAATCAACCGTGAATGCCAGACCACTAACTTATGTGTCAGAGAACTCTGATGATCTTATCCCTTTTATACCGTCCTTATTTTTAGGTGAAATTCCTGTATTTGGAGTTCCTGACTTGGATCACTTAGATAAAGTTGATTTCAACAAGAGACTGGGACATGTACAGAATTTACGAGATCTCTTGAGGAAGAGATTTAGAAGTGAATATCTCGGCCTGCTACTGCAACGACCACCTACAGTATCAGGTTCTCAACAAATAAAAATCGGCGACGTAGTTCTCATCGAATGTGAAAACAAACGTAAAGTGTTGTGGCCTCTAGCAAGAGTGACTGAGCTATACCCAGGAAAAGGTGGCAACATCCGAGTAGTTCGCGTGAAAACTGGGTCTGGAGAATTAGTTCGGCCAATACAGAAAATATTTCCTCTTGAGATATCTTCATCTTTGGAGTCAAATGAGAAAAATAAAACTGAGATGAAAGATAAAAACAACTTAGTTCCAGATTTGTCAGATGTCTTTAAGACTGTAATGACTAGAAGAGGACGGCGAATTAAAATTCCGAAAAGATTCCTCACATGAATTCTACTTAAGTCCTTTTAGTGTAGAACTTTAAAAACCTGATATTTTTATTGCCTTCAAATTTTTTCGATAATTTTGTATTTGATAACTAAGTTTAAGATTTTTTTGTTTTGATTAAGTACATTTCATTAATCAAAAGGTGGGAGGATTGTTAGAAATAAACCTGATTTGATATTTCATGCATAGTTTAGTATGGTAAAAGTGGCAACTCTTCTTTGTAAACAGAGTTCTATGGATATTTGAAATAAAGGCATGTCGTTTTGAATTGTAGTTGTGAACTAAATTTATTTATTTAAGTATTGGGAGAAAGGAGAACGGTTAGTTCTTGCAAATCTCACAAAATCATACGTACAACAGCTTGTTACCAATTTCAGATAATTGACAAAATTAAAACACCAATAACAAGCACAATCCTTAGGAAATTAAAATATTTTACCAACGAGGAAGTTGAGCTGTAATTTTTGCTGCAATTGACGTCATGCGCACATTCTCTATACTCGAAAGAGAAAGGACCATGACTGGAAATCCAGTCTTTCTAGTTCCTAACCTCCTTTCGTGGAGGAGCGTGTTGAAGTCTGCTTTTGAGTCATGGTACAACTTGTTGTCTTACTGTTCTACCTCCAAGAAGGTGGGGGCCTTTTAGTTGTCACTGTGCCGGGGCATTCATCATAGTGGTGGTCTTCCACAGGTAACCCGTTACTAAATGTTCGGGAAGTGTTAAGAGTTTAATTGTACAGTGGTGTAAGAATTTACCATTTTGCATAGGCGTTATTTGCTTTTTTGACTTGTACACCAATGCTACCATCCGTGCATGTGATTCTCTTCGTGGCTTTGTTCCGGACCTCATCTCTTCAGTGAAGGATTAATCTAGAGACTATGGGGGGTTAGCGTAAACTGACGTTGGTTTTCTCCCTTGTCGTAGGTTTTGCTTGGGGTTTCCTTTATTTCGGTCCAAATCGAAAGTTTTCTACGATAAAACTGATGATTAAACAACAGTTTGGAGTTAACTATAGTTAGTAGAATATTATGATCTCCACAAACGCTCATGTCTTCATTCAAATTAATGTAATTTTCGAATGTCAGTCCAAGGCCGTAACTAGGGCGTGGCAAAGGTGGTATTAGCCACTGGCGTATCACTCATAGGAGAGCCGCACTATGATGAAATAGGGTCCGAAAGAGGATGATTCGCCCCGAGTAGTAATAAAAATAAATTCAAAATATGTTTTTCAAAATTCCTTTAAATATGGCTAAAAGGTAAAAACTTATTAAAAAGAGTAAGGCGTGAAAAATTACTTTTATTTTATTTATTAATTGTTGTGCTAAAAGCTAGACTTTCGCAAATCAATGGAAATTCGTAGATGCTTGCTAGTTTTAAATAAAATTTTTGCAACAACATTATTCCCTAATGCAGGAGCTACCTTATGTCCCTTTCATGCCTTCCACAGGACGTTATGATTAATGTCCACATTTCTATTAAAGATTGTCAGGATACATTTAAGAAAAAAGGGAATTGAAAAAATCAAATGAAAGAGCATTTTTTATTAAGTAATAAAAGGGCACTTTGGGTGTATTTATCAGTAAAGTATATATAATGTGTAAAAAGGATTATGCCAAATCGCTCTAAAAAATACAAGGAGCAATGTAAATGTATTCGGAGAAGGGTAGTGCAGTGCAGTGTGCGACGCCTTCTACCGCTTTTACCCCAAATCGTTCTACATTAACACTATTGTGGATATAAACGGTTTAGGACTCCCAAATGTTTCCTTTACTCCTCTAAATCAGTTCTGGTCCCAGTGGTCTGTTTTTTAACAACTCTAAAAAGTGGAATAGAAACTGTAAAACTCTAAATTCCGTGTTAAATGGATTTTGCAATTGATCGATGGGAGTGACTATTTATAGCTGAAGAATGTCTAAATAATGGAAGGGTTAATAGTGTATTCTACCAGCAATACATATTTTTATAGGAAAGACGTGCAGAAATTGGAGACTGCACAAAGACGAAATTCTCCTGGAAGGAAGATAAATGGATACTCTATGGTTTGCGGTGTACATAGGAACAAAACTGATTAAAGAGCCATTTAACCCAAATAAACAATCTTGTTTTGAATCGATCTTTTCTCTTTGAAGAGGGAATTATACATCCGGTCGTCATTCTTAAGTATCGTAACCTAAAGCTCTGTTATTCTTGGAATGGACTAGGTACTTTAACTAAATCATTAAATAAGCTTCCTATAATCTCAAACAGAGAAGGCATAATTTAAAAATCATAAGCATAGAGAAATTCATACAATTCTCCTTACATCTGTAGTTCATTATCAGCCTAATGAATGATTTATATAATAAAGTTTTAAGTGACAGATTTAGCTAGAGAAAAGGCTCAGTGAGTCCAGTAGAGAGAGACGACTACAGTACAGGTCCAGCTAAGCCATCATTAGTGTGAGTGACATTGAAAAGGTACTAGTAGCTTTCGACTATTTCAGAATTTCAAATTAGATACGTATTTTAAATTGTTATATTGAAAAGCATAGAGTGTTGAACTGGCAAACATCACACGAAAAGGTCACAACTTTATTATTTTTTCTTTAGTTTTAATATATTTAGTTTTAATTATTATGTATTTATATATGAGTTCAAAAATTTATACTTTTGGGAAAGAAAGAGCAGGATTTAATAAAAGGTCATCAAAAGTTGTTAAAAACTACTTGAATTAGTGAGATCCTTTAAAAATGGATCCTTGGAATTCTTAATTTTAAACTAGGTCCCAGAAAAAAAAAATCGTTTAAAAATCCGAGTTTCTTAATCTTTCTGTTGGAGATGATTACTCCATTGGATCTGAGTGGACTTAAGAACAAAATAAATTTCCAGGCTACTCTGTAAAGTTTAATAGACCATTGAAACGAATTTTCCCAAAACCTGTTTTGCATTAACAAACAGAAAAATATTCCCAAGGAAGAACATCGCTTCTAAAAAACCGGTTGCCTAAACTGAATATCAGCCAAATTTCTCAGTTTCTTTCTTTTACCATCTATTCTGCTCTGACATCTCAATTCCCAACACTACAAATGTCATCCAGAATAATAAAGGCGACTTTCAAACAGTCCCCTTTTATATACTCTGTTTTGGTTTTGAAAAACTGAGCCTAAAATAAAATGTTTCTTGCTCTAATCCAAATACTTTGGAAGAGATCGTTGCAAAATATTAGTACTAGATGTAGATATCTCTCTCTCTCTCTCTCTCTCTCTCTATATATATATATATATATATATATATATATATATATATATATATATATATATATATATATATATATATATATATATATATATATATATACAGAGCTCGATTTAAACCCCTGGGGATCGCAGGCCAAAGCTTCACATGGGGGCCCTCATACATCTTACCTTTCTTCAAACCAAGAGTGATTTTATTTTTTAATTTGCCATATCAGTGTAAATACTAATGACAGGTATACATAATCTAAACATTTTATGTATCTAATAAAATTAATTTTTTTTTTAAATTTTAGAATTCCACTAAACTAACTTCAAACATATTACAGATGTCTGTTCAGTCAAAGTACAGTATCTAACTTTAACGATAAAACTGTGATATTCTTGAGTCAGACTCAGAGTACCTGTAACATTTTTTAAAGGAAAAAGTACTGGTTTAAATTAATAAATTTACTATTTTAAATAAACTATCAAGCGAGACTTTGTTTTAAAAATTCCAAAAATTAAATACTTTTATTCTTAAATTACCAATTTTAAAACTTTCTGTTCATTCTTAAATCTTAAAAAGAGAAAAAAAAAATAGATATCAGATGCCTTTGAATAAATATATTTTCTAATTTGTTAACCACTTTAAGAGGTAAAAAAAGTAGCTAAGAATTTTTCCCTCTCAGAAGAGATGAATTTGTAAATTGGTGTCACTGATATGGTTGGTATTTCAATCTTTTGAATATACACATTTAAAATGTTACTGTTGCTTTAAAGTATTTTTAAGCAAATAAAAGCTTACTTTTGCATTAAAATTACAGAATAAATCAAATTTACTGACTTTTGGAGCCCACCAACAACATAACATTCCAGTTTGTCATTGACACCCACTTTATTTGCAATTATGGATAAATCTGAAAATATATCTTAAAATACAAACTGTTTTAAAATATTTATTACTAATCTGGAGTGAGTTATCTAAAAGATCAGGAACAAAGTTCAACGAAAGAGTTAATTTTGAGTCCACGGAGTCCGAATTCTTTTTCATTTCGGGAAGATAGTCCTAAGGAACAGGATCAACTTTCGAAATTGAATCAGGAACATCGTGGGATTACAAGAAGGGGGGACCCTTCCATCACATACTGTTGCCCAACAGGGAATCTGCAGTAAGTCTTATTGTCAAGAAATCTGCAGGATTGGTTTTCTCAGGGCAATAGTACCACGAATTTGGATGTGTCAGATTTTTTTTTTTTTATTTCTTTAACTCTGTTTGCCACAAACTGTTTCCATCGAATAGTGGAACCTCTGATCCAGTACAAGGAAATTGTAGAGTCAGTCCAATATTGGGTTTTAGTTGGTTTTTTCGTGTTCACAATTTTCTGTATGCCTTTTGTTAAGCGATATGCTACTAACGATTCAAGGAGTTCCAATCTTGGGAGATTTTCTTGAGTAGAGCAGCTCGTTTTTTTGACGCTAACAGATTAACTTCAATGTTACCTGTTGCTTTAAAAACACGTATGTAAATAGCAGCACCATATGCTTTTTTACTATCATCAGAAAAGCTATGAATTTCTGTTTCATCAGAGTCTTCCGCTACAGTTGAATTTAGACAAAGTCTAGGAATTTCAATTTAGGTTAATTTTGGAAGCTCTTCCTACCAGTGTTGCCACTCGTTTTTACTATCTGGCTTTAATTCTCCATCCCACTGAATTTTCTGTATCCATAATTCTTGGAAAAGACATTTTACTCGAACAGTAAATGGTGTAATTAATCCTAGTGGGTCGAAGAATTTTCCCACTGCTTGAAAGAGGAAGCGTTTCGTGTTTTTGTTAAAGGATAGAAAGTTTATTAGACCCTGGATTTCCATAGTGAGACAATCTTTTTCCGTGTTTTAAGTCATTCCTAGAACTTTAGTTAAGTTAACACCGAATTTAACAGCTGAGGTTGCTGAGGTGCTGAGGTTGGGTGTCAAAATCTTCTTTTTTCCATTCTTCCATCAGGTTACTGTCATTTGAAACCCATTTTCTTAAATTCCTTCCTACCTTTTGCATTATCATTTTAGCATTCTTTGAAACTTCTGGAGCCCTTTCAACGGTATCTTCTCCCGAAATAAAGTCATCTACATAGAAGCAAGTATCAAGAAGTGTTGATGCCTTCGGATATTTATAGCTGAATTATGTTTTTCAATTAATGCTGATAAAAGAAAAGGTGAAGAATTGACTTCAAATAAAACACGCTTGAATTTATAAATTTTAAGATCTTGCATGAAATCTTCACAGTCCACAAGAAACACCCAGCATCCCTGTCCTTAGTAGCTAATTATATTTGTAAAAAAAATATAAGTAAATAAAAATTTTTAAGTCATTTCTTGTTAGTCACAAAATTTCTATAGATAAACCTTCGTCCGTTTTCTCTTTCGCATTGACATATTCACTGTAGCTATCTTATCCTGCATTTCTTGGTAGAATTATTTTAAGGAAGACATTTTACGTGAATTTTTTGTTTTTAGTGAAATATGTTATTCATACAATCAAACAGAGTAGAGAAATATTTTGTATCTTTAAATTCTGCATAATATGTGATATCATGTTTGTTGCTATTAAATCAATGAATTAATTTTTGCATTTTTAGGGGAAATTAATATATACATAATTTTAAATATTTAAAAATTGAATTGCTCATTGAAGAAACTAAAAGGATGGAAGAAATTATTAGGAAATTGTTGGATATATTGTTGGAAAATTGTTGGATACACAATAAATTTTCAAAGCAAATTGAAATTATTTTTATTGTCTACATTATTTTAACTATTAGTATTTATTTATTGTTTAAATTTAGTGAGATTTTTGCTTTTGATGCTTGCTGTAAAGACATTTTATGTTTAATTTTAACGCAATTAGTGTAGTAATAAACTTTAGTTTTAAGGTTAAGAAATAGTTTGCAGCACAGGGTGAGTTTCTGGTAAAATGCGAGCCGAACGATTGCCGAATGGGGTTAGGGCTCTGATCTTCGGAACATGAGTTTGTGGGTCCAAATCCCACTATGGCATAATGTTCGAAGCTGTTCGGAATCGGATTTAAGCAGTAGGTTCCAGCCTCATTAGCCCTCGTGTTACAAAAAAGTAGACCGTAGCGCTCCAAACCGAACCCAAACCAAACCTGGTAAAAGGCGATAAGGTGAGACAACTTAAGCAGAGCACGGGATGACCTAGTGTACTGAAAACCGAAAGTGAAAGCTGGTGGGTAAAATTTTGAAAGATTACTGAGGCTGGATACCAGGATGGATCAATATAATGATACTAGGATTTCTACCGCAATCCTTTGAATCGTAATCGGTAAATATGATTTATTGTTGAGGTTGTGTAAATTTCTAGATAATCTAAATGCAAGATTCAGGATTTTCTTTCTAATAGACTCAATCCGGAAATCCCTGCGAAGAAATTATTTGTTACGCAATGTTGAGATTTTCCAATTCACCCAAGTGCTTTGTTTCAGATAATCTGCAGTCTCTAGATGTGAATATGGACTTCAGACTCTCCCATCAGGGCTGTGTAGAGGAGAATGGGTCTTAATGCTATTTTTTACCAGGGTAGCTTATTTCGCAATCCCATTTGCCTCTAGTATAAGAGGTGAGAAATATCTCTATGAGCTATACAAAATTTGGTTACGTATGTTCTTTCTAGGTCAGTTTTCTATGAAGATAGATTTCTTAGTATTTAAATAGGCTGCAAATGAATCAGTTGACTATATACTGTAATAGGTGGTGGTGGGAAATTATTTTAACTGAAAAGGTATGGCCTATGTTTTAGATGGGTTAATTTTGATCTGTCACCTTGTAAGTCAGCGTTCCAGAATATTGATATACCTTCGTAAATATTTATATACGAATCTGATGTTTTCTTTTTAGCTATAATGGCTATGTCTTTGGTGAACATGACAAGTGTAGTGGTGTTGTGACGTAGCATGGCATTAATATAAGTAATAATGAGGATGGGAGCAGGTTTTGAGCCCTGGGTCGGGAACATCATGCCATATGATGATTGCGAGTGACAGACTTTAAAGTTACTATCTAGAAGGTACCATGTATTAAGAGTATTAAGGTACGAAAATGGTATTTAACGATGTTGCAAATGAGTACACTGTGCCATACTTTTTCATATATATCTTTAATATCAATAAAAAATAGCTTCTGTCCACATGAGATACTGAAATCCATTATGGATGAACTCCTAAACCCTCAACAGCTAGCGCGTAGCTGAGTTCTGTGCTTTGAAACAGAACTGAGTATAGTTTATGATGTTGAGTGCGTCGAGAGAACTATTGCGAACAGATCTATCGTGTAGTATATTATCAACTACTTCACTAAGCAACGAGTGTAGAATAAATGGACGTTAAGTATTAAGAACAGAAGGTTTACTTCCAGGTTTGATAGTTATCAGGAATAATAGTGATAACTTTCTCTGATTTTAGAAAGTACTTAAATGAAAAATCTTAAGGTTAGAAAGTATAAACACAAAATTAAGGTTAGTAATATTACTTACACCAGAGAGATTTGTAGATCAATATTATCAATTAGTTGATAAAATAGTTTACTAAAGAATTTATGAAGCATATAATCAACTTTGTGAGCTGTTTTGGAAATAAAAAATATCAATGAAAGGTTTAAACTGAGTCACATACCAATTGACAATGAAGTTAACTTGATCCTGGTTGTTAGTGATAAAGTCTGAAAGGGAATGGAGGGGTGAAATGTGATTATATAGCTTTTTAGTTTCCCTTAGGTATATCCAGATACTGATGTCAGTAGGGGGAAATGATTCAATAAAATTCTGCCACTGTGTTGTCTTGTACCAATAATGACGAGACTAATGTCTTGTCAGTATCTGGGGGTTAATTCAGGGCTCCTAGGCCGAAGGGCGTATTTCCAGGTATTGAGATGTGTATACACATAATCTCAGAGTCCATCTTTTACCCTAAAAATACCTTTTAAATATGCAGGTCTTAAAGAATTAAAAGGTAATTTATTATGGCTCAGATCAGATGTAAAAATACTAAGAAAAAATATTAAGTTATGAGGAAATTACACGATGTATAACATTAATAAAGTAAATAAGAGAAAAGAAATTTTTTTCCAGTTTAAGAAAAAGCACACACGGTGTAAAAGGAATATGTAAAAAATTAGAAAACACGGTGCAGTAACAAAAAAGAGAAATTAAGATCGAAGATAGCGAGAAAAGCTCAGAACAGATTCCGTGGCTCCATCTATTGGATAATCGAGTGCTCTGGGAAAGTGTAACTGACAGAATTAATGAAGGGACATGGTAAAATATTAATAATTAAGGAATCATTGCTGCCCTTGGCCAGTTCATATGCTTAGCCTTAGGGTGATCATAGTCTGGGATTTCTGCTATGATAGGGTTAGATAGGCAATTAGTATAAAATTTAGAAGAGATACCAGTATATATATTCTTAAACGAGTCAGTGTTCAAGTCACTTCTGATAAAAGAGTTGGAAAGGTACCTGGGGTATGAGCTATCCCCCGCAGAGATAAGATTAATGACTTCGATATGATAATGTCTCGTCCAGTCTCGACACCATCCTTTTGTCACAGAATGGTGTCCAAAATTGGCGGTCGGTAGAGAAATGGTCACGTCACCTACTGCTGGTACATCCTCGACCAACCTCTCTACAGTCCGGACTCCAAGCGACTTTCGCCTCTTTACTTGAAGGACCACCTCAGAGGCCGACGATTCACATCGTAGTGGTGGTGGGAGACAATCCTTCCATGAATGCATTCAGAGAATGGGGAATAAGATAAAGTTTATAATTCAAGAACTTTTTAAGATGAAATAAAAACTATCACAAGATAAAAATTTTGAAAAATGGCTTCATGGATCCGAGAAAGCTCCGGGCCTACACACAAACGTCTGCCACGATTACCCCTTTAAGAATTAAAACTCAGATATTCAATAAATAAATTTAGTTTGTTTGGAGCACTAAGCGTAATACAGGACTGCCAGTTTTTGTAAAACATTTCCTTCTGTAATACTAAGGAGTCAGGTACATTTCAAAAGACAAAAAAAATGGGGGAAAAGTACGTTTATAACTATAATTTTTTTTAATATATGGTTTATAAACTTAATTTTTACAATATATATTTAAAAAAACCCTATCATTTACCGTTTTAAAAAAATCTGAAAATTTAAAATACCTAAATGTATATTAAAATGCAACATTTTTTTTTAATTAATGAGACGTTTTAAAAGGGCTGTGTAAGCATTTTATAGCAGTACATGCACAAAATGCATTATATTGACCTGAATTTACATATATATATATATGTATATATATATATATATATATATATATATATGTATATTATATATATATATATATACACTGAATAGTAATGTGTAATGAAATGACATTCAAATCATGTTTTGTTCTCTTTAAGGTATTCGTCTACATTCGGAGAACTTTTTTCTTTAAACATAGAAAATAGTTCATGTTTTTATATTTTTATATTTATTTTTTATATTATAATAGAGAATTGAAATTAAAAGATTTATTCATGGAGAAGTTTTTATAAAATTTCTAATAAATAAAGAAAATTTAGTAAAAAAAATTGGGCTTTTTCAAAAGGTCTAATTTTTTAATAAATTAAATTATTTCAATATTTTCTGAAGCAACACATTTCTTATACACTGGCCTAGTGAATCACCTAAAATCTTTGCCTAATTTACATTTGGTAAAAAATTTTGGTCCTTCAAAATCATACACATTGAATTTTTAACGAATTTTCATTACCTTTATATCTAACTATGAGTGTAACATCATTAAAAATTATCCACATTTAAAGCTTTTAGGTCCCTTACTAGTAAACACTATCAAAAGCATTCATAATAATTTTCAACAAAATATTTTAAGAACTTTGTGAGAAATCACATTTCAAGTTTCAACATTTTATTAAAAATCTGTGAAAAATGCATTTGAAGTTTATGAAAGCAACTTTAACTATTAAAAATTAAAATACATGTTTAAAATTCCCCACACTTTCTTGCTTCAAAACTTTCTAATAGTAAAGTTGCTAATTATTAAAAATACAAGAAAAATGTTTAAACTAATCTTCATGAAAATTTAAAAAGTTTTGCCCAAAAAATGCTCTTTAAAAGGCTTTAAATTCACAACTTCCGGTTCCGAAGTCGCTACTTCCGTTTTGTTTTGACAGCTGTCACTGATGTTTAAAAAGCTGTAACTATTCTTTAAAATGCTGTAGAGACAAAACAAAAACAGATTTAGAAGCCTAAAAGTTGAAATTTTGCAATAGAGAAATAATAATAAAAAAAGAAATATGATTTTTGGCAAAAAATGACGTTTTTAACGTAGACGGATACCTTAAGAAGTATTTATTGAAATATATCAATACTTAGTAATTTTACTGCATATAATTATCCACAATCAACATTTGTTATTGGTGTGTTACATTGGACATTTATGGCAGCTTTGTGAAGACAGTTGTAAATCGAATTTAATGACGTTGGAAAGTTTAGAATATTAATAGATGTTAATAAGTGAGAAAATAACCATTCAGTAAACGAAAATATTTTTATTAAAAAGCTTTCGCAGTAAAATAACAAATGCAAACATATGATACATGGCGAAAAGTAGAGGTAATAAAATTTACAGTCCTCTTACAAAAGTTTCCAAATTTAATCTCAAAGAAATTGATCAGAAATAAAATAATTCAAGTTAGTCATCTTAAGCCACTAGTATAATCAAGCACAGCTTGATAATTTCCCCTTTTTCATTTAATATCAACTTATATGCTGACAAACGCAGCCACTCGTGTATGCTATGTCAACACAACTGAAAATTATTGCGATGTTTATAAATAATTTTTCAATGAGATGACTAACTATAAGAGATATAAAAACTGAAATAGAAATACCTACTTTTTCTTAGTTGATAAATCTTGTTTACCTCGAATATAAGGTTGTTTTTTTAATAGAATTCACTTAGTACATTTGATAAGTAACTTCATACTTTATCTTCTTTACAAGAGACATTATGTTAACCCATACATATAAAATAGTGAAATACTTGTGGTATTTTCAGATTTAAGAAATTTTTATAAACAGAAAAAGAAAATTGGTTCGAAATCTTTAGCAAAATTTGATGAGGATGATTATGCATTCAACATAAACAAGCATTCTTGTGTTGGTATGGGATAAATTAAAATCAAATAACTCAGAAAATATTCCCCAAAAACAGATTGTCAGTTAGACAATTAGGAGTTTGAAGTTCTCGAATTCGGAAACTATACCATTCACATTTGTACCGACAAGGAACTGTCTCGTTAGTAATGTGAAATAGCGGAATAACTAGTTTTTTCTTGTAACGAGCACTGTAAAATTTTAAAACTCTACATTTATAAAGTTCGTTGCAAATATACAAATGTCATCGTCGGGATGCATATCAAGCACAGTTCAGTGTTAGAATGTGCACATACATTTTTTTTCCATTTCCAGAAACATCGAAAATCATTAATTTTTTTCCTAATCCTTGTTAACCTTACGCCTTCTGACTACGCGGTACCTCCGTGATGCTGAAGGAGGAGTAGCTTTGCCCTCTCTGTACGTTGGAATGTCGTCATCATCAGCATGTTTGGAATAAATCTTGGGTTGTCTTTTGAGCTTGCGTCTGGCAACTTTCTTCTTCTGCTTGGATTTGAATTCAGATAGGGGATATCTGAGTTGTTCGCTCGGCGTTGACAGCGAATGTGCATTGCTGGAATCGTAATCTATGGGGCTCGCTCCGTCGTATTCATGTACGACTCTGGGTGAGGGAGCTATCTTAGCAGGATATCTGTGGACCTGGGGACTCGCTGCCGACTGAATGGGCTTGGCGTAATTGTCTCCGCTGGAGTAGGGTCTGTGATCATCGAGGCTCTGGGAGTGACTGTTCAGGCTGGCTTCGAAGTCTTTTACATGCCGGAGGAAACTATTAGGATTGGGCGCGCTGTCGACTGACTTCGGTTGAGACGAGGAACTCTGGTGGTAGGGAGTGAGCTCAAGCGACTGAGAAGGAACTTTTAAAGGCTCGCGATATAAGTCAAAGTTGATGTCGTACAAGGAGAGGGAGCTGTCGCAATGGACGTTGAACCACCAGTTGCAAACCCGTGTGAGCTGATCAAAAACAGTTCCATTGGGACACAGGAAACGGTCATGGCGCCCATCAGGTTGGCAGTAGTGCCACATCTAGAACATTATGCAAAATAATTTTACAAAAACTTTATTTTACCATTTGTTAGTATCAATGATAATGAAAGAAGAATGCCACTTATTTCAATTTTAGCAATTTTATTTCAGCTGTTATTTCAATAATATTGGAAATGTTAATATATTTAAAAAAAATTTTGAAAACATTTAATATTTTACTAAAAATTGAAAAATTGCAGGTAGGTAATCAAAATACATATTCTTACCTTATATGTTACACAGTTTACTAACATGTTCCTTTCATCAAAATTGATATAAAATGATGTTCTTCCGTTTTTACCTTCTTCACTTGTTTTGTACTTATAAAGAACTATTTATTAAGACATTTCCGTGCAGTTACCCATTCTGACTATGTATTTAAGAGACCAGAAGTTTGAATTCGTTCATTACGTACTTAATGTAAGTCGGTCCGGTTATGAATTATCCCAAAACTAGTTGCCATTGTCACTTTTTGTGATTAAGGAAGTCCCATACATCAAATCAAGTGTAAAACTGCTTAAAAATCAATTTAACATTGAAAGTTGGTTTGCTGTCGTTAACCGAGAAAAAAAAAAGTAACTGTTTTAAGGTTGCAGAGAAATAGAAATTATTTAACCAGTAAAGTATTCTTCACTGCAGTATATAGAAGTTGCTTTCAACGTTTTATGCTAATAAGCCTCCCGAAAAGAAAAAAAATTTTTTTTCGTACCGCTTCACCTTTCATTTTTTAATAGATAGAATAGCAGACTTGTTTTTAATTAGTCCTATTTAACAGATTAACAAGGTCTAGTAGTCTCGTCGCGATTTTTAAATTTTGAATAATTAATTCCGCTGAATTTTTTATTGTCTATGACTTCTTTGGGGTAAGGTAAAACTGTGATAAACTGAGAATGTGAGATTTAATGGCTATGTGATTTGTGAATATTACAAAAAGTGAGACTAAACAGTCTATTTCTTTGTGGTAGGAAATTAATTTTCTGTTAATATACTTAAAGACTTGAAACACCATACACATTTCAATCCTATTACAATGTTTACATGTAATACGTACTTGGCATTTGGTTTCCACATCAGCATAGAATCCTGGAGTAGAAGTGTGCTCAAGGCATTCGAATCCTGTCTTAGGCAGAAAGGCATAAGTGGGGTAATCTACACCAGGGGATCCAGGAATAGCTGACAGATCCCCGTAATTCTCAGGATAATAGTCGTGAGGAGCTAATCCTGAAGAGTGACCATATGAAGTGTCTTCCTAAGAGAGGAAATTTTTTTTTTGGTATGTAAGTAAAAATGGTAAACTAAATTATTTTAGCTATATTATAAAGTGGTTTTGATTAAAAACCATATTGATTAATTTTTTTATTGAAACAGTAGTAGAAAATATCGATGTATTAAATAATAAAGAAACTAATTACATATTTTAAAAAGAAACACAGAAAATAAATAAAATGCCTATTTTATTTAGGATAAAACTTTGAAAATAATTTTGAATTTAATTACTTCAAATTTTCCTTTGTCTTATACAGGCTTTTGACTTATTTCATTCAGTAGTTTGTATGCAGATTATTTAAATTGCTTTTTCTCTCAAAATATTGAACAAAATGAGCCGCGGTATCTCAGACGTCAAAGGTATCGATCTCGTAACCAGTGGGTTGCAAGTTAGAGGCTCGATCCGCCGTGTTCCTTAATGGTGGATGGAGTACGTAAAATAGATTCATGATCTCAAGATTTCCAAACGGTACCTCTGGAGGTTTCAGGCCAATCTGGGGGTATTCGCTTGGACCTTGCTCATAAATTACAAGACCCACTTTGTTTGTGTTGTCCTAGGGAGTAATGCTGGTCGCCTGCATGGTGCTCCCATAACAAAAAATGGCCTACAAGTATCTGAGGTGATGACCTCTGATTGATAAAACCTCTCACCTCTTGCTCTAGTAGCAAATGGGATTGCGAAATAAGCTACCCTGGTAAAAAATATCATTAAGACCCATTCTCCTCTATACAGCCCCGATGGGGGAGTCTGAAGTCAATATTCACATCTAGACACTGCAGATTATCTGAAACAAAGCACTTGGGTGAATTGAAAAATCTCAACATTGCGTAGCAAATAATTTCTTTGCAGGGATTTCCGGATTGAGTCTATTAGAAAGAAAATCCTGAATCTTGCATTTAGATTCTCTAGAAATTTACACAACCTCAACAATAAATTAAATTTACAGATTACGATTCACAGGATTACGGTAGAAATCCTAGGACCATTATATTGATCCATTCTGGTATCCAGCCTCAGTAATCTTTCAAAATTTTACCCACCAGCTTTCACTTTCGGTTTTCAGTACACTGGGTCATCACGTGCGGTAGTGGCAATTGTTATAAAAAAGCAAGTGCTCCGCTCTCAAAATAACAGATTGAGCAAGATGAGATTTTAATTAAAAGTTAAAGTTAACACCTGTAGTTTTAATTTAAGGAACTTTTTGAATGTCTCCGATTTTTAATTTTCTATACAAAGTCCTTTTCAAAAATAATTTTGCTGTGTACTCATTTGTAACATGTATATATTTTTAATTCACATTTTTAGAATGCAAGGCACCCAAAATGAAAACTCTGTAGAGGTAACTGAACAACTAACGATGTCACGTTAGAAAATAAAATCAAAAGTGATTAATAATGTACATATTGACAGTCTCAATAAAATGGATGCAAACTCATCATATGGGATCAAATAAAATTATAATCCCCAATTCTTTTTATAGAAAGGTGCTCTTTTATTTGTTATATAAATGAAAGAATAAAATGTGTCAGAAGATTTCCAACCTAATTTCACCTTTAAATTAGAGGAAAACTAATGCCGACTAGTAATTTTTAATTTATGGAATCTATAAATACATTTTATTGGAAAAAAGATTTTCTTCAGTTGAAAAAAAGAATATAGGCTTACGAATTGAGTAGAACGGTAACTAAACTGCAAATTTCTCTGGAGAAGTAAACGAAAAACAAAAATTTAATCTAAATATTTTTGCATAACAATTTTTACCCTTGATGAGGGATGTTAGTTCTTATGGAATTTTTTTTTATCTAGCTCGAAATGGGTTACCAAACTATTAATCAAAATATGTGATGCCACACTTCATTTTTAGAAACTGTGACAATTTCACGACTACCCCTGTAAGCGTGAAATCATTTGTGGACTGCCCCTAATCTCAAAAGCCAATTATAGCCCCTTGAGATGTTATCTGCAGAACATTTGATACCGACTATCCCCTCTCACCTCATGTCCAGGAGAATATTCTTTGGATACCGAAGCATGTCCGTGGTACACTGGGTCAGAGTGAGATCCTCCGGAGCTGTAGGAAGCGTAGTGTGGACTCTTTGACTCTATATAGACAGGATGTGCTTGTTGAGGGTGGTAGCTACCGTCAATGTTTACCAGGTGAATGGGCTCAATGGGATGCAGATCACCGGCGGACTTGATATAGCGATCATCTTCATGCAATTCCAGTTTGACAGGAACGTGAGAGACATCCTCAGAAGACACGACGATCGGAACTTGGTAAGAAGCCTTAAGGAATGAGAGCAGAAAAACAAAAGTGAGGGATAATTAAAAATCAATGCTGTCCGAATCACAAGGTAAGGGTAAATTCACTTTATAAAAAAAAGTTTTAATATATCAGACAAAATGATCAAATTTTTGAGAGGGTCACTTTTAATAAAATAAAATTCTTTTTATATTTATAAAATATCTCATAACTGCCAACTTAAAATTGACACCCGTAAAACTTTTCGGTTGAAACATCGGTTGGTCGTTTGGTTGACGCTTAGTGGCACAAGTAATCGCAAATAATAAAAGATAATTATATGCTTTCCTATACCAGGAAAATCACAATTAATAAAATCTTTATGCATTCTTTATATATAATAAAAACATATTTTTCAATTAAATTTGGTTCTAGAGAGACAAAAAATTTACTTATTTCAAACTGAATAGCTATCAGATAAGCTAATTTTGATCATCCTTATTTGTATTTTATTAAATTATTTTCATTTGTGTGGTCCTTTATCTTTTATATCATTCACAATTAACTACTGGCATAAATATGCAATCAAAATACAATATCCAAGCAATGGCGTATTCAGTGGTCGCTAAAAACCTTCCAAACGTATAATTAGGCTACAGAAGAATATTTATATATATATTTTTATTATGTAAATTTTTACAAAAGTTAAAGATTTTTCAGTTTTTACAAATTATTAAAGCTAAAAGATCATTGTCCTCTTTTTTTTCGAAATTTTTAAATTTATTTTCAATGTACCAAAAACCGTAGAAATTCTCGGTCTATCAGAAAAATCTGTAAAATTAAACCAAAAACCGTAAATTTTATGCATAATTCTTAAAAGTTGGCAGGTATGATATCCCTATTTTATCTCAAACACATCACCTATTTTTAGTTATGTATTTTTTCTTGAACTTTTGTACAACTCCTATTCATTGTTTCTCTTCCTCTTGTATTAGTTCAAGCTTCCATAGCAGAATTTTGTAGTTGAAGAAATAAATGAATGGCAGTATCATTTTTACCACATCTGAATTACCAAATGCTTTTAGAAATGTCTTGTACATAATTTTCGTTGAAGGTACAATAGTTCGAAACAAAGATACCATCTACAGATGTGGACAGTTAGTGAAATCGAAAGTGTCCTCATCTTGAAATACGCGACCCAGTTGTGTGACAGATCTCATTTTCCCTATCAATATTTTAACTTCCTTTTCATCAGTATTCTCTACTCTTAATGTATTTCAATATCTACTTTGAGTCTTGCTGGCAAGAATAGAAAGAGAGTTAAGTCATCAGTCTATTCTACCATTGTATTCAATTGCGTGCTATTGTTCTCCTTAGTATCTTTAAATAACGGTTATATTATTCATTTGGTATGTTTATTTTCTGACAATTTCCTAAACCGTCTTTCGGGGTCCCGGCAAGTCACTTTCCTTGCTTTGGACGACATTGTTATCTAAAAGTTGGTGGTCGACTCTTATTACTTATTCGATCTCGATTTTTGGAGATACCATCGTCAAAGAGGAAAATCCTCCAATTAAGTTGACAAAGAATATTTTTTGTATCTATCAAAAATATTTAAGGAATTTATCGTAAACAGATGAAATTTTGGATAGTGTCAATAGCTTAAATGCAAGTACGAAATAATATAGTGCATAACAACGTAGAACGCATAAGAGAAAGGCAAGTATAAAAGCTTAAAAACTAAAATTAAAACTTTACATGTCATGCATGTTGATCCTATACAAAGAGACTAAAAGTTCTTAATTTGACAGATCTTGTAAAAAATATGACAGATTTTTTATAGATAATTTTTTTTTATTATGGATTTATATTTTATTATTTCAAATTGTTATAAAATTTTAAATCAATGAAAAACATTTTCAATTAAATATAGATATAAAATTATTTGTTAACTTACAATTATCACAAAATCATAATTTCCCTTACTTTATGTAGAAAAAGCTTATGAAAGCTTATTCCTTGCTTACAGAACAAAATTCTAAATCATTCAATATAAAACATTTTTTATTAGATACCACGGTTTTTGTAGATTTAAAACTATTTATTAATTAAATTGATAGTAGTTTGCTTAAATAAAAATTTCCATTGCTTTGCCTCGGGAAAAACATAGGCTGAGTGAGACATACACGTGATAAAATGTACGACCCGTTTGAGTCTGATTTAGTTTGGAGCATTACGGTCTACTGTTTCGCTACACAAAAGCTAACTGCCTGTAAGAAAGACGACCACTGAGCGGTTTGGTTTGGTTTGGAGTGCTACGGTCGACTTTTTGCAACACGAGGGCTAATGAGACCGGGACCTACAGCTTAAAGCCGATTCCGAACGGCTACGAACATCCATGCCAATGTGAGATTCGAACCCACGAACTCCGGTACCGAAGAGCAGCACCCTAACCAATCGACCATCGTTCGGCACCACTGAGGGGTTAAGAATACAATTCGGAAAGAAAGCGTTATATTTTTAGTTTTATGAAGCATGTTTATCAACGTGTCACTGCAGAAAATAGTTTTAGATAAAATTTTAGTTTTTTATAATTAAGTACTAATACTTTAAATTTAATGTCACCAATAAAATAAAGTAAACTTTATGGAGTGATATAAAAATTCCGTACATATTAAATTACTTATATTTTAATCAATTCTGCTAATTATTTATGATTTGGGATAATTAATCTAATATACTATAATACAGATTTTTAAAATTACCTACATTATCCTTTTTCTCCATGGGAAATGAATTATTTTGCAAGTGCGTAGTACTGAGCTATTGAGGGTTTAAATGTTTTCGTATCTTTGCAAAGAACGCTTCCGTGTGCTCTCCCCCCCCCAAAAAAAAAGTAAATTATATTTGTTATTATAACACGAATCAAAATGCGTATTACGTATCGATACTGTCTACTGATTTGCTTCGAGGGCCAATTTGACCGGGGTTTTCAGCTTAAAACCGATTCCGAACGGCTACGAACATTCATGCCAGCTGCGGGATTCGAAACTGCAAATTTCGGTACCGAAGAGCAGCGCTCTAAAATTCAGCCAACGTTCTACTCGTATTACGTATCGTAAATACCAATAAAGTAATATTATGGATAAAATCATAAAAGCTCTTGCTTCCCAAATTAAAATGATTCCTTGGTGGCTTCTAGTTTAAAAATGATTCGTTCCTTGGATCTATACAGTTTAAGGAAAACAGACTTAAATGTTATTTCACTTATAGTATCATGCTATGTAATATTATTTTGTACCACGTTCATTAAATATATTAGCTTCAGAGAATATAATTTTCTTAAAATAGTAAAATTTAAAACTAAACTGATATTTTTAAACACTATTAAGAATAGATCAGCGATATTTTAATGTAATTTATTTAGTCATAGCAAACTTTGTATTATATATTAGAAAGATGTATGGACTTTTGCGATAGCTTTTAAATTATTAGTATAAATGTTACGTGTATATATAGTTAAACATATTAGTGATAGTTTTTGCATGGATAAAAAGGAAATTTATTAAGCTATATAGCTTAAAAAACGCAAAATTACCGTATCGAACACGGGAGTACAGATAGTTTAACATGCTATTAAGCAAAACTAACCCTTCATACCTTTATTCTAATAATGGATTCATATTGAAGTTCATATTGAAGAACACAATTTTCAATGCTACTCATGCAAAGTTAAAAAACTTTGCATCAGTAGCATTGAAAATTGCGTATTAACATACCTTGACATATTATTAACATACCTTAAGGGAAAGTAATATAATCAACTTGTGATAGAAGAATAATTATACAAAAAATTTTTTTTTCAGCTGAATAAGTATATCAAGAAAAAATACAGTAACTTTATGATCCACCATTTTACACATTTAAAAATAATTGATAATTTCTTTAGATTTAAAGGATTATTTGTAAATGTTTCGTTGAAAACAAAATTAAAAATTTGCAATAGGAACAGAATTAACTGAAAAAGAATTTGTTCTGGAAATTTCTGCATCCATCTCATTCGATATCATAAATAAAGTTAACACAGTCTGCTCTTTTTTGAAAAGGTGAACTAAAAATAAAAAAATTGTTTCCGTAAAATTCGAAAATAGCTAAAACTGTCGAAAACCAGTAAAAACTTACTGCAGTTTTTTATTTGTAAAGTTTAATTGAAGTTGAGAAATTAAGTTTATTTATTTAAACCAATTGTAATCCCACTGCTGGCATGGGATGTTCGCAGCCTTTTATCATCGGCTTACGGTAAATATCTCCTCTTGTTACTCTCTTAAAATTTAAATCAGACTATTTAGGTCACGAGACTTCATTTTATAGCCATGAGATAAGCCATGAGCCATGAGTATGAGATATTTAAATTTTAAATAGTTTGGAGCGCTACAGTCTATTGTTTTGTCCCCCGAGGGCTAATGAAACCGGACCTACTGTTAAACAGTATACGGTTTCATTAGCCCTATAACTATTTGAAGTTTAAATATCTCAGTATGTATATTACAGTATGGCTTATAAAATGAAGTCTCGTGACCTCAATAGTCTGATTTGTATTTCGAGAGAGTAACACGAGGAGATATTTTGATAGTTCCGTATAATTACCTTTCTATTTCATCAAAATCGTTTATTGATTTAAATGCATAAAGAAAATATGTTTACTACAAAAATTTAAGACATAGTTGTCTGCTGTGAACACGAGGAGGGACTTTTATCCCTTCCGGGTAATGGAAGCAAAAATATCCTTCACATCTTCCGGCCATTCTTGGATAGAACAAAACAGTCGGAAGGAATTAGTGCCTTTAACAGCCATCTTTCGTTCAGCGTCTGTGCCATTGTTTTGAACAATTAAATATTATTACAGTAAAGATGAGTTTATCGTTTGTATCAGCTTGTTCTATCATCTGTAACACAATTGCGGTTGTGTTATTGTGGATCCTTATAGGTACTGCCTCGAAGAAAGAGACAGCTATCGGACCTAGCAAATTGCTACCAGTGTCAGGGCGCATGCATTGATGTTCGATAAAGAACAATCCAGATTTCAAATTAACGAGTGCATTCACTATCTATAACTAGTGTCTACTCAAGAGATAGCAGTTAAGATGTCCCTTTCGTTTTATAAATACTAAACGCATTTCAGCTTGACTTTGTTTATTCGTAGTATTTTGAGAACAGCAATAGTAGCGTAGGATTTAAAATTCCTACATGTATGAAAAGGCTGTTTGATAATAAACTATCTAAAAGAATAGTTGCTCTATATTTCCTAATCCATCTATCTGAACATAGATTGTATAAGGAGATAACTGTTACACGTGCTTACGCTTCATGTATATTAAGATAGGTTAGCAAATAGCCAGACAAAAGTTACAGAAATGGACAGTTGTCTAGATTCATACGTAATGTATACTCCTAATTTCTTAGCTGTATCGTGCACTCAGATCTATTAACTGATAAAGGTCATAGTTATTGGCAGAGCCATGTTCTGTAAGGGAATTAATTTTCACATTAAAAAATCAATTTCTATACCTTTTAGACATTTGGTTTGGAGCTTTACGGTTTTGCCACACTAGGGCTAATGAGACCAGGTTCTATTGCTTCAAGCAGATTAGGAACAGTTAAGAACATCTCATGCTAGTTGTTCCAATGGAACACATGAACTCCGGTAACGGAGATTAGCTGCCTACCTATTCGGCCCTCGTTCACCTATTCTTTTTAGAATCCTAGAAAGATAGCCTCATACAAATTTTTTTTTTAAATGAAACAAATATATTTCTTTCCCCGTTTATATATTTATATGGCTAGATGTTTAATATAGAATAGAAATAAGGTAACAATACAGACACACATATATATATACATACATACATACATATATATATATATATATATATATATATATATATATGTGTGTGTGTGTGTGTGTGTGTGTGTGTCAAGGCGCACATTAGAAGAACACACTTTTACATACTGTAAGTAGCAACGGCGAAGAAGCTCGCGCGACAGCCGTTAGAGACAGACAGAATGATGTACAACAAATGCGTTGGCTTTAAACTGAAATCGAAATCGACGATGTTAAGTGTTTATGATGTTAAATTTCATGATGATTGTATCTAATCGTTTAATTGTTTTTCTGCTTTGAAATTAAATGTTCCTGTTTTGTGAAATGTGCGTGATGTTTTTTTATCACACACACACACACATATATATATATATATATATGCATGCTACTAATATTTATTTTTTTAATTATTTGTGAATTTTTTACATGGTTTATTGTAGTCACCAGTTGGAAAGTAAGGGTTTCATGTATTTATCTACAAATTTATGATCACTGAAAACACTTATCTATGTCTTCCAAAATAATATCTTATGGTAATACAGCTTAAAGGCTGCATATGAAATGCATAATGTATTAATTTGGAAAAAAATAAAAATTCATAATATTGTAATTATAAATATGATCCTATTCACGGATGACTGTTCGAATCCTTGCGTTTAGAATGCATTTTCTCATCTTCATTTTTTTGTGGTTGTTAATATAATTGAAGTAAATAAACGATGTCATTTTGGCAGACTATTTTTGCTTGATTAAAATATGGATTAACGATAATTCTATGGGTTTTTTCATACAGAATGTCAATAGAAATCTTTTGTGGAAAAAGAGCATTTAGACAAGAAAAATAACATTTTGGGTGTTTTTAATTAATATCTGTGTTAAGCATATGCCTATGGCGATGAAGTTCCCTAGAATTTTTCGAATATGCGGATACTTATCTTTAATCGAAACTCCGCCTTTTTTGAGAAATTAAGGTTATGTAAAGACATACAGTAACTGATTTTAATATATAGGAAAATGGTAAGGGATAGCATTATTATCTTTTCAGTATAACATTTCTTTTCTGTACTAAGATGTACTCAGTTTCTTCGGTATTTCATTATCACAAAAAAGCGAACAAATGTTAAAATGAAGATTGCTAAGCACTGGCATTCATCATTTTGCTCAGTGCCTGAGAATGTGTTCATTTCCCTGTCTCCCAAGAGCCAAATAGTTAGCACGATGCCTGTATGCATATTCGAATGCTTGGGTAGGATTCTCTACTGATGGAATGAACCTTCATTGCTATTCGGTTTCCCCTTTAAAGCGATAAAGAACTTTCATAATCAATCGATTTTGTTTCTAATTAATCCATTTGAAAAATCAATACATAAAAATGTGGTTGAGATTAATTATTTTCAAAGCTGTTAACTTAATTGTTTCAAAATTTTCTCACCTAAAAAATTTCTTTCTTAGGAATCTTCAAATTGATAAAATAAGTCTGAGCTTATGTTTTCGAGCTCAGTATCACTAAGTTTATATTAATGAAATTTCGTAAATATAATTTAATAACTTTATATTCAGACTCAATATTAAATGTAACTCAAGTTACTCTTTTACTGATTTTATATTGTAATAAGCTTTACGAGCATGACTACAGAACTATTATGAAAAAATGCAAGCTATTTATATATTTTCTAAGGGAAATATGGAGTAAAATCCTAATAACCCGTTAAAGAAAAAATACAAATTTTTCTTAAAAAACTCATTACAAAATCAAAAAAAATTCTCCTTATAAAATTAATTACACCTCTAAATATTTTTTAGGTGAAAAGTGTAATCACAGGTCATTCATAGGTAATCATACAATCAGTGAAAATTTCAATTTTTTTTTCAATCCTTTCTAAGAAATCCTGCTCACAAGTTGAAAAATGACAATTTTGAGAAGTCTTAAGTAATTCTTTACAAAAAAATATTGATAGGTTTGTTTCATATTTTAAAATCAAAATTTTACTTACGCTTTCTGCGCGCAAGATTCTAGTAAAGATATTGGTGCCAGAAACAAAATTCTACTTGTTACGAAAAAGATTATGGTGTATCTGGAACTCATACTTCAAACCGAAGCATTTTAACAAGATTAATACTTTTATTGAATATGATTCAGATATTTAAAAAAATCATATTTTTTAAAAATATATGTAAATATAAAATACAATTTAACGTGCCTACTGATTTGAGGTATAAATTATTCAACTTAACTGAATACATCTACCACATTTCATCAAAATATTTCATATAGTTTTTGAAATACAATGCGTGCAAGAGTAAAATTTCAGGTAATGAGAAAAATGCACTTTAAGATAAAAAAAATGCTTTCCTTTAACTGTGAAAGAGTCATTATATATTTAATCATTTCTCAAGTTCTATTTGGAATTTCGAAAAAAGAATGGTAGCAAAATGCACAGAAAAGATGGTAGTTTAATATATATATAAAAAAATTAAGCGCTTTTTCTAATGGACACTGGAAATTGAAAATCACATTTCACTTTTGTCTTTCGAATTTCTTGATATTTTGTTTTACTTTCGGGGTTTGGTTTGGTTTGGGAAGCTACGGTCTACTTTTTATGCGACACGACGGCTAATGAGACCGGGACCTACTGCTTAAAGCCGATTCCGAACAACCACGAACATCCCCGTCACAATGGGATTCGAACACACGAACTCCAGTACCAACGGTCAGAACCCTAACCATTCGGTCAACTTTCAGCTTACTTTCCGGGGACACATACATAAAATTGTGTACACTCAAGCTTTGCGACAAAAACGATGTTTCTTTTGCATGTAAAAAAATAGTTTTATTAGACCCCTGTAAAGCTTTGACTTTTTGGCGGCAACTGTTGATTACTCAACTTTATTTTGGGTATCAAGGGCAGTGCCCTTCCCTGAATTTCAGATTTTCTTTGGATTAGATCCATTAGAGTTAAGTACAATAATTCCATGTCTAACCCATTTGTCTCGAGACAGGGTGTTCCGCAGGGTTCGATTTTGAGCCCCCATCCTGTTTTCCCTTTGCATTGCTGGTATTGATAGGGAAATCTCTAATAGATGTAAAGTAGGAATCTTTGCTGATGATATTATCATCTGGCACGTAAATAACTAACCTACCCAAACCTAAATAATGCTCTTGAAAAAGCTCATTATTTTGCAGTGCATCATAAGTTGACTTTTAATACTTCAAAGCCCTTGGTAACATTCTCTACTCCTGATAGACATTTCTACAATTATAAGTCTAAGATTTTCCTGAATGGAACCGAGATAAAATATATTAAAAATGATAAATATCTGGGCTACACTCTAGACTAGAAAATTACTAGAAATAAACATGTTGATGTCCAGGTGGTCAGCGGTAGAAACATACAAAATATTTATATTATGTTCATATCCGGTCGGGACTGGAGAGCGGATGCTAGCACTCTTCGAATTACCTACATTCCACTTGTTAAGCTAATACTGGAATACGGTTTTCTCATCTTTGTGCTTTCAGTACCAATAAATTTGAAAGGGTTCAGTTGAGTGCTGCTAGAATTATAACAGGACTTCGTCTCAGTTGTCCAAATGACACAGCGCTCTATGAGGGTAACTTACCTCCTCTTTCATTGAGAAGGAGTTATCTTCTCTCAAAATACTACAATAAGCTCTTCAGTTACAATAATAAACATAGAACTTCTGCTTACCTTCATACTTGGACAAATAATCGACGTTTGAAGAAGCTTAGCTCCTTGTCTTATCCTAAAACGCTTGGACTTCCCTCTACAAACACAGAACTTTATTCACTATATCATCTGGGAACTGAATTGAAACTTGGGTTTATTTTCACGAGACTCTTTTAATTAGCGTAAAGAAAAATTTTGAGAATCCGGCTCTTATCAAGGAGACTATAAATGGGATCCCACAATCTTCTTTAAAGATATACACTGAGAGTACAAGAGGTAATGAGGGAATTTCTGGCAGTGGTGTGTACATTCCAACTAGTACTGATTCTGTGGTTGGTTGGTTGGTTCATTGAAGTTTGGTGACGCTAAGTCCCCTAGGGACAAACTACGCCAAACAAGATGTGGAAATGAACTAAAGAACTGATTCTGTGGAATTAAAAAAAAGGAATCCCGAATTTTGTTCGGTCTTTAAATCAGAGCATATTGATATCAGGAACGACTTGCAATACGCATATCAAATTGAGAGACAATTACATGATGCTTCAGTACAACACCTATCTAACTGGACTGTAATAGGGGACACGCTTATACATTTTAGATCTTCTCGTCCGACTTTCTTCTGGACACACTATCCATTTTCAACGGATCCTATCTCATGTTGTGGTCGACGGAAATGAAAGGGGCGACTACCTGGCCAGAACAGCCGCTAAGGAGGGGTGAGCCCTTCTGGGGCTTTCACATACAGCGAGATCTCTCTTAGGAAGATGGAATTAAACCGACTTGGAAAGACATTCAGCATGCCCTAATAATGTTTCAAAAAGGTATGGGACCCCTTAAAGTGGATCTATACTTGCGGTATTGGATTCCTCTTGCTCAATGTTAACTTATGGGAGAAAAATAAATGGGCCTGTTTCCATTTTAAGAGTTCTTTAAATATATATATATATATATATATTATATATATATATATATATATATATATATATATTATATATATATATATATATTATATATATTATATATATATATATATATATATATATATATATATATATATATATATATATATATATATATATACTATCCTTTCCTTATTTTGAATTTATGCGAGCTAAGTGTTTTTATTTGCATTTGAAAAAGAGTATATAAAATTTCTCATAATTTAAAACTAAATGCATTTTTCTCTTTTTATAAAAGGGAAAGACAGCATCCTTCAGAATTCGCTATTCAACCACATGATATATATATTTCTTTTTCTTTCTTTAAATGTGAGCCGGCAAGAGGCACTTTCATTTTTTCTCCATAGGTTAACATTGAGCGAGAGGAAATCAATATGACAGGTACAGATCCACTTCAAGCAGGTCTCAATAGCCCTAGCATTCGAAGTTGACCTTAGTGCTCCATACCAACCTTTTCTTCCGCAAAATACGGGATAGAGATTACTTCGACGTATCGGGTAGTGCTTAGGAAGGAAGGATTCACATGAGAAGGTTCTGCATCTGGGCACTCCTACAGGTATTGAGCACATTTGCTTTTACACATAAAAAATACTTTATGGAACTCGCAGTAAACTCGACTGGGCACGAACCCGTTATCCCAACTTGCAGGTATTACATGATTTCTCAGCAGTGTAAGTGTAATACTACTTCAAATTTGAGATTTTTACAGCTAAGAAGTAAATCTGTATAAATCCACCGAAAGGCCTATTCGCGCTTTTTTGAAAGGAGAATAGCTATAAAAATATATTTACAACTAATATTTCCTAAAACCTTATCAATTCTTTTCATTTATACATATATACAATTATAAATTAAAAAAAAATCCCTCGCATGAATAATTTATAAAATGCACACTAGGAGAACAAGTCATATTTAAGGAGATAGGGGACATATAAAGTGTTTTTATATATAATTAACTTAGAATTATAATCATTTGTACACATATAAATTGAAGTAAATTCATTACATTCAAATTTTTATTAAAATTAATAATGTTGAATAATTCTTTTTGTATGAAAATTCTGGTAAAGTTTTGAAATGCTTCTTGCTATTTAGTTTTTTCCATAGATTTCAACGTAATCAAACACTAATATACATTGAAAGAAATTTAGGCTTACATTAATTATTAAAATTCATTTGAAATTTAGAAAGTCTAAATTTTTCACGAAATTTCAACGTACAAACATAAAATATTTCTTATAGATTAAATATTCAATATATAAACAAAATAATACAATAAAATGTTCAAAAGAAATTTTTAAGAATTAATGAAAAATGAAAGAAAAAAATTAAAAACATTTCACAAGGAATAATTTAAAAATCCACAAAACATTTTAAAATATTAAATTTTTCATAATGTTCTCGGATTTCAGATTTTAAATGCGATTTATTTGGTTATACTTGGATGTAAAACTATACAAATTTTCAAAACTAAGTTAATAATTTTCTAAAGCGTTTTCTGAAGTCTACCATTATTTTAAGAATAGTTCACAGATTGAAAGAAAATGTAATTCTGTCTCATTTTTATTTAACAAACTGTTGTACCATTTGTATAATTTTTTTCTCCAAAAGTTAATGTTGTTTATTGATGGAAAATTTTGAGACTCGAATGCTTCCATTAAGTGCCCCCATTGTGTGTTATTTTTCAAATCTAAAAAAGGTCGAGCTTGTTAGCGAAGTAAAACTTTTGAATTAAGAGAAACCAATAATAGAATTACTAATAAGTTTCTCAAGCTTTAAAGCTCCTTTTCATCATGAAAATAATCCCCGTTCTATATTTGTAAGTTTCAGGCTGCGGAGGATGCAAGTCGTTACAGAAAGAACTCTTTCTTCCCAAACCGATTTTACGTGCACGAGCATCACGCGTGCCTCTATTCAGAGCTTTAAACGGCCGTCTCGAGGCGTGGTTTGGTGCAAGTCCTCTAATGGTTTTAACGTCCAGCTCAAAGCTCTTGTCATTGTGTCCTCTTCTTCCGCGATTGACTCATTGTTCGGGGCTTGTAATATTGGCTACATCTACTTTACGCGGAAGTCAGTAAAAATGCTACATGGTTTCGTGTGGCGCGGGTGGTAGCCGACTGGAACTAAAGACCTATTTATGGATTTGCTCCGATAGGGAGACGCTCCATCCTTAGACAACTTACTACTGCCAGAATCACGACTGGACATGGAATAGATGACACGGGACGACTAGATTTTTTTTTAACGCTCCTATTTCTTTGACTCTGTATCATTTTTTTTTTAATGGTACATGCATAAATAAATGGACACGAATACAACCCGTTTCTAGGAGATCGAGAACCTGCATGCAGGTTTTATTTATTCTTTTTAATTCTCTGTACATTGACTTAGCGAGCATAACTGGTGTCTGAGGCACCGTATCTTTGTAGCATCTCATTTTCGATAAATATATAGTAATATTGTATTGAATATACCATTTGACACCCCTCAGAGTGGCACCAGGAGCATAATAGACACCGTTGCCCCCCTCTTGCTAAGCCACTGTTCTGTATAACTTTGAAATACATAAAATATGTGTACAGGAATTTATATATTGATATAAGATAAAGTGAAGAAGGGTTTCGCTGAATTCAAAATACAGCAAACAAATAAATAAAAATAAAAACATGTTTTACTGTTTTTAAAAAAAATAAGTATTTTTAAAGTTACACAAAGTAAACAAGAATTATTTGCAGTACAAATAAATAAATAAAGTAAAAATAAAAACCTAACGTTCTTAAAAAAGAATACATATTTTTAGATTACAGAAAATAAACCAGATGGGCCAAGTTCTTTAATTTACCGGTGAAGGATTTTGGTGGATGAAATTACATATCTGCATGTCGAAAGTAAAGGGTACTTACCCTGTTAGAAGTTTCAAATTTTACAGACAGGGAAAATAAAGATTTTTTTTTACAGATTTGTTTGAGTCGAGCCGCTTCTAGAGAAAAGCTTCTTAAAAGTCTTTGAGGTAATAAGGAAGACATAAAGCCTGTAATCATACGAAATAGCTAAGAATAAGAAGTTATATGGGGCTTTTTTTAGCTCGAAACCATGTTGGTCAATAGTACCTTTTCCAAGTCGCTAAATCTCTCAATTTTAGGCAATAGGGATAATTCTCTTATCACATTAACCCTTTAGTGGACAGTGGTTTCGCATCAAAACCTCCTGTTAAACATTTTTTTCTCTAATTTTTGGAGTATATGAATTGTTTTCGATTTATTTTATGTTTTTGATATTTAAAACTTACTATAAATGACAGCACTACATTTAATCTATTTTTTCTTTTGAAATATATGTAGTCATATTTGCTGTACCTGGAAAGTTAGTAATGAAATCGTTCTTCACTTATGACCACAAACAAAAGTATGCATTCAAATAACACGTATAAATTGTTAATCTATTTATTTATTTTACTTTTTTAAGAACACTTATTTATTGTTCTTTCCATATAATTAAATTTAAAAAGTATTATGTTCACTCTGTACAAGGGGATGGGTTTGTAAGTTAACCCCTCTCAATTCCTCCTATGGTATCCTCTAAGGCAGGGGTGGCCAAGACGTCGACCGCGAAGACATTTTAGGTAGTCCGCGCAACCATCCCGATAATGACCTCGGATATTAACAATTTAATTTATGACTTATGACATAGAATTAATGAATTATTTAAAATAAAAATTTACTAAATTTTTGGAAATTAATTTCTGAGGAAACGTTTCCAAATATTTACAAATTGTTTTTGTATTTGAAATCATACTTTGGATCGACGTATCTTTGCGAATATGCTTTTTCAAACCATGAACGCCGTAAAAACCAAACATGGGTCGCTTTTAACAGATGAACATTTAATTTCGTGTTTACGCATTGCAATAAGCTCCTGCCAGACTCAATATGATAAACTTGTCTCAGATATACAGCGCCAAATTTCAACTAAACAAAGTGTCAACGCTTAATACTACGATTACCTGTCTTGTAGCTGCTTTTGTACTTTAGTTATTTTTTAGAATTATTTCTTATTTTTACGATAAATTATTTAACATTATAAGAACATTTAAGACTAAATGTTACTTTGCTGTTTTTTATATTTCATTTCAATCCGTTCGTCTTTAAAACATTTCTGTAAATCACCGATTTGAGTCATGCATCAATATATTTAAAAAAAAAAAGAAAATTATGCTCTCAAAACATTTATCAAAGACATAAAAATAGTAATAATTATAATAAAAATTTTCATAATCGTATGTAGATTTACCGATTTCAGCTGGTCTTGATGTTTTGAAGATTTCTTGTTTTGTTTGGAAGATTTCTTCAAACGTTTCACCATTCTAAGGGTTTTTCTTGTTGGTTTTGTGCTATTATCCGCCGCTGATGCTAGTAAAACTAAATAAATAAATAAATAAATAAAATGAAAAAGTATTAGTTTAAGTTATCATCACTTATAGAGCTATTTTTTTTAAAGTAGCTTCATAATACTTTTATTATTTTGAAATAATTTCTCTTATGAAAATGCGTTCATGATTTAAAAAAAATGTAAGACTTTATTTTAAAAGAACATAAGTTAATAAAGTTAATAATTTTTGTTATTATTAGGTCTTAATTACTTTCTATAATTTCTGATAATCGCCGGTATACGTGTTCCATGATTTTGCTGGCAAGAAAACATGGTTAACGTTAAAGGTCCTCTACGCTATGGTCCACTGTCAACCATTACCACCGTCTGGAGGGGGTATGGCATATCGAGGTCGACGATGGCAGACGATAAAATGACCTTGATGAAGGATGGCTTCGGAAGCGGTTTTTCTCCAAAGATCAAAGACAAACAGTATGCGCAGCTAAAGTGCGCAGTAGACCCTATGGACGAATCCATGCTCTCGGCTCATTTAGTGGCTCACAGTGGGGAAGCAACCCGTAAAGGCCCCTCCACACTATGACCCATTGCAAGCCATGACCTCCTTCTGGAGGGGGTTTGGCTTACCGCGGCAGACGATAAAATAGCCTTGGCGAACGATGGCTTCGGAGGCGGTTTTTCTCCAAAGATCAAAGGCAGCCAGATGCTCTATTAAAGTGCGCAGTAAACCATATGGACGAATCAATGCGCTCAGCTCATTTAGTGGCCCAGCGTGTGGAAGCGATCCGTGAACTATCGTTCGAGGTCACCATCAGGAAGTGGTGAACAACTGGCCATAGTGTGGAGGCTACATAAACCATCGTCCAAGGTCACCTTCAGGAAGTGCTGAATAATAGGCCATAGTGTGGAGGTTACTTTATAATTTGAAAACCGGCGCTCTACAAATAAAATTTTTTAGTTTTTGTCATACCTACAAGCGACTTTGCACAAAACTACAAAGTACACTTTAAAAGAAAGAAAAAGAAAACAAAGTAACATATTTGAAAATGGGAAAAATAGTAAAAAAATTGGAAGAGAAAAATGGGATTTTATGTCATGTTCAGAACTAAACTATAGTCTTCTAAATTAAAAACTTTGTAATCCTAAAGAATTTTTAAAGGAAGGAGTTATTACTTAAGTACTTTACTTTTTGTATAGAAAAGTGCACTAACTGGATGGACTGTATTTATTTTGAATTCATTACTTTCTCGTAAGATTTTTTTTTAAAATTCGAATGTCTATTAATCGACAAATTATATATCATGTTACCGCTAACTATTAAAAGGTAAAGCATATGAAGGATCTATTTTAGCATATTGTGAAGGCACCATTAGTTACAGCTTACTCTGAAGAAAAGAGCACAGACCGCATACGTACCACATACTTGAAGGAAATTTCATAACAGCTTCTGTTGTTTACTATTCTATCAGCCAACTGGAGTAGTAAAATTATAGCGACTCCTGCTTTCGTAGATTTATAAATCTTTGTTCAACTAACTTAACTATTTAAATACGAAGAATGTTCTTAATGAAGTTGTTGCTTTGAATTCATACAATAACTTCGCAGCACAAAATTTAAAGCATTTATTTGGTATTGGTTACTAGATTTTAATATTGACTTTTAAAAACATTTTTAATGTTACCTTACCTAAAACAGCCAAAAACACTTGCAGCAGAAGAAACGACCGCATCTTCACCTGTAAAACAATTCATCACTTAGTGAATTAATAAGACTAATATGTATGAAACCAATTTTTAATACATACATACATATATATATATATATATATATATATATATATATATATATATATATATATATATATATATATATATATATTGCTAGTTATTAAAAGCTAGCACATAGCCCGTCATATGAAGGGATCAGTAAAATTTTTAATTTTCCAGAATTGTAAAGTATCCTATGAGGCAGGTAAAAAAATGGTTTGTTTTTAAACTGAGAATTATCTAGTAGACACTCTAAATTTGTTTATCTTCATACCCCTTTTAAAGTCTACGGATATTGTGAAATGTAGTTTAGAAACACGTTAAATTAATTTAGAAAGATAATTCAAAGTTCTTTTAGCTACGTCGAAATTATCGTTATAGGATGGGCAATAGAGGTTTTAATATTGACAGTGATTATTTGTCAGTATATATGAATGATGTCCAAAATTTAGGGAATCGATTGCAAACAGTGTGGTAACCATGTATAAAAAACAAATCCACTAACGAACAAATTTCTTAATTTTCAAAGAGGCTAGATATTTATTGGTCCTTGAAATAGACTCCTAGACTTTTATGAAAAGAATTTGTTGTTAATACCGGTGATAAAATTTTCATTGCAATAAAAAGTAATTGGTGATTAATTTTAAAATTATCACATATGTACCTAATATATAAAGCCAAATATAAAGGAAAATCATTTACGTAATATCTAAGTTCCGTGATAAAACGTATGAAAATAATGCAGACGATATTTAAATAATTTAAAATAAGAAATGATTGAATGAGATGGTTAAAGAAATGACGTCATAATGCTAGAACAAAATATTATTTTTACCTATTTATTACGTCATAAATTGATAAATTTAATCGTCTACTCTTAACCGGGAACAATAGGGCTTAAAATAATGGCATTAAACGCTCGATAAGGGGGGAAGGGAGGGATTTCGAACATTTTAAAGAAGACAGTATTTTTCGCTGTGATATGAAGCCTATTTATACCAATTTATTTTAGAATCGGATCGATAGTTTAGGAGAAGATAAACTTTACTCGCTTTGAATTTTGCTAACCCTAACTCATCAAGAATCCAATATGGATGCCCCTATCCATTCCAGGTGCAACCGCTTCATAAATTCGAGGACAGACGGACAGATAAGTTAGGCTATTATTATATAGGGTATTCATCTAAACATTCATCCTTAAACGGAACTAAATTATTTCTCTATTTATTTTAATTCCATATCGTTATGAAGAAATAGCCTCGACCCAAGAGCGCAATTCCTTCCTCTCCCCCTGAATAAATTCATTAACTTGCGTATTCTACTCCTGTGTTCCCTGTCCCTCTCTCGCTCTCGAGATCTATGGTATTCAGTCGTACTCTCTACCGTAACAAACCAATTTCAGTGACCATCTGAGTACAATAAAGACTACAAAAATGCGAGGCTAAGCTAATCCATAATGGAAAATCTACTTCTGTACCACTCTGGGGATATAAGTTTCAATCAGATCGCTGACAACTGTCTTGTGAGACGGAATATGTGTAAGTACCGTCAAGGATTTCTAAGTATTGGCGTTATAAAATGTAGTTTTTAAAAGTTTTATTTCGACTGGTTCCTCTTTGATCTGGGAGTGAAATAATACCGAATTGCGACAATGATGGACTTTGTCGGTAAAAGCAAATATAGGCTAGTTTTTCGAAAAATGCATGCTAACATAGGTGGCCGTGATACAAGTTTGAGAAATCGTCTTTACAATTTGGCCGACTGGTTCTGTAGCTGAACTTCATCGTATTATTACATTATATATATATATATATATATATATATATATATATATATATATATATATATATATATATATATATATATATATATATATATATATATATATATATATATATTGTAAGGAAAATTCTCAGGGGTTTTCAAAACTTGAATCAAGGGTAAAAATTCCCGCGTCATTTTCCATTCCCCTTTTTAACCCCTAACCTAAATTGACCACCGGGGCTACAGGTTACGCCCTCAGAGAAGGGGCCTGGCCAATTGTAAACCTACATGGTCCTAGCGGACAATTTAGGAAGTTTCTAAATAAAATACAAGATACACGCTAGCGGAGACAGATTTTTCTAGATATTTTCCCACAGATGTTGACCCAGGTGTTACGTGTCTTTTACATAGAACTTCATGCTAGCCGACCCTTCAGTTTGTCCTGTCCCTATAATGAAGTGGGAACCCGTCCTTCAACGTTATCTTAATAAAGGTCTTTAGCTGAAACGGTATCATTTTTATGGCCATGACTGCAACAACCCATCGAGAAGTCAGTCTCATTACACACGCACACACACATATATATATATTTACGACAACTATCTACTAAGAGGTTTTTTACATATGTACTCTCAGTTACTGTTAAAAATTCCCGTGCAACTTACTTTTAATTGATTTGTCTCATAAAAAATATCGAATAGATTAGATTTATTTTTAAAGCATTTTTAGCTTATCATTTAGCAAATCAATTACTTACAATTGAGGGTTTAACGGAAACTCTTCAATTGTACAGTTACATGAATTTTTAAATACTGAAAGACCTTTTGCAAATGTATCAGTATCTAACAATTTCTGTTCTACCTGTAATTTAAGTTGAGAAACAATTTTACTGAATTAAAACATGCAAGTAATTTAAGTTCCTTATTCAAAACTTAGATTGGATGAGACTGGCGTGACATCTGTTCTAATTTATTTAAGCGGACCGAAATAAAATAGATGCGGCAGGCCAGATTTAGTCCACTGGCTGTACTTGCCTACCTTTCTCATAAACTATCACAACTCAAATTCTAGCAATATCTTTCTGCACTTCCTATGAACCCGTACACTGAAAGAGAAGAAAAACTGATGAAATTATTTTTTATTCAATTTTTCGTTAGCCAGGGCCTGATTAAAGCACGGGCCGACTGGACCTAGGCCCTGGGCCCCCTAAAATTAAGAGGAAAAAGGCATTTATCTTATATATTAAATTAATAATAAATTAAAAATTTCAGCCTGTTATAAAGAAATATTAGCACTTTTTATTATATTTCTGAAACTTAGATACAATTGTTATTTGCTTAAGAATTTTATTATTTTATTATTTTTTTCTCTTATTGTCTTAAAATCTACGAATAGCTTTTATTTTTTAATCTTATCTATGCTATTTTATTTTATTTTTTATAGAAAAACTTAGTTGCAAGTGTTACAGTTTACATTCTTGAGGATATACAGATTTTTGGCATTCGACTGTACTACAAAGGTATGTAAACATTAAAAAAAATTAATATAAACTTTCCTCCAAAAATATACGTTTGTATCATCTTTTATAAATTATTATTTTTTTTCCTTGAAAGGAGGGCCGAACGATGGCAGAATGGTTAGGGTGCTGGCCTCCGGAACCAGAATTCGTGGGTTCGTATCCCACTATGGCATGGATGTTCGTAGTCGTTCGGAATCGGCTTTAAGCAGTAGGTCCCGGTCTCATTAGCCTTCGTGTTGAAAAAAGTAGACGGTAGAGCTCCAAAACCAAACCAAAACCTTGAAAGGAGGGTAGGGGGAGCCCCGAAAGACTAGCAGGCCCTGGGCCCAACCTTGCCTTGATCGGGCCCTGTCGTTAGCATTAACATTCAGAACCAGAAATCGCAAAGAAATAACTACAGTTATTTTTAAACTTAAGTGCACAATTTCACAAAATAGCGAATAAAAAACTATGGAAATGATAAGTAGACATTAATGGGAAATTTGGGAAGACCATATTATGCTCTCTGCCATAAAACTTTCTATCAATCTGTTGATTAACCTTTGGACTAATCTGCTATATTTAAGCCATCAGGTTCAAATTAGGTAAAGGAATTTACGATTATATTTTCCAAATAATATATAAATTGAACAGCGAAAGAATAAACATTAGATGTACAGGGGAGAATCTCTTTAACACTAGATTTACGGATGTTGATCATTACCTATTTTTACTGAAGTGAGCCAATTTGACTCATACAAGAAAATTGAAGTTTTTTGTAGAGAAAATAGTTCCAAATAAACTGTTTATTATAAAACAGTTCATAGAAAACATTTTTTTACATATAAAATCTGTTTTTTAAACACATTTTCCGTAAACATTTCTATTACATTTAGCACAATGGTTTCTACATCTGTTTCTTTTGCATGATTGTTGACCAATTCTTCCGTGCGTCAGTAGCATGAATTTCTGTCACTGGAATAAAAGTGTTTTCGACTTTTTCTCTATATTTACTTTATACTATACATTTATTACTATATTTATTTATTTACATATACATTCTATGAGTCAAATTGGCTCACAACCGTGAAAATAGGTATATCACATTTGATAATGCGAAATGAAGGGGTCTGCGGGGAAGAGGAATGAAAGTTTACATATATTTTATTACTTAACTAAAAACCAACATGTTTATGAAAAGTGATATTAAAGTTTATATATATATATATATATATATATATATATATATATATATATATATATATATACATATATATACATATATATAATTTTTAATGAGTTAAATTGGATCGGTCCATAAATCTAGTGTTAAAATAGAGTGAAACGCTCTAGTTAAGAAGTTATTAGTTTATTTGTTATAGCATATTTAAGGCACTTTTTAATTTTGGATGCAATCCACATAAACAAAAAAATATCCTTATATATATTACACTTAACCTTAATTATTTTCATTTGCATATTATTAATGAAACAATATATTATAACGTTATGTATTTATATTTCTTAAGCTAATTCAACCCAATGAATCTTTGAATCTGCAACTAGGACTGCTCATGTATTTATTTAGAGAGGGATAAAATCTATTAACTACAAAATACAATATAAAATTTTCATAATCGTTTAACTGTTCTTTGTTAAATTCTTAAATTGCAATGAAAATAAAAACATCTAACTTAAGAGATCATTAATAGTTACAATTCTATTGTTTTCTGTACTGCATAATTAAAATAACATTACTATTGTGTTTCACTTGATAACAGAAAATATCTCTTGCTGTACATTGATCAAACTAGAATTGTAACATTATCAGCGATAATAAATACGCTAGAAATACAATGACACCAGTTACTGAATTACTATGCTATTATGAAAGTAAATGACATTCATTAAAAAAATTCAGCATTCTTCTCATAATACTGTTTTTTATGCTTCGAGGTAGTTATTTATATTTTGTTATAATTACATAATTCATTTTCTAAATTTAATGTATTTTTAATGTTCTTAGAATTAATTAGCAATACAAAATTTAGACAAGCAGGAACATAAGTTGAGATAAATAATAGATAATCGGTGTTTTAGGGAAGTTAACTATCCTGATCGCATGCCAATCTGCATGAGTTGAAAAAACAACGGATTCCACTTACGACTCCTTTATGCGATGAAAAATGTGCAGATTTCTCATGTGACAGCGATAACTTTTTGACTGATTAAAAGCCTTATCAAATGATAACTTTAACTGAAATAAATCGGAAAAAGTTTTCGATGTAGCACAAGAAATTTGAGCATTCTTTATTCGAAAAGAAAATTGTACACTGGTTGGTTTGTTTTGAAGCACTACGATCTACTTTTTGCAACACGAGTGCTAACGAGACCAGGACCTACTGCTTAAAACCGATTCCGAAAGTCTACGAACATCCATGCCATAATGGGATTCGAATCCACGAACTCCGGTTCCGAAGCCCAGCACCTTAACCATTTGGCCCTCGTCCGGCTGAATTTTAGACTGAATCCGTTGAATTATCAAAGTTTATAGATAAGGCCTTTAGTGGTTTAAACGATAATTAACCAATACATTAAGAATGTAACGCGAATTATTTAAGAATTTTTTTAAACACATTCATTTTCTAATAGTTACTTAATAGTAGCTGGATTTAAAAATTTCCTTTTATTCTAAAAATTATCTTGAAAAGCTGCCCAAAGTGCAATTAAAGAGCGTGAAAAAATTTCAACTGTTTTGTACATCATGAATCACCATAAAGATCTCTTTTTATGTAAGTTTTAAAATTTTTATCTATAGATTGGAAATTTTGTTCTGAGGTCAGAAAATCAATTCTGATCTCATTTCTCTCTCTCTCTCTCTCACTCTCACTCACTCTCTCACTCTCACTCTCTCTCTCTCTCTCTCTCTCTCTCACACACACACACACACGCAGAGAGAGAGGTGAGAAACAAATGAGTATCCTAATTTATCTCACTTACTCTCTCTCTCTCACTCTCTCACTCAGTCTCTCTCTCTCTAACACACACACACAGAGAGAGAGAGAGGTGAGAAACAAATGAGTATCCTAATTTATCTCACTTACTCTCTCTCTCTCTCTCTCACACACACACACACAGAGAGAGAGAGAGAGAGAGGTGAGAAACAAATGAGTATCCTAATTTATATGCAGCTTATTTTGAAAATGCGATATTAGTAAATTGTGATAATTTTAATGTCTCAAACTAATGGTCTATTCTTAATATTAGATCGTATAAATTGAAGAAGAATATGACTGGTTGAACACAAACTTACCTCCCATTTGAAGAAATTAATGTTTCGAAAAAGGAATCTTTTTACATATTTTAACAGCACTGATATAAAGTTTCAAGACTGATTCCGAATTCCCCCTTTACTGCCCCTTCATAAAACTAACAATTCTAAAGTCCTTACGTTGAAAAACTACATGAAATGAAGTAGATAAATTTGGGTTTGGTTTTGAGTGCTACGGTCTACTTTTTACAACACGAGGGCTAATGAGACCGGGACCTACTGATTAAAGCCGATTCCGAAAGGCTACAAACATCCATGCCACAATAGGATTCGAACTCATGAACTCCAATACCGAAGGCCAGCAACCTAACAATTTGACCATTGTTCGACGTAGCTAAATTTGGATACGTAAAATATTATTTGAAGATGAATACTTTTAGGGACTTAGACATATAAGGGACTTACTTACGTTTAATATTAATTACATGTAACCTACTCCATAATTACAGAAATAATTTAAGAAAGATAAAGAAAACCATTTAGTAATTGGTTATGTGTCCTAAAAGAATTATAAATTTCTCTTTTTAAATTATAAAAGTGTTGAAAAACGTAATTTTAGAGCCTTGTTTTCATTCAGACTAACATTGCAAATTGTTATCTTTTAGTGGTTTGATTTGGTTTGGAGTGCTACGGTCTACTTTTTGCAACAGGAGGGCTAATGAGACCGGGGTCTACAGCTTAAAGCCGATTCCGAACAGCTACGATTATCCATGCCACTGTGGGAATCGAACCCACGAACTCCGATACCGAAGGTCAGCACTATAACCAACCGGCCATCATTCGGCGTTGTTTTGTAGTGAGAACGTAGGTTAGTGTAATGATCTATGATAACATAAAATAAAAATCCCAATAAATTTTAACAAAAGGATATTGAACTCGTAAAAATCGTTTTGAAAATGATATTGAAGCGAATTTCTTTAAGACAAATTTTAAAGATAAAAAAACCCTTTGAAAACAAATTATTAAATTATCTTTACAGTTTATTTACTAAAAATATTTTTAAGTCCTGATTTTTATATTCAAGATTAGGAATTTTATTGAATTAATTTAACTTAAAAATACTTAATTACCATCAGTAACACAAAAACTTACCTTGAATTTAAAACACTGTTCACTTTTTTTACTTATAATAGAAAATTTTTTAGGTTACTTTAACAATCTCTCGTTCGTACATCTCTTTTTACAGTCATAGTTTATACGGAAATATTACGGAGTTAGAGAACTAATTGGTTTGCACTCAATAAGCATTGAATTTTCAAGGTATACATTTAGAAAGGGGGGACAGCAAACAGTATGTAACAGTGCATCCGAAATTTAATGACAATATTTTCGATCGATACTTCAAGTGACTGGTTTAACTGAAGAATACAGTTGCAATAAGCAAAAGGAATTTTTTCATCTTATTAACTGCATTTAAAAAGTAACAGAAAACAGTGGATGCAAAGCAATGTGACTATTTATGTAAATTAATAAGACCATATCCAAATTATGAAAAATATCTTAAATGTATAAAGATCTTTCGTTCAAAATTGATATTAAGCGATTTCATTTATAAAAAGCTTTAAAATGACTAAAAAGTTTTGTAAAAAGTATAAAAATATTGTTCCTAATAATACAACGAACATTTAAATGTAAATAATGTATAGGATTTTTAGTAGATTTAAGTACAAGATTATGCGAATAAATAATAGATTAAAAATAAAAATAAATAAAAATAATAGATTTAAGAAAAATTTGCTTTATTTGTTCCACTTGTAAAGAAAATATAGAAAATAAAGAAAAAGTAATAAACACCACTAAGTGATCGGGATAAATACGACTAAATAAAATTTTATTAAGGAGTAAACGTTGTAAAATTATAAAATTCTTGTAAAATCATATCTAAACATAAATTGAAGATTACTGATTATATGTAGAAATGAGACTTGTTAAGAATTAATATGTAGGTACAAAGATGAAAACTCTGCTTTGCTGCACGAGGACTAATGATATTAGGACCTACTGCTTAAAGCTGAATAAGAACTGTTACGGACATCCATGCCAACAGTATGATTCGAACCCGCAAACTCAAGACGGAAGAACAGCGCCTTACCGTTCGGTCATGCTTTATCATGATTTAAATCCGGCCTGTCCAACCAAAACGGCTTTGTGGACCGCTAAAAAAAATTATTTTATTTCGGAAGGTCGTGCTTTGTAATATACTTGAGGTACAAATTAAAAAACAATTCATCATTATCATCACCACTATTATTATTATTATTACTGTTTTAAATTTTATAGCTGCCATAATTTAACAATAGAACATTGTAAACGTTTACGTTTACAATTATACATAAATAATTATAACAGTAATAACAAAACAGCCGAATAATGTATTTACTGTAATCAGTGTGATATATTTTTCAACCATGCAGACCTCAGTTTGGCTACCCCTGGCATAGATAAAATAAAAATTTCGTAACTATTCTCACATTTAAAAAAAATTTGTTATTTCTCATTAGATGCCACTGTAAATTAACAAGTCTAAGATCCATTGAAAATAGCAATAACAATTCCTAACATTTGGCCATAGCGTACCTCTGAATGATCGAGAAACAGCTGGTCAGTGTGTGGTAAACTATCTAGTAACTGTACGTGCAACACTGGAAATGAGAAAACTTTCCATTATGACCAGCTAACGAAAGTGAAAAAAATGGAACAGTATTGCTTCGGCGGGGCTGGAAGAAACAATGCTTCGTTATGTATGCACGCGCACGAGCCACGGAGATATTTCTATTCATCTGATAAGATCGAGATTTCATTATGAAAGTCATTGCTCAAAAATAATCTCGTAGATTTCCTGCTTTTCTGACATAACGGGAGGAAATTTAATTTGGTGCTGCGTCATATTCTTACCTCAACCTGTAATTTGGAAGCAGACGCACCAAAATGGCAACCATGGAAAACTTGTTAAAAGGCAGCTACACAGATTGGAAATGAGATGGTAAATACAGAAAGGTGAATTTGCACTATATTTGTGAATCACAAAAGCATTACATTATTTAATTGATGCTTTGCATTAAAGGGACAGTGAACTTTGTTCAAAAGTAAAATAAATTTATATGCTTAGAAAATTTAATACGTTATTAGCAATATATTTATATGTGGAAGTGTTTACAATTTCAAAGTAAAATTTTAATATTTTTAAAAGTTAATTATTTATTAATTCAATGGAAGAATTATTGAAAATAAAACGGTTAGAAATACACCAAAATATTAGTAACACTCATAAAATTCAGAAATTTTTGTTTTAAAAACTGTTTAAAGTAGCTAATAGTAATAACTGAATTGTCTGGTGTAGTAAAAATTAATTAATTATAAATAGGTGACAGATATTAAAATACCGTCTTTGATTCTTATTTATATTTCCCAATTAAATGTGAGAGAAATATTGAATAAGGCTAATTTCGCCCAGCAGTATAACCTAAGGCATCATCATGGAAAGTATAAGCAAAAAGTAAAGTAAAATATATAAGTTTAATTCCGAATGGGATAGATCAAACATGGGGAACCTTTTAACCATTAGAGGCCACATTTAAATTAGGCACAAGTAAAAGAGGCCACAAAAATTGATAAATGCGATTGTGATATTGTTTTGTATAGTTTTATCAGTTGATTGCGTTTTGTAGAAACAAAAAATAAGTCATTTATTATTTAAAATAAAAAGTTGGAACATAAAATATTTTTGGTTTGGTTTGGAGAGCTACGATCTAATGTTTTGCACACGAGGACTAATCAAACCGTGACCTACAAAATTTTTTATTTCCATAAGGGCACGACTTGTTATGACAATTTTAATTATTGCATATTTAAATACCACTTCCAATAAAAATAAAATGGAAGTATTTTTAAATAAATATATTACATTATAAAGATATACAATGAAAATTAATATTACATTATGAAAAACTAACATGGTAACACCAGAATTCTATTCTTTTTCAAATTGTTGTATTCTACAATATTAACACAAGAGCTAGTTTTTATACAAAGGAAGCATGTTTCCCACTTATGGTATAAATGAAATGCATAATTAGAAATCTAATAAGTTTTTCTGTGTAAATTTTTATGTTAGTTAGATTTGTTTATATTTCAGTCCTATTTTGATTTTCAGCATGCATTTATATTTACCTAATACATTTATTTAACTATTTGCTTAAAATAATTTATTTTTTATCCTATTTCTTTGTGAGCGTTCACATATTTAGTTTTTGCATCGAACGATGGCCGAATGGTAGAACGCTGCTCTTGGAGTTTGCGGATTCGAATCCCGCTTCGAGCATGGATGTTCGTAGCCATTCGGAATCAGCTTTAAGCAGCAGGTGTAGATCTCATTAGCCTTCGTGTGCAAAACATTAGATCGTAGGGCTTCAAACCAGATTAAACAAAATTTAGTTTTCAAAGAGGCTTTGCACTAGAATTTACTCAAGTTTAGAGATAAAAGAGTGACACGGAGAATCAATTCTCATGTATCCATGTTTGAATTTACCAAACTAAAGAAACAATATTTAACTAATCGAGAAAAAAAATTCTTACTGCTATATTAAAAATTAAAGTGAGGTTTCTAAAATAGAAAAAGGTTAATAGTATAAAAGTTTTAATAACGATTATAATTAGAAAATTTATTCAAGTATCCTGTATGCTTAAAAGATCCCCTAATCTATTTACAACTAAAATATTAATTTCTAAGTATTCATTAAAATATCTTATTCACAAGCCTATAAACATAGTTTTTTCTTTAAATTTAATTTCAGTAAATTCTAAAGTATTTTAACAAAATAGGGGCAACCACAGGAACGCAGGGAGGTCATACTGATAAATTTGGTTTAAACCTTTTACTTAAATGTTTTATTATTTTTTTTATCTGAAATCTTTCAACTGGTATTTATATTCAGAAACTAAAGTGATTTTTTTTGTTGCATGCTTTATGAGAGAATTCAAGAACTTAAATTAGTTTTAAATGGAACATTCAAAACATTCCGTTGTCGCTCAAATTCTGTTACACTCAGATTGAACAGAGATTTATTATCCTTGATTCAAGAAAGCTTTTATAAAATTTAGCAATTAAATTGACAGGACTGGACGGATATTTCATAAATTTTGGAACAAATAAGCTGTTTATATTTTCTGTTAAGTTTGGTAATTAATATCCGGTACTAAAAGCAAGATAATGATATTTTTGTATTAAATATATATAATCCAAAGAAAATTTATACTGAATATTCAAAATATTTAATTATAAATACATTAAATACTACTTTACTATCAAGATAACCTCCCAAAACTAAGCTGCAAGAGAAATAATTATTGCAATATTGCGCTTACTGAAAACAAATTTGTTTTTAATAAGCGATAAACTTAATTTTACATCAAAATTATTGAGGAATGTTTAAAAATATTCGCTATAGTACAACTACCTGAAATTTTCGTAATTACAATTTAAATAAAATTTTAGCATTTGTAACATTACATTAAAATCTGACTCAGTTGCAAAGAGGCAGTACGAAAAATTGCCACAAAGAAGTATTTCCTTAGTAAATTATCGTTAAGGCCTAAAAAGCTGAACACAATTTCTTAATACGATAAACTGTTACCCCAGAATCGAAACAAATTTGAACAATTTTAAAGAGATTGAACCATACCTAAATTTATATTTTTAAAAATTCAGGGCAAAGTGGAATTATTGATGCAAAAAAATAGAATAATAAAAAAAAAGAGAGTAAATACAAATCAAAAGCTAAAAATACTTCCGATATCAACTTCATTCATTCTTAATGTAAACAAAGTAATTATTACCTTGGGATTTTCTAATATTAATCAAACATATTAATGATATAGTTTTTTCTGTTATTACACAATCTTAAATCAACGTATCTATGGTTAGATGGGGTTAAAATAAGCTCATGTAAGATTAAATATTCACCAAATGGTATTTTACATTGCAAACAAATTTAAACACTTATATAGTTAATGTAATACTCATAATTTTCTAAAACATTAAAAAAAAATAGAAATAGCACAACTTCCATTCTACAAAATGAATTCTATCTCTATAACCGAGGGACTAAAATTTTCGTACCTTTGAATTCTACATTTTATCCCGAATAAGGTTTGAATAGACATTCTAAAGTCAAACTGTGCAAGGATAAACAAAACATTGACGTATAGTAAGTTATCTCATTTAGAGATAAACTAATTAGAATCAGTCCTAAGGGAGTGCAATCGGATTTTAAATGCTCGGAAATTGCAATATTGAAAGATATATAGCTTCATAATGATAGGTTTACAGAATAATTATAAAGAAGACGATTGCATAAATAATTTTTTGAATAATGACTTGTCATTTCAAACATACGATATCACTTATAAAAAATAACTTTGTAATAACAGATTTTTTTTTTGGTAATACATGTAAACATATTACTGTAAAGTAAAACTTTATAATAGGTAAAGTTATTTGTCAGGATTTCAGTCCATGATCCTGCCGAAAATGGAAGTTTTTGTGCGAGGCTCGAAAAATCGTAAAATAAATGACAAAATTATAAACAATAGAAGAGTTTTGAAGATTTAGTAGACTGTTTATAAGATTGCTTTTGAACCTTTTGGTAACTTCGCTCAAAAGAAAACTTCGTTTAGAGAAAACAAAAATTCTATAAACATTTTTTTAACTTTCTCTAAAAAGGGATAGTAGGCATTGATAGGTGAAGTAAATTTAAATAAATATTGTCTGATATTTATGTTTTGAAAGAATATTTGTTTAAAATATAAAGCACTATAACAGAATTTTACACTATATAAATAAAATAAATTTTCTATGAATTTTCAAATATAGTTTTAATTATATTGGTAATACATGGTAAATAAAACTATTTGGAAACTTAAAATTATTATGAAAAACTAAAAGAGGGAAAAAAAACTCTTCAAATGTGTTGAAAAATTTTCAGAATTTAAAATTTTAGTTTAACTATAAAAAAGGGCTAATTTGTTTTCAAAGTCCTTACCTGAGACTGAGTCCAAATTGAACAGTATGCTTATCCAATGTATATTATTTGAAAGGATGTTTCGTATTTGCTCCGAGTGCAGTAACTAATATTCCTTAACCCTTAGTACCGCGTATCCTTTCCCTTTCTTATTCTGAAACAGATGTGTACATTTTCTTCGCGGCCCTTGTTTAAAAACCGTGGTCAGGGTGGAGCCAATATCTTGCTCCTTCGATTTCTATTGGTTCCACTTGGACGCAAAAACCCAGGCGAAAGTAGGTTAAGGAGATGGCAAGCCTGAAGATCTGACCACTCCACTGGACATTACTGGACTTTCGCATTCTCTGGATGTCCGACAACTATTGAAAGGGCGCCGATGATAAATTAGCACAGGAAATGATGAGATGGATTAACGGATAAGTTTGTTGCGGGGGTAGGCGATTAATTGGTTGGAGTTGTGAATACACTCTCCGTGTAAGCTTAGAATCATGAAGATGTGTTTGCTTTCATGATGCGGAGATTTAATGCTATCAGTCTCGGGTCAAAGCTGTTGACAATTAAAACCTTTCACTGAAACACAGGATACTAATCGCAGAGAAAAAAGGAGGAATTATATAGATTGAAAAGGCAGATTAATAGGAAATAATAGGTTACTTTGTGGCTTAAGAATTTTTTTTTCAATAGATACTTTTTTTAAAGGCTAATAAGAAAAAGAAAATAGAAAAAACACTCAATTATTTTCCGTATTTTTTTTCAATAGTTAGAAAATTATTCTCGGTTTACAACACTTCGTTTAGAAATTTTAAAATTTATTTCTGGGTATAAAGGCATGTGTAAGCGATGGGATGATTAAAGCACGGGCCGACTGAGCTAGGGCCCCCTGACTTTTGAAGCCCCAAAATGTTACATCTAATTTTTTAAACTTATGTAATTTAATTTACAAAATTTTAAAATGTCTTTGATTCTTCAAGCAACATTTCAATGAAACTTTACTCAGAAAGTTATGTGAAATTGAAATTTTTTATTCGTATTGGAAATTATAAAAATAAAATGTAAAATTTATACTTTTCTGGTACTTATAAACTTTCTTATAATATTGTGTAAAGGTAGTTGTAATAATTTGTACAAATTTATTGAACGTTATACTTAAATTCAGGGGGTATAAATAAACACAGGGCCCTGGACCCAACTCTGTCTTGATTGGGCCTTGCGTGTAAGCATGTCTGTTAGAATTGTAAGTCAACAATAGTTTTATTTTTTATCACAGAACAAATACAATTTTAAAAACCTAAAGTTTATATAACATATAAACATTATTTTCTATAAATAAACCTTATTAAAAAATTAGAAAATGCCTTTACGTTAAAATTTCCCCTCTTATTTTATTAAAATTTTTTTAAAAGGATTAAATTTCATTTTTTTAAAAACTAAATGCACACCAAATTTTTTTTTTTTTTTTTTTTTTTTTTTGTGGGGGCGGAGGTTTGAAAAATAAGTTCATCGTCATAAAAGTGACCATAGAAGCACCAATATAAGTTAAATAATCAAGTATCGGTATAACTCAGGGAGTCGGGAAACGCATGCGTTTCTTTTCAGAGACGTTTGGCGTCCTTCAAATTTCTGCCCTTAGGTGAACCAATAGCCATTAATGCTTATAATAAATGGTTCTTGTATACCTTCGTTATCTTATACCATTGATATTATGGTTATAGATAATTAAATGGTACATATACTGATAACATTTCAATGTTATTTTTCTTTTTAGAACAATACGAAAATACTTGCACAAAATCTCAACTGGCTCTATTTATTGTGGAATGTTTTTCAGATACATCGTAGGACATTTGAAACATTTTGTAGCGTCGTTTCCCGTGCTTCTCATCAATCTATTTTCCAGACTGCCGATGACTAAAACGCGGTTTTCTACAAAGATGAATTAAGCTATTTTCTCTTTCTGTAACACTAAAGATTTTTTCTCTTTAAAAATTATAAGAAACTGCTTAACACGCAATTAAAAAAAATACCAAATTGAATCTTTTCGTTTCCTTTGACGTCGTTGGTCAAGCAAATAAAAGATTGAGAATTTTATGTCATGGGGAGTTTGTAACCTTCAGTTTTATCAATAAAAGAATCTTCACATTATGTTTATTTCGAATTCATCAGCGGCATTATTGACTATATGCCGCTGATGAATTGACTATATAGTTTTATAAGAATTTTCATTCCACGCCTATAAAAATGAAATTCCTAATGTAGTCTTCGAAATATTTTGTTTCATCTGATATGTACATGGAAACAGGTAAATCAAGAATTGCGACTACTTCTTAGAAAATACTTTATTTCATACTATATTGGGTCGCTGAAACTATACTGAATGGTAATATTTAAAAAAAATATTTATGCAATAAGAGTTAAAATTATAGAACCTTTCAACTTTACACGAACGAAACTTAAAGATAGACATAATTTTGGGAGACTAAAGACCACAAATGCTATACAAAAGTTTAAAAACCTACCTGTAAAGTTCTACAGTCTTTCATAGGAATAGAATGAAATCGTCCTTCTCAAATGCAGTAATGAAGGAAAAATTAAAATCTATGTTAAATTTCTAAAGTCGTAAAGAATAAGTATTTGTGAAAGCAAGGTCGTAGCTAGAAATTCTATTCGGAGGGCGACATTGTTTTTTTGTGAATGATACTTCAATAAAACTACAGGTTTTCTTATGTATGTATACTTCTAATGAGTATCATAATACAACGTGAATTTAAAATATCAAAATAAATAAAAAATGATATAATGAACAAATTTATAGCCTTGAATAAGTAATGTAGTAACTACACAATGAATTTAAAAATAAATTTAACATTGAAAAGATATAAACTATACAGGGTATTAAATTCTAATTTTTAAAACAGAAGCATAACCAAAGAAAAAGAATAATTTTGAAAAAAAATGGAAATGTTCAAAATTTTACCTACGTATTATAAAATATGCTCCTTTTGAAATTTTAGCCAAAATTTTTCACAATTTCTTCGGATGGTGCAACAATATTGTGATGAGTTACTAAAAGTGTGATTTAGTTTCCTCTTACTCGTTGAATACAATTTGAATCTACATTTTAACTCAAAGTCACTGTTCTAAGCACACTGTTGTCCATACACAGCTAGGCAGATGACACACCCACACGCAGGATCAATTTTCTTTCCACGAAACAGACTTTAACAATTTCGGTGGGAGACCGATCCCCCCTCTTTGCCTACGATCTTGTGTGAGAGCACATATAGGTAAATTTGCTAGTAGTCACAAAATTTTCAGTAAAAAAACTAAGTGGACGGATACAATGTGTTTGCACAAGAACCGAGATTACGTTTTAAAGGAAATCAGTCTTGACGTTCAAATTCTAGCACTTGGCATTTTTGAATCAGCCATGGAGCATCAGCAGTAGCTGAAGAAATATTCCTCCTATTAACACATCAACGCCCAAACAAGAGCCGCGGTAACCCAGTCGGCAAAAGCGTTTAGCTCGCAGCCGGAAAGATGCAAGTTCTGGTGTCATCGTGTTTATCGATTACGTTTAGGGCCAAGGTCTTGGGAATAGAATATATTTGGTTAATAACTCTTGTTATAGAAACGTGTGTCTTGATACCTGAATCTTTCCAACTGGTAATTGAGGATCGTTCTTCTCGAGAAGGGAAGAACGCCTTTCCAGATTTTAATTGAAATCTCTCTCTTTTACTCTCTCTCCCTATCTCCCTCTCTCCCCCCCCCTCTCTCTCTCTCTACGTATATGAGGTGTTCAGTGCGTGCATGCAAGCCATTGGCCAAATTTCTAGGGAGAACTCTAGAATATCTACTAGGAATAGTATGCACATTGATAGAGGGCAGCGAAATGCTTTTTTACCCGCAGGTTGTAAATAATATAAACAAAGGAAGAAGGGAAGGTCCCTTAGAGATAATGTAAACAGGTAAACGATAGTAATAATATCTTATCACCTTGTTAGAAAAACTACTTTACAGACTCCGTTACTATTCAGCTTCATTCTTATTTTAAATTGTGTTTTGATTTTGTCTTTTATATTATTAATTTTGTACATTTCTCTAATGGAGTTTACAAAAATTTCTTGTAGATTATATATTTATAGTATATGCTAATTTGTACACATTATTTAAGTTATTTTTTCATTATGTTCCAGCTTAATTTTTTAAAAATTTCTTCCAATAATCAACATTTAAATTCATTAATTATAATATATTTCGTCTGAAATATAAATAAATCAGTTTTACATAGTGCAGAAAATTTTTCTTTAACATTTATATTTTCACAATATTTACAAGTAATTTTTAAATGTAAAAGTATATTTAAGATAGATTCAGACACCCCCCCCCATTATATAATAATTGACGTCAGCAAAAAAATTAAATATAATTTGTACACCGAACTATCTTATTGTAATACTGTATTTCAATAAATGCTTTATCAAAAAAATCAATCATATTTTATATGCAACTCAGCCCTTATTAACTACAAGTAATATATTGAAGCTAACTGGCTTTCAGAACACAGTTCAGCACTGTATAAAAATTTAATAAATGCAATTTTATATAACAAATTTATTTTATTCAAACCACAAAAGGTATTCAAAATATACAATATTTATTTCAGATAAAATTTATTCCATAAATTATTTTTTATTAAAAGTAATAGTGTTCTATATATATTATAAAAATTATATAATTATATTTTATAATATAAAATTATTTTTATATTATGAAAAATAATTTCTTTTCATCAGTCTTCACTTCAAGACAAATATATATGTGAAAATAAAAATCAATGTTAACAGTACAGCATTACGTTGTCTACGAGGGTTACTCTAAAATTTTTGAGATACACGCAAAAAAAAAAAAAAAAAAAAAAAAAGGAATAGTGGTTTAATTTTAAAATACAAAATATTTTAACACAGTAGACGATATTTTACTGACTTACTTCAACTTGTTTAGTGTAGAATAAATTTTAAGCAGAAGAGAAAATGGAATTGACGAGAGAACATTTTCGTACTATGATTTTCTACGATTTCAAAGCAGGATTAAATCAAGAAGAATGCTTTCAACGGTTGCAGTTGGTATTTTGTGATAAATATTCAGCTCGTGCTACTGTATTCAGATGGTTTAAAGAATTTAGTAGAAGTCGCAATTTTCTTCAGGATGAAGAACACACAGGAAGGCCGCCGTCGTCAGTAATCCCGGATAATGTGTCTGCCATACGAAAAATATTAATGGATGATAATCGCTGTACCTATCAAATTAAACAGAAGGAACTTCACACTGGATCCGCAGCCATACACAAAATTATTAATGAAGAATTTCATATGAAAAAAGTAGTTTGCCGTTGGGTTCCCCATAATCTATCTGAGCACCAAAAAGTTATGTGTACGTCGTTTTCATTCAGAAGAAGAGATTGATGTGGCTATAAATGCATTTTTCATCTATTCCAAGAAATGAATGGCTTGAGGCATTTAACCTGTGGAAAATTCATCTACAAAGTGCATTGATGCTGGAGGAGACTACTTTGAACACACCTAAAATTTCGTAAGTATGACTTTAAAAACCTAGTTGTATATCAAATATTTCAGAGTGACCCTCGTATAACCATTCAATGATAAGTAAAGAATTTCATGATCAATTAAGAAGAGGGTTTTAATAAAATAAGAAAGGAAAATTTTAATTAATTTAATATAGTTAAGGTATTTAAAAATTAAGAAAAATTTATAATCAAAAAGAAATTAATCTTTACATTATCTATAACCTGGATTTTAAATTGAACCAATGCTTTGACTTAATGAACTTTATAATTATGAACTTGAAAATAAGCTTGATTTTTAACATTAAAATAACTGGGTTAAAAATAATCGGTGCATCTGTATGTATTTTAACTTACTATAATAAATCAAATTATTGCAAATAAAGTATTTTACAAACATTAATTAAATAATTAATAAAGCACTGAGTCATGAATTTGAAGTGACAATCAAGGTGTCCGTGTGAAACAAATCAAAAGTATTAAAAATTACAGACACCATACATTTAAAATTAAGAAAACTATAGTATAGTAGGTGTTCAAGCATTATATAGGCCTGCGCACTTACTCGATACACTGTCAACTATAACAGGATGTGGTTGAATTTATAATTTCCGCATAATTCGACGGGCCATTTTCTTTCAAATATTTATTTCACAAACACAACAATAACAACGATAATTTAGGCGCAATGCTGTAGAGATCAATTCCCTAAATGATTATTAGAGATAGTTGAGTTTTGGACTCAATGCAAATATAGGAAGCAATTTCCCGCTACGTCATTTCTCTAGAGAAGGGACCGTGTAACTGTTGTGTCAAAGATGCACGGGATCAAGGGTCAATGCAAATGTTCAGACAGTAGGTACAAATGTCATAAAATAGTACATGAGTTCACAAAAGTAATAATGTTCTTGATATTTTATTAAAATTACAAAATAGAGTCACAAACAATTTCTGATAAAAATAAATAGGATAACTCGTTTAGAAATTTGAACGATTCGGCTATATATAAACAGTTTTACAAAACATAACTGGAATTATAGTACTTAACTGCTTGATGAAATTTAATATAATTTCTATATTTTGTGTTTCCAACTTCTGCTGATTTTTTTAATAGTATAATTTTGTACCTAACCAAGAGAAACAAAATTTTTGGCTGTAACAGAGAAATTATGACTTATCTCCTTTGAAAATCGATAATTTTATTTTTGAAAGTGTACAACAGTTTAAGTATCTTGGAACAGTCATCAGTAATAATAATGATATAAAACTTGAAGTAAACAACAGGTTACTTATGGCAAACAAGTGTTTTTATGGGTTGAGAAACCACTTCAAATCCAAATGTATTAATGTTAAAACAAAAATTAATTTATATAAAACCTTAATCAGACCTATTGTTCTATATGGCAGCGAGTGCTGGCCATTAAATAAATATGAAAAAGATAAGCTATTGATTTTTGAGAGAAAAATACTTAGAAAAATCTTTGGAGCAGTTAAACAAAATGATGTCTATAGAATCCAATATAATTATGAAATATATAATAGATTTAAAGAACCAGATATTGTCAAAGTTATTAAAGGCAGCCCCATTAGATGGATG
>CM063501.1:179436274-179496274 GCA_032207245.1 Pardosa pseudoannulata
CTCATGAAAAATCTAATATGGATGCCTGTATCCATTCCAGATACAACCGCTTCAGAAATTCGCGGACAGACAACTTAGGCTATTATTATATAGGATATATATATATATATATATATATATATATATATATATATATATATATATATATATATATATATATATATATATATATGAAATCAAAACAACAGTCGACTGGTAGACGAAGCTTCTGCTTTTTTTTACCCCCTTGTATAAAGTTAAGAAGTATTATGTTCGCAAAAGATTTCAGCTTTCAGATTTCAATGGAAATACTTATAATAAAAGTGCCTGAATCCATTTCGAAAAGTTTCAATGTAACACCTGTACGTATGGACAAGGAAACTAAATATTTATCTTGATCATCCCTGCTAGTATTTTGACTAGCTCTTTGTGACGTCTGTATTTTACAAAATTTCAAAAACTATTAGCTATTATAGGTTAACTGTTAGAGGATTTTGCCTTTAGGACTTACAATATTTAGTTGTGTACATCCCCTTTTCTTTGCAATCAATACTATATAACGAGATATTTCAGTATATCGAGGGATGATACTACTGTAGACTAGAATAAAATACTTAATAGAATAAATAGAATATCAATAGAATAAAAGATTTCAATTTAAAAATGTTAAAAATATCAAACTAGTCTTAATTTCTGGCAAAGTAATAAAATGAAAAAAAAACTATATAGTTTATGAATGTAAGGCATTGCAATATTCAACTAAAAACTTATTTTTAAAGAATAGTTTTAAAAACCACACTTAAATTTTTTCAATTAAAATTTTTTCAATTTTTAAAATCTTTTGCTATTTTTTAAAGGAGTTTCATTTTTTATGAATTTTTTTCTAAGATTTACTAAAGCATATTACAAAAGACTGAGCATGGATGTTTAGATATATTTAATATCACAGCCGATATATGTGTTTGTGTATAAACTCATGTCTAAATGCATAATCATGTTTATCCCATGTCTAATTAAGAACATGTACAAAAAAATTTTAAAATTATCTCGAATAAAAAAAAGCATTTAGCATCTTGAAAACACGAATGTGAAGAAAATCTGAACATGGAGGAAAAACCATTTAAAGTTTTCATTCATAGAAGCCCCTATAAATGAAATTCATAAATGATCTATATATTTGTAATAACTAAGGTATATAGGCATTTCAAGTATCGAACTACAATAAAAAAATATGCTTTTTTAAATGCATGCCAGTGAAAAATAACTAATCAATTGGATAACAAATCATCTTACTCAAAGATATTTAAATTTACCCATAAATTTCACTGTCAATTCCCTTCACAGTTTTATTCTATACATTGTACAAAACCTGTATAAAATATTTGAAACTTGTATTTTAAATAAAAAAAACCTTAGGAATTTGAATATGTAGAATCCAAAACATAACTGCCCCCGACTTTAAGCCGTTTTCCCTGACGAGGGATTTTTCTTTCTCCTCCTTCCATCTCCGATGGGGAAAAACTTAAGAGTTTTAGGATTCCGTGATGGACGTACGGAAAAGAGTTTAAAATTTGGATTCAACCAGATGAAATATAAGTTTTTTCTGCTAATTTGATTGTTTCTGGTGTTAAGTGAATAAAAATAAGAAAAGGGAATAATCGACTGGTTATTGGAACACCAATGCATGAATTGGAGTTAAGTTTATACAATAACAAACAAGAAAAAGAAAGCTATTTGAAAAAAAACAAACAAACTGATCTGCACAAAACTAACGTTTCTACACATTAACAATCGAAGACAGTTACGTATGACCCCCAGATTGATTCACTGAGCTTCATTGAGCAAAAAACATTTACATTAACAGTATCAATTTTGACACCGTAAAAAAATGCCATGCTTATAATAAAAGTTTAAAGTCCCTTTAAGTTTCAAAATTCCTTTAAAAAAAAGTGAATAATAAAGATGCATTTTTTAAATCTTGCATGTGCAGGAAGGTTAGACAGGTTATTTGAACTAATATATAAAAAATATGTCGACATTTTCATCACATTTTGAGTATTGTGTTCCTTTAACTTTTATATGGAAATTTTGTGATCCTTATTCCAATGATTCAAACTATCTAAAATTTCGAATTATCTAAAATCAACAGCAATTTATTATTTTTTTTTGTATTCTGCTTTATGGGGACATGGTGCATTATGATATTTTAAAACTATTACATAAAATATTGTAATTATTTTGTGCTTTAGAATCGAATATAAAACTTATTTATGTAAATAAGTCTGTTTGCACAGTTCATTTAATTAAAATTCAAGGTTTTAAAAGCTTTTGAAAATCTTAAAAACTTAAAATTTTAAATACTGTTTTTTTTTTTGTTTCGTTTCCGGAATGTTTTGAAATCTATTAGTTTTTGTTGAAGCATAATGAAGAGCCGCAAATCGCAAAACACGTTTTTATCAAAGACACCTAAATAATAACACAATAATAATAATACTGATAATACAAAAATACATCAAAGGCATCAAAGGTGGTGATGCAACAGGACCATATGGGCCGAGCCCTTCAATCCAGAGGCTTCTGTCAGTAAGCACAAAAATGACAACGAGCGAAAAATAAACACATAAAAGAGCAAAGAGATAGAAGAGTGGATTCGTGAGTTCATAACACAAAACTAGAGAGTAGAGAGTTTAGGGATAGAAAAACATTTTTGTAGCCAGTGACATCCGTACGAAAAAGCCGAAAAAATTAGAATAATACTGAACAAGATCGAAAAAATTTGAAAATTTTTGGAAAAATAAAAATATAAGTTTTAAAAATAAATAAATTGCACTAAAAATCCAAAAAGGGCCTAAATAATAATTTTTAAATAGAACAGTAATTTTTATTAACTTAGTTTAGGTGTTATAGATTTTTGTTTATTGAATAATAATGATCAGAAACGAGAAAGTTAAAAATTTTGAAAAAATAGGGCTTTTATAGTTTTATAAAGATTTTGAGCCCAGCCAATCAAATTACAGGCACAAGACAAAACTAATCAAACCCAACCAATGAAAATACAAAAGGATCAACTCAAGAAAACCTCGTACGTCCGAGAACGCTATTACTTAAATAATAATAAACAGCCAAATCGCCAAGTATGAGTGCGATTACATATTTCAACAGTTTTTTTACACAAGACTGCACATATTTTTAGACTTCGGAAAATGTGTTGCTTGGCACACACGTTAAGTAGAGAAATCAAAACAGCTAATAGCGGAAATTGCTACAATTTTATTGTTATTAATAGCAAATTATTTTCGGTATTTAAATAATTTTATAGCTAATTCTTCGAACTGAAAAAGCCATTATATAGAATACCTAATTCGACCCAACTTTACTTGAGAACGCGCAAAAAGTATACACTATCGTTGCAACAGTGATTTCAAAATTAATTTAGGAAAATAAAGTTAAATGAAAGAAAAAAGAGAAAATTGTTTGAAAAGCCCGTACTTGTTACTTATACTTATAAAATAGTGGGTGGCGTTTTAATAAGTTGGTAATTTAACGAACTTTTAAAATTATATTTTCTAAACGAAGATTTGTTGATTCACATAGTGGCGTTTTCACAGGGTTGGTAATATATCGAGATAAAACTAAACCAGGATTTAAATGTATAATTTTAGAGATGTCTGAAATGATGATGATTTATGCACTCTTGTGTAGAAGACTATTAGGGTCTCTAAACATTTTGACAGCAAAAATATTAATACTTAAAAAAGTTAGATTTTAAAAAACTTAAAAAATTAAATTTTAATTAAATGAACTGTGTAGACATTACGATTCCTGGACAGGCTTTATATTGTATACTAAAGCACAAAATAATTACAATATTTATTGTAATAGTTTCTAAATATTCTAAAAAGGTACCACATCCCTTTAAATCAGAAGACTGAAAAAATGAAATATTGTTGACCTAAGCTAGTAGGAAATTTTAGATCATACGAATTTTACAAACTCCCCTTGAATATTCCATACATTCTAAGGGTTGGTGAGGTTTGGGGCTCTACGGTCTACTGTTTTGCAACACGAGGGTTAATGTGACCAAGACCTACTGCTTAGAGCCGTGATCTACCTGTAACCAGCCACCCACCCGAAGTCGGGTGTAGGGTGTTGAATTGCTGGTTCGGTCGGACCATCCAGCAACAATGCGTTACGCAGGGGCCAAGTCAGCATTCCGACCATATAATTTAAAATAACAAGAAAAAAATGTAGACAATCTAGACAAATAAGTACGACTAATGCAGTTTCCTAACTTGCGGGGGATATTCCGCAGGAGTCCTGCCCAGGTTAAAAGTCCGGTTGACCGGGTGTACTACATGGAACTTTCTGACATGAGAGCAGGTGTTAGCCATTAGTGAAGGGGTACTTTGACCCTTGCGGTGTGGTTTCAGGTTAAGACCCTTGCGGTGTGGTTTAGGTTTATGGCCGCACGATGGCGCCTTGATTAGCGGTGAGCCAGTCAACCAGGCTCCTGATCTTCCTTATCAGTACCGGGTTTTTGATTAGGCTCTCTACCCAGAGTTCCTTGGATCATTGCTTAGAGCCGTTTCTGAATGGATACAAACATCCATGCCACTGCTGGATTCGAACCCACGAACTCTAATACCGAAGATCAGTGCTCTAACCACTTGGCCATCGAACGGCCAATACAATCGAAGGAGTTCTTGGGTTAGAATACCTCTTCTGGAAGGGATGTTCGTAGCCGTTTGGAATCGGGTTTAATTAGTAGGTATGGTCTTATTAGTCCTCGTATAGCCGTAGGGATCCAAATTAAACTCAAATCTTATACAATGTAGTGTTAAAATTGCATTGTTCATTCGGAAAAAATTAGCGATCATTTGATTAATAAGATTTCGGAATCAAATTTTGAAATATGTGATCCGACCACCACCCTGAAATTCTCGCATTTTTATCAAATCACGCTTTTAATTTGTTATAATTTAATTTGTTATAAGGGGGTGCAGAAGTCGAAAATTTCCCGAAACAAGCGATTGGAAAGGAAGAAAAAGGGGTGTTAAAACCGAGGTGAGGAGTTGGGAAACGAAGTTAAGGAGGAGTTGAAGTCGGGATTCGAGAGAAGTGGGACATAGAATCCGAAGCCCCGCTCACCATCACCAACTCGTCCCGTGCGCCCGGACCGACACCACATAAAAAGCCCCTGCCTGATCCTTTGGGACCCACTGAAGGACCGACACATCGCGTGAGGAAAGCACCTGCCTGCTCCCCTGTGACTTGAATGGAGGTAAAGATAAAATAATATTTACAGTCACTTAGGCCTCTATTAATGATTTAACCTTGTAATTGAATAATTACTCATTGTAAAGAGAATTGTAATAATTATGCTGTAAATATAAGACATAAATAACTGATGATTATGATATATGATAGCCAAGAAGCAATTTGTAAATGAATGTACAGAATAAATGTATGAACCTCAATATAAAGTATTATATTCTTACTGTGTTTCCCCTTGTAACCGAACACTGGTGTTATGGTTGTAAGTACATTACAACAATTGTAATTTACAAAAAATATAATAAAAATTTCAAGTAAGTCGATGTTTATCTTTATGTTAAAATTACAAATTTATGGATTGTTTAAGTTTTGGGGTTCATAAGAGGGGTTTGAACCCCATAAACCCCTCCCCTATGTCGCTACTAACGGATACTTTATCTCCATTTTATTATTTATCAAGAGTGTATACAGGAAGCATCGGAAACAAGATTAATTTAAAGAAAATCGGTCGTGACCATTACATAATTGAAAAATAGTAGTTTAACAACCTCATTATCGTTAGAAATAAGAAAAGGGTACATCGTTTCCTTTTAGTGTGTATAACAAATAGATGATGGTGTCGCACGACATGCTGTCGAACTAATTGCAAACTAGTCTAACAAACGTAGAAGACGAATTCGACATGAAACCAGCAGGCGACAACAGGCTTCTAATACGGATATTGTTTTAGACAATGAGCCTTGTATTATTTTAAGCCTATCTTTCAAATGATATCGATCTAAATTTCTTTTTCTGGACATGCCATATCAATATGGTGCTGCTGTCAGTCGTCAAGATTTTAGGACAGCGCTCAATACCGACTTATTCTTCCGTCGGGAGTTATTTTCATACATGAGAGGGTGGAGAGAATCGAACGGAGATTGTATCTGGAAAAATGAAGCGAGTCGCTCCAGAGAAAGTTATTTTTTGGTGAACTTGTTCTGCGAAGTCGCGAAAGATTATATACATAATTTCAAACAGGAAATGCGTTTTTTAAGGGAATACTGGAGATGAAAACAAAAGTCCTTATATAATTACATAAAAATATGCTACAGTCAGTAAGTTGAAATAATTGTTATTTACCACTTTAACCCTTTATATCCTGAATTAATTTACCTTAAACTTTCTTACTGCATTTTTGCATCATTAGATAAGTTTTAATGGAGAATAATCATAGAAGAAAGAAAATGAATTTTTACTGTATTTTAATAGTTAATTTTGCAGCTGGTACTTTCTAGTACCAGAAAATAAAATATTAAATTATAAATAAAACAAATGAAATGCTTACCTGCGAAGTATAGAAGTGTCTAAAAAATAATAGTACCAAATAACTGGTAATAAACCACTAAATTTACTCAACTGAGCAACACGTGTATCAACTCTGCCACAAAATGACCTTCGAGTGCAGCACGCTAATTATAAAATCCCAATTATAAATATATGAGAATAAAAAGGATTCCTGATTGGTGCTGTGATTTCTTTTCTGCTGTGGGAACTGCATCGTTCATATACTTGTGAGTACCGCCAGGAAAAACGGCTTTATTAGGAATATATAGGTGTTGGATTGAAGCGGTATTTATAAGTCCCGTCAGGATATAAAGGGTTTAAAAAATTGGGAGAAAACTAAATACAAATACATGCACAGTGGTTTTAATTTTTCGGTTTATAATTGTCTTTTATATTTGTAAATTATTCTTTAATCAGAAAAAAAATATATGCTTGAAAAAATTAAGTATAAAATAAATTTGGTTTTCAATATACATATTGATAGTACTTGAGATGAAATAAAGTGAGTTTACTATGTATAAAAGTTACTTGGGCCCGTCTCTCCCCAAAAACCTATTATATGATATATATATATATATATATATATATATATATATATATATATATATATATATATATATATATATATATATATATATATGACAGGATTGAAAGAAATCGGGAAATATTCATATTTTAGTATTTAGATGAAATTTGTAATTCAGGTCTATGAAAAGTTCTACGGAAATCACTGATTAAACGCAGCAATAAATTATATATTGCTTTTCTTAAGGCCTTATCAAATTCACCAATTCTCCTCCCCACCCAATTTTTAAACCAATTCGGCCTTTGAGCAGTTTTTTAGGCCTCAAATGCCTAATAGCGCACGAGAAACCATACAAGTTTATAGAAGAATTGGACAACAAATTGTCCGTACGGGCAATTTCTTCTCCTATTCTGCCAATTAAGGAGAAGCTAGAAGTATCGTTATTTCAAAGAGTGGATGCAGCAAACATGACCAAAACCAAATGGAGATCCAACGAGGAATTATTTTTATTCGAATGTGTAAAGCAGAAGCCGTACCTTAATAATATTAAGCACTATCTATATTTGAAGATAAACTTTAACCTGGCGGTGAATGAGAAGATCCGTAAATTTTCGAACTAGCACTCACCTCTTTACTGTAAGTACAATTTAAAAATAGCTTTAATTACATAATATTATTTATAAATGTATGTCATGTGTTCATACACAGATATACTGTAGAAAAGCTTTTCTTTGTACGCCCATTAAATCAGAAACATATCTTTATGTTTTGAGACTTTGGCGATGAATGTCCATTTCGCATTTGGCGACACTTCTGGTTGCTCATGCCACGTAAACAAAACAGTCAGAATAGGTTTGTCACCTGTTTTACGATTCGCATTGAATATTTAAATAATACCTTTAAATGTATATAACTATTATTCATCAAACCTTTTTATCAATTTAGTATGTATAAATTTCTACTTTTCAAAGCATTTATTGCTGTATAACTGATGATGGTATGTAAAGTAGTGTGTTAAAGTAATATACGTGAATACTTGACAATATGTCTGGCTAAAAATGTCTTACATTTTTATAGATTAAGTACCTTTTGGTATGTTTATTAATTCAAATGTGTTCTCGTTTTAAAGTGATATGTCTGCAATCAGATAGTGTCATACTTTTTACAATTGACAAATTTAAATTATATGTGGCAGGTATTCTTGCCAGCGGGTCTTCTATTAGTATATATGAAAACAGGAAATCAATTTTTATTGTACCAACAGCTGAAGTTTAAAATATTAAAACATAAACCTATGCATAAACCGATTCATTACCAACCAGTGGTTAAAACCATTCAACCCCAATATTAACCAAAGTCGAAATTTTCAAGCTATAAATTACTCACGAAGCAGTTAATCATTCATGAAAACAAACTAATTTTTTATTATTTTATATTAAAACATAAACCTATGCATTTTTTATTATTTTATATTAAAACATAAACCTATGCATAAACCGATTCATTACCAACCAGTGGTTAAAACCATTCAACCCCAATATTAACCAAAGTCGAAATTTTCAAGCTATAAATTACTCACGAAGCAGTTAATCATTCATGAAAACAAACTAATTTTTTATTATTTTATATTAAAACATAAACCTATGCATTTTTTATTATTTTATATTAAAACATAAACCTATGCATAAACCGATTCATTACCAACCAGTGGTTAAAACCATTCAACCCCAATATTAACCAAAGTCGAAATTTTCAAGCTATAAATTACTCACGAAGCAGTTAATCATTCATGAAAACAAACTAATTTTTTATTATTTTATATTAAAACATAAACCTATGCATAAACCTATGCATTTTTTATTCTTTTATATTAAAACATAAACCTATGCATAAACCGATTCATTACCAACCAGTGGTTAAAACCATTCAACCCCAATATTAACCAAAGTCGAAATTTTCAAGCTATAAATTACTCACGAAGCAGTTAATCATTCATGAAAACAAACTAATTTTTTATTATTGTACTAACAGCTGATGTTTAAAATATTAAAACATAAATCGATTTATTATCAACCAGTGGTTAAAACCATTCAACCCCCAATATTAACTAAAGTCGAAATTTTCAAGTTATAAATTGCCCACAAAGGAGTTAATCATTCATGAAAACATAATTTTTTATTATTGTACTAACAGCTGATGTTTAAAACAATAACGTTCGCATTGAATATTTAAATAATACCTTTAAATGTATATAACTATTATTCATCAAACCTTTTTATCAATTTAGTATGTATAAATTTCTACTTTTCAAAGCATTTATTGCTGTATAACTGATGATGGTATGTAAAGTAGTGTGTTAAAGTAATATACGTGAATACTTGACAATATGTCTGGCTAAAAATGTCTTACATTTTTATAGATTAAGTACCTTTTGGTATGTTTATTAATTCAAATGTGTTCTCGTTTTAAAGTGATATGTCTGCAATCAGATAGTGTCATACTTTTTACAATTGACAAATTTAAATTATATGTGGCAGGTATTCTTGCCAGCGGGTCTTCTATTAGTATATATGAAAACAGGAAATCAATTTTTATTGTACCAACAGCTGAAGTTTAAAATATTAAAACATAAACCTATGCATAAACCGATTCATTACCAACCAGTGGTTAAAACCATTCAACCCCAATATTAACCAAAGTCGAAATTTTCAAGCTATAAATTACTCACGAAGCAGTTAATCATTCATGAAAACAAACTAATTTTTTATTATTTTATATTAAAACATAAACCTATGCATTTTTTTATTATTTTATATTAAAACATAAACCTATGCATAAACCGATTCATTACCAACCAGTGGTTAAAACCATTCAACCCAATATTAACCAAAGTCGAAATTTTCAAGCTATAAATTACTCACGAAGCAGTTAATCATTCATGAAAACAAACTAATTTTTTATTATTTTATATTAAAACATAAACCTATGCATTTTTTATTATTTTATATTAAAACATAAACCTATGCATAAACCGATTCATTACCAACCAGTGGTTAAAACCATTCAACCCCAATATTAACCAAAGTCGAAATTTTCAAGCTATAAATTACTCACGAAGCAGTTAATCATTCATGAAAACAAACTAATTTTTTATTATTTTATATTAAAACATAAACCTATGCATAAACCTATGCATTTTTTATTATTTTATATTAAAACATAAACCTATGCATAAACCGATTCATTACCAACCAGTGGTTAAAACCATTCAACCCCAATATTAACCAAAGTCGAAATTTTCAAGCTATAAATTACTCACGAAGCAGTTAATCATTCATGAAAACAAACTAATTTTTTATTATTGTACTAACAGCTGATGTTTAAAATATTAAAACATAAATCGATTTATTATCAACCAGTGGTTAAAACCATTCAACCCCCAATATTAACTAAAGTCGAAATTTTCAAGTTATAAATTGCCCACAAAGGAGTTAATCATTCATGAAAACATAAATTTTTATTATTGTACTAACAGCTGATGTTTAAAACAATAAAACATAAGCCGATTCATTTCCAACCATTGGTTAAAACCTATTTAACTCCCGATATTAACCTAAGTCGAAATTTTCAAGCTATAAATTACTCACGAATCAGTTAGTCATTTATGGAAACAAACTAATTTTTATTATTGTACTAACTGCTGATGTTTAAAATGTTAAAACATAAACCGATTCATTTCCAACCAGTGGTTAAAACCTATTTAACCCCCGATATTAACCTAAGTCGAAATTTTCACGCTATAAATTACCCACCAAGCAGTTAATCATGAAAACAAACTGATTTTTATTATTGTATCAACAGCTGAAGTATGAAATATTACTTGCATCTACCGATTCATTACCAACCAGTGGCTAAAACTTATACCCCCCCAATATAGACAAAAATTGGAACTCATAAATTATTCATTAAGCAGTTAATCTTATATAAATGAAAATATCAAATCAATTATTAGATATTATTGGATTAATACGTTTTAAGAGGTGGTTTCAACTGGAATCATTGCGAATCGCATATCTGAGGTATTATCTTAGTAATTGCATTACTTATTACATCGGTATAATAATTAGTTTATACTCAAGATGTCACAAACGTTGGTTTCTGGCTATGTTAAAAAAACTTTTGTTTTTCTAATTTCTTCGTGTAATTCCAGATGATCACTTGAGAAAAGTCAACCGGGAAAAAAATAGAAAATCCAGAGATATTCTCACACAAGTAGCTTCGAAAATTTTAAAAGGAATAAATGAACAGACGGAGACTTTAGATGAAGAGGATCTATATGGTTAAAATATAATGAAGATTTTGGAGTCAATAGATCACCAAAAAGATGTCTGTGTCGAATTAAAATTGTTGAAGAAATCTACAATGTGCGTTTTCCACGTCTAAAAGATAAAGATTAAATAAAAACACATTTTTTTTTAGCATTTAGTTCTTGTGATTTGTTTTCATACACATTCTTTGAATCACAGTTTTAACTTAAAATATTTTTGATCTGTATTCTAAAAATATGTTACTATGTATTAAAATTCTATTTTTTTTTCATTCCTGTCCTGTAATGTAATGCTCAAACAAAACCTTTTATCCGAGAATCCCCATAGTGTTCTTTATAATAGATAACTACAACCCAAAAAGATATTTTCTTAACTCCATTAAGAATGACTTTAGACTATGTTAAAATAAGATTTCTAGAAATTGTTTGTTTGGTTTGGAGTGCTACGGTCTACTTTTTGCAACACGGGGACTAATGAAACCAGGAACTACAGCTTAAAGCCGATTCCGAACGGCTATGAACATCCATGCCACTGTGGGATTCGAACCCACGAACTCCGGTACCGAAGGCCAGCACCCTAACCAATCGACCATCGTTCGACATTTCTAGAAATAGTAACAAGTAATTTATCCAGTATTGAGAACAAATTCTATAAATGTAAAATTATTCAAATAATGATCAATATGTCTAATGCATATGTCATAAATAAAATTAATATATATACTGTATAACGTTGGTTGTCCGAGTTAATTGAAACCAATTTTTAATTACATTTTAATATTACGTCCAAGGCCGTAGGCAAGGGAGGGGATTCAGGGAACCGGTCCTCCTCCGAAATTCTTAGAGACCGTTTTATGGAAAGAAAAGACCATGTATGTGGGTGTGTCATATGCCTAGCTGTACTTAGACAACAGTGTACTCAAAACAGCGACGTTGAATTAAACAAAAGGTGCAGATTGTATTCGACAAGTAAGAATAGATTGAATAGCATTTTTGGCTACTCATCACAATATTATTGCACTATCGGAAATAATTGCAAAAATGTTTTGGCGAAAATTTCAAAAAGAACATAATAAATATGCAGATAAAATACAGGTTGGTCATTTTTATTTTCTTTCAAAATTTTTCTTTTTCTTAAGTTATACTTCTGTTTTAAAAATTAGTATTTAATACCATGTATAATTTATATCTTTTCAATATTAATTTTAATATTAAATTCATTGTGTAATTACTACATTACTCATTCGAAGCTATAAATTTGTTCATTATATCCCATTTTAATTATTTTGAATTTTAAAAATAGCATTGTATTAGGATTCTAATTAGGAGTATACATACATAAGAAAGCCTGTAGTTTTATTGAAGTATGCTTCACAAAAAAGAATTCCCCCCCCCCCGAATATAATTTCTGGCTACGGCCCTGATTACGTCAGAACGAGCAATCAATCGCGTAACGGGAGTGGCGAACGAATGCACCTCGTGATAAACGTCGTAGTCAATGTCTAAAACTCTCGCCAGGAAAAAGCGGCAAAATTCTGTTTACTAGTGTTTTTTGGAGAAGTTTATGCCCAAGAATACTTGCGGCAAAAAATTAGCTTAAAAATTGCTTGTTCAAAAAGTTGGCGTGTTTGATAAGGTTTTAGCCTAACTCAGAAACATGACATTGCATTTTTTGGAAGGAAGTTCTTCAATGGAAGTCATCTATACTTATGGGCGTAAGCCATAAAAGATAGAAATGACTTAATGAAATTCACGTTTCTTTTGCACATCAAAAATATATGAACATATCTAGGGGAAAAATAAAATAAACGGAATGGTAATCTATCACAGACTTATAAAGTTGTAATATTTCATACGTTTCCCAAATTATTACATTATATTCAATTACCGAAAAAGTACTAATACTAATAAAAGTACTTTACTAATTTTGATCAGCTAATTTTCTTATTTCCCAAACCCATATCTCTATTCTGCTAGAAAAAACATGCCTTATACAAATAGGTAACAATGTTAAATAACGTGAGGCAATAGAAGAAATCGTGCTACTTAGTTTGAAACTGCATGCTGCTTTTCAGTTTTATTACTTTTAGATTCAGACAAACCTGTCGTTAAATTTGCAAATTCAACATCATAAAGTTTAATGAAGCAATTACTTATTTTCTGTATGTCTTAATATAATGGTAACTAATTTTTATAGGTTTGACAACTTTCATTTCTGTTGTTTCTCTTCATGAAATTAACCGAAACAAAAGAAATAAATATATTAATGAAAAATTACTATTGAGCACAAATAAAAGTTTAAAGATATTTTACTATAATTGATATTGAACAATGATCAAGCTTTCTTTATAACTTACAATTAGTGACAAATTTCAGTACGAGATCAAACGAAAAATTCATAATGGATAGATGCATCCATATTGGATTCTTGAAGAGTTAGGGTTAGCAAAATTCAAAGAGAGTTCGAAAACATTCGAAATCCACCCCTTCCCACCTAATAGATCGTTTAATGCCATTATTTCAAGCTCTATTTTCCCCAGTTAAGAGCAGGCGGTTAAATTCATTAATTTATCACATTATAAGTATACATAAATAACATTTTTTCTAACATTATGACGTCATTCTTTTAACCATCTCATTCAATCATTTCTTCTTTTAAATTATTTAAATATCATCTGCATTATTTTCATACGTTTTATCACTGAACTTAGATATTAGGTAAATAATTTTCCTTTATATTTGGCTTAAATAATAGATTAGGTACATATGTGATAATTTTAAATTTAATCATCGATTAATTTTTGTTGCTATGAAAATTTTATCACAACTACTAACAAATTCTTTTCATAAAAGTCTAGGAGTCTATTCCACTGACTAATAAATATCTGGCGTTTGTTCGTTTGTGTGTTTGTCTTTTATACATAACCACACGGTTAGAAATCGATTCGCTAAATTTTGGACGTCATTCATGTGGTAGCCTGGATGACATCGAACACCAGATTTGATGCGCGCTTAGAGCAAACGAACTTTTACTTCTATAGTATGGCAACAACCCTCCCGAGTGGAACGCCGAGATTGACAGAACACAGACTTAAGCTGGACGGTACCGAGTGCAGACGGCACTACTGACTGATCGCCAAGACGGGCGCTTATGTTATGCCAGACGGGTACCGATGTCAACTCTCATAGACACCATATAATTTGTACATAAGTTATAAATAGTTTTAATTAAATAAGTTAGTGTTTGTTAAGCTTTGGAGCATCTTTTCACCGTGGGAATAAATCTCCCACATTCATATATACCGCCAAATAATCACTGTCAATATTAAAACCCTTGCTGTCCATCCTATCCCGTAATATGACAAGATAAATTAAAGTTGCTAACTAACATGCGGTCAGTAAAGATAAACAAATTATTGAGCGTGTACCAGATAATTCTCAGTCAAAAAACAAATAATTTTTTTACTTGCCTCATAGGGTACTTAACAATTCTGGAAAATTAAAAATTTTACAGATCTCGTCATATGACGGGCTATAAGCTAGTGTAATAGACATTTGACATAGAGCTAAAGACCAAAAGTTTTTCTCCAATTACGCATTATGATAATCTACATCAAAGCAAATATTCAAATTATTGTAGCTTTCCTCATATTGCTGTTATAACTAGTCCCTTTAAAAGAAACATAGTAACACTGGAAGTCCCCTTAGTCATCCTTACGAAAATTACCTCTCATTTTTAGATTATCGTCTACGATATGGAATTATTTGATGGGCGGAATTGCAGGTGGAACTCACTGATTTGTAATTTTAGTAAGTTTTCTGCCTGAAATTCTATAATTTCGTTAACCATATTTAAGCATCTTTAATTATAGTAACCATTGCATTAATCTAGCATTTTGCTTGACACACAAAAAAGGTGTAGAAAAGTGTCTCTAAACGTTTAGAAAATACTTTTTATGGGTTCCACACTCTTATTTAGGTCTTCATCCTGACGGAGAACGTTTCTGTAGAATTGCATCATATCATTTGCGATAGTAAAATAGTACAAAACTTTGTAGTTACGGAAAGCTCTTACACTATAGAAGTTCTTATTGCTTTCGCTTATAGAATCACTTACTTTCTAAATGTTTCACTAGCAGTTGGGAGGGGAAAAACAAAGAACTTTTAATCGTATCACAATAAAGAAAAACTGTCCGGAGTTCTGCTTTATTACGATCTATAGTTTACCTCAGACAATTAACTCTATTAACTCAAAAAAGCAGAATCCTTGACCTGCAACTTACTGAATTATATCACTTCCATTGCAAATAAAATCTCCTTACTTATTTAAAAGATATTTTATGGCAGAGAAAAAAATCCAATGCAGTCAGTAATAGTGCTATATCAGGTTGGGAAATTCATTAGCCATTCAGTCAAGTTGAAAAGAATATGTCTTCTGGGATTTATTGCCTACTCAACCAAGCTGGTGGCTTGTCAGCTTTCTTTCCATTACAATTGATAGTTTACCAGCAAACTGCCGGATGTTTAGAAGCACACAATGAAGATATTCAAGGACATTTCGTAAGAAGTTTACTTTTTTTAATCAGATCACTGCTGGTGGCATAAAAATAGGCTTAATTAACTAAGTTTCTCTGAAAGAAAGAATGGAAGCTAAATTGAATCGTGAGATAGGATTTTATCCTATACTTTGTTCGAAATTGCTTGTTGCAACAGGCGAAATGTCAGAAGTAATAGAGTTTCAAACATTTTGTAAAAGTAATTTCAGAAAATAGAAGTCGAGAAAAGGAATTAACGAAATCCTCATAGCATTCCCAAGAGTATTTCCTCGCAGTCCTCACATTAATCTTACAAAACTCTGAAGCAAAAAGTATGTGATTACAAGCACTTTAATTGTTTAAAATTACAATATTTTATATGTATATATATATATATATATATATATATATATATATATATATATATATATATCTGTATATGTATATATATGACATGGACGAGTGTTTAAAGCATCGAAGGCACATTTCATTTCATATATAAAAACTTCTTTATTTTAACCGTTCTGTCCATATCTATGCCATTTAGAAATCCTTCGTACTCATGCGTGGAGGATGTTATCAGCCCGAATTCCCGCTCAGAACTGTCTCTTTTGGCGTTGCTACCTAAACAAAATTCCTATGTCTACTTCCGCGTCAGCTCTTTTACTCTGTATAGTTCCGCTCCAGGGAGTATCTTTCTCGTATTACGTTATCGTTAATGAGTTCTAAGTATTTTTAATTATAATTCGCTTAATTCTTAACCCCCATTTTTAAACCTTGCTATATATATATATATATATATATATATATATATATATATATATATATATATATATATATATACACGCACACAGGAACTCAATACATTTAGTTCAACATATAGGTAGTGCTACCTAAACAAAGAGTGATGTGGTAAATACAATAATTTTCGTTTTTACAGGATTATGCAGGTACGTTAATGCAATAAAAAGCACTTACTTAGGAAAAAGATTTTAATTTGGAGCGCTAAGACCAATTTTATTTCACATGATAGATACCAGATCCTACTGCCTGAAACCAATTCCGAACTTCTACGAACATCCATGCCCGCAGTAGGATTTAAACGAACTCTAATACCAAATTGCCCTACTTGTCATTAGACTAGAAAAAAAAATGGCTTACTAACATTACAGGGGTTGTTATATTCTTTAGTATTGCATATTAACATCGTAGTCGTAATTACGGATTTGATAAGGAAAAGTATTTTAAAATTGCCTTACTTACTAAAACAGATAGAAATAAACTTTCCTTTCTTCGTAATATTCCTTTTTCGAAATCTAACTTACTTGCAGTAATACTTACAGTTCAGTTATTAATACTATCAGAATTTCCATGCTCTAAACACAAAATGAAAAGATATCAGCTTTTATTCCCTCCCTTTTTTTTTAAACAAATTTTGGTACGAACATAGGTTTAAATTTTTTACGCATAAAATCTTCATACTTTTAAATATTTAGCTAGTTTCAATCAATACAAAAAAGTCAATGAAAAAATAAAAATTTTTGAATTTTAAAAAATTATGCTCTATTTTGACGTCATAGTGAACTAATATTTAAGTACATTTGTTTCTTTCTTAAAAGCATAATAAAATATTTTTTCTCGGTAATTGCTCTTTATGAGTCCTCAAGCAGACCAGAAAAGTAAAACTCTAATTTTACTTTACAATCTCACTAAATAGAGCGAAATATCTTCTTTCTAATGATATATCACTCTACTTAATCGAATAAGCAGAAGCTTAAAAATTTTAGGTCTCTGTGTCAGTCCATAACCAGAGTGACATTTAAGGGTTTGTTTTGGAGTGCTACTGTCTACTATTTTGCAACACGAAGGCTAATAAGACCAGGACCTGCAGCTTAAAGCCGATTCCAAACGGCTACGAACATCCATGCCAAAGTAGGATTCAAACCCAAGAACTCCGGTTCCGAAGGTCAGCACTCTAATCATTCAGCCATTGTTCGGCGTGCCACTCAGGGGAATTTGTAATGTAAATAAATCATTCCAATTTCAGTTATGTTTATTCATAATCTATAAATGTATTTTTATTTTTCAACATTACATCTTTTTTGGGGGTTGGTAACGGAAATAACAGAACTGTAAATATGCAGGTAAAAAACTCAGTGACGGCAAATCATTAGGCAGTAAAAATCGACTAATCGGCAGTTAATATTAAAAACTCAAAAATATAATGGTTTAGCAATAATGCAGCAGGATTAACTAAGTAGGTTTTTGGTTTGGAACGCTACGGTCTACTGTTTTGCACACGAGGGCTAATGAGACCGGGGCCTATAGTTTAAAGCCGATTCCGAACGGCTACAAACAACCATGTCAACAGCGAGATTCGAACCCGCGAACTACGGTTCCGAAGAGCAGCGCTCTACCATTCGGCCATCGTTCGGCTTTAATTAAGTAGGAATGTTGGTAGTCTACAATATATGCTACAGGCTGTTAGGGCACAATATTTTCATTTAATGTCAAATATTGAAAACCCCAATAATGATCTCTATCTCATTGGGATTGACATTTGGTGCAATTTTCAACGTTCAACTGTCACAAATAAAGTGCATGATCATAATAAACATACGCATATTCCAATATTCCATTATCTATAACAGAAGCAAAGTATATTTAGGAACCTATCACATCCAGAGTTATTAAAAGCGGTATTCAAGGGAAAACTCTAATGAATGAGTAAACAATTTTATCTGGACCCGTGTGCCAAAAACTCTATGTTTCATTAAAAACTCTAAAATTTGGAGTATTGGATGCCGTTTCCTTCTTCAATTCGATGAGTATAACAAAATGTAAAACTTTGACTGAAATTAGAATTAATTCAAGGGTCGTGTTCAAAATTTGAAAAACAATTGGACAAAAATCGAGAAATCGATCATTAACAAATACTGAATATTATAAAAAATCCAGACACACAATAAATAGCCAAAATAAAACTGGGAATTATTTAATGATAATATAGATAATCCTCCATATAAATCAGGATTTGATTAATTAAAAGTTTATTTAACAGTGTTTATATGCATTTATAATTGTTAAATGTGTTTTGCTCAAAATATGGATTAGGTTTGTGTTCCTTTTTCTCCATATCTACGGATTATAAGGACTTGAAAATTTTATCATATAATTTTGCATGGTGTTAATAATTTTAACACAAGGATTTAAAAAATATCTTTTAAACTTTTACTTTTTTCAAGAAAAAATATCACAAAATCTGAGATTTTAAATTGACATACAGTTAAATTCTATGAAAATTAATTTTTCATATAAATACAAAACGATATGCTAAAGTGTACAAAACATACATTGCTATAAACTGTAAAAATTTCTAGTTCCTATCTTTAATAGTTTCTGAGAAAAATATATAAAATTCGTAAATTTACCCAGATAGGGCTTTCCCCGGTCCTCTTAAACGAAATTACGACTTTTGAATGCCAAATTTTTGTGAATCAAACATTCAAAGATTCCGCCATATATAATTTAATCTTCGTCTGCTGTATACTTCCCCGAACAACTTTTGTAATCTTAGTTTGATTCTTCCCTCCCCAGCCAGGACACCGGAATTTTGCATAGGTATTGTAACTAATTTGCATGACTTTTTTGCTTATTATTTGGACAAGGCACGCTTTGTGCAGGAAAGGAACATCTTTGTTATCTTACCCCATTCAGTTAGGATTAAGAGACACGAACAATTAAGTCTCAATTTCATATGCTCCGGGAACAATGATTCGCAAAATTAGCGGAAGAAATAAAGGCAGAGAAGCTAGTTCTGCTCCAGCAGCTCGAAGAACTTTTCGTGCATTGAAAGACTACTTTTAGCTGGCCTGAGGGGGGGGGGAGGGGAGATTTTCCACTTGTTCTAACCGTCACTAAATTTCGAACTGTTAAAGAACTATTTTCCTTATGCGCGTCTTCTGTGATCGGAAACAAGCTTGTTTCAATTTAATGGATATTTTATTTGTTTTTGAAAATGAAATATTGGGAGGAGTAAAATGAGTAACGCAAAATATACAAATAGACGCAAAACAAGTTCAACCAATTGCACGAGAAGCGCATATATTCACTGATATTTCCTGCCCATTATCACCAAAGCACATTCATGCGCGCATTCATGTAGTAAGAGCAGAGTGATGATTTCAAACGAACTAAAATAGTTTTCATGGTAAAATCAATTTTTAAAAACTGATAAAAATTGAAAGATTTAATTCTAATTTTACTAAGGATGTTTAAAAGAAACCCTGTAAAACGTTGACGCATTACTACGATATCATCTCACAGTGACGATACTGATCCAAATGCAAGTAATTTTGAATGAAAAGAAAAAAAATGGTCACCTGAAGTTGTATAAAGTTATTTTTCAACAGTTACAACGGGCATTCGAGCCAACATCGGGATTCGAACCTGTGGACAACAATACTAAAAGTAGTGTCCTGGCTGGTCGTGAAGAGAAGAGGACGCATTCAATAACCGAATTTTTGAAATGGATATGCATAGAATATTGTTTGTTGTTAAAATTCTTTTCGAATCATGTTTAGTTTAAAAATTTGTACATTGAATTTACATTTTTTTTCTAATAACCCGAGTCATTTCTGCCGAATATATATATATATATATATATATATATATATATATATATATATATATATATATATATATATATATATATATATATATATATATATATATATATATATATATATATATATATATATATATATATATATATATATATATATATAATATATATATATGGGTATCTTGAATCTAAACTACTATACACAGAGCAAAACAAGTACGAAATTTAAACAACTTAATAATAGGTCAGTCAATCTTCACTGACTTTTTAATCATAGGATATATATATATATATATATATATATATATATATATATATATGTGTGTGTGTGTGTGTGTGTGTGTGTGTGTGTGTGTAATATATCAGAATTATTTAACTTTAATATTTCTTTAAAAACTTCCTCTCTCTCATTCTAATTCCTTAAAATCTTTTTGCTAACCTCTAAATGTCTTAATCAAAGGAGCGCCCTCGACTTAAAATTCTATCGATACATTTCCCAAAGCTTTCTGTTTTATAGATGTAAATTTTCTGTCTATTCAACACGTTTTCCAGCTGTCGCCTGCAATTGACTCCAGGTTTTTCTGATCTTAACACTTAAATTTGCTGAGTAAGTTTCTTGTTTCTCGGGTGCACCTCTGTTCGAGCAGAGTGATTTTTATGTCTTTCTTTTGTTTGTCGTTAACTCGTAAAGATGTCCGTTTTAGCAGCTCTAAAATAAAGTTTTAATTAGACTTGTGCCGTTCTCTTCAATGTGGCTAGACTGAATCGTTCGTTATTACTGCTAGCTGAGCTGATTAGGCTTCTCATTGCCCAGTAGAGCGGGCAAGTAAAAATAATAGGGCTATAATGTCCAGCAGTTTTATATTAATTGCGTGTGTGTGTGTGTGTGTGTGTGTGCGTGCGTGCGTGCGTATGTAAGGAAAATTCTCAGGGGTTTTCAAAACTTAAATCAAGAGCTAAAAATTCCCTCGTCATTTTGCATTCCCCTTTTGAACCACTAACATAAATTGACCCCTGGGGCTACAGTTTAAGCCCTCAGAGAAGGAGCCTGACCAATTATAACCCTACATGGCCCTAGCGGACAATTTAGGAAATTTCTAAATAAGAAGGAGATACACGCTGTCGGAGGCAAATATTTTTCCCACAGATATTGACCCAGGTGTTAAGGGTCTTGTACATGCTAGCTGACTCTTCAATTTGGTCTCTCCCTTTGATGAAATGGGAATCCATCCTCTAACGTAATCCTAATAAAGGTGTTTAGTTAAAACGGTATCATTTTTATGGCCATGACTACAACCACCCATCGAGAAGTCCATCTCATTATCTATCTATCTATCTACATATATATATATATATATATATATATATATATATATATATATATATATATATATATATATATAGCCTCGTCGTAATAAATTTATTTGATATCTCATATAAACATAGTATTGTATATGTTCTATAATAGATAGAGCAAACTTGTAATGGTTTCAGCCAATTTACTAGCGAAAAAATGTCATCTCCCTGGCTCGGAAAATCATAAAATGTCGATACAATGGCAAAATTATAAGTAATAACAGTTATTGAAGAATTTGCTACATTTTATGACCATCAACTTTCGTAGAAACGGAAAGTCGTTACGAGGAAGCAAAATTTTACAAATTCCCTTTTTAGCAATTTCTAAAAAGGGAAGCTACGCATTTTAAGCCATTTAAGGCCACGGTTTTAAGTGATTAATGACCTATACGGAAATTAAAAAATATCTTTGTATCGGGAATATTCAAAAAATGATTTTAATAAAAAAAGAAATGAGTTTTTTTTTATATATTTGAGAGGGGGTCGGCTAAAATCAAGCCGTGCAATTGAAAAAGGTAAATAGATAAATCAATCAAAATCATCGATTGATTTAAAGAAATAGAAATATGTACGATGAATAACAGTTTCAGCTACGACAATAAATTCGCATGGAAGTGAAGCATGACACGAGCTTGTAATTAAGTCGCGACTCAGTTTACTTAAGAATCATTGAAAAGAATCGAACAAAACATAGAAAATTAAAGAAATCCGGAAGTCCTGAATTCGAGAAACTGCTGAAAATGCACCCTTTTTTCGCTGAAAACGAACATTCCGGCGCACTTTCTTTGTTTTAACAATTGGATTGAGGAAAGGAGAAACCCGGCGACTCTGCTACCTGCTCATTATATGGGATTTACTTATTGTGTTCCTTTTTGCTTGCCATAAAGGTCGCACACTGTCTTCATAATAGGCATTTCTTTTTCGACAAAGGGAGGGAAACGAATACTTTTTTTCTCTCTCTCGTCTGGGGAGATTGAAATTGGGTTGGGTGATCCAATTTTTGTGAAGGCAGTCAGTTTTAAATGAAAGTAGGGTGGCGAACTCAGTCTAGGAATTTGAGCTTTTGTTGAATCATTGCTGTGACAGTCATCTAAAAGGAACAAAAGATTTCACAGACGAGACGCTTAATAATCAAATTTTAGAGTAGCATCCGAGTTCAGATTCAGAGTTAGAATGAAGATGGATCTAAGCTATTTGTCAAATAATACAAACTTAGTGCCAACAAAGGTCTGTTTATTTTTCTCAGAAATATACTTTTAAACATTTTAGCTACGAATAAGATTACAGCTGTCATTAAGCGAGGTTCCTACTTCATATCTCCTGGTACCAGGCACCAAACCTGGCATTCTAGTTCAGCCCGCTAAACACTAGGTCAGGGATGGACAAATTTTTTCGGCCGCGGTCCAAAAATCGAAAGAAAATAAATTTGGCTGGCCAAGATAAATTTTTCTAAAATTTTAAAAACAATATACAAGTACCTAACGGTTTAAATACGTTAATGAGATGAAGGAAATCGCGATTTCATTTTTAAAAGTTCCTTATACTGAGATTCGAAGTGAGAAGAACTGATGCTAAATGCTCCTCCGTCAGTCTAATTCTGAAATTATTCTTTCTAAGGTTCAAAGTTGAAAACACTTGTTCACATATAAGAAGCAAATATACCGCTGATCTTCTGGGCGTGAGATAATAAATTAGGGATATAATATTTAAGTAAAGTAGAAAAGGAGATAGATAGATAATGTATAAATATATATTTCTTTTAATTTGCCTCGGACCGGCAACTAAAAATTCTATCCGCAGGCCGGATAAAACCTTCCGGCGGACTGTAGTTGGCTCATCCCTGCACTAGGCTATCTAGAGTCCAAATAAAGGGCTTGATAAAGATATTTAGGATTAAACAAAGACGATGTTTTGTACAAAGTAAAGGAAGTATTGTAAACATAAATTTTCGGGCTCAAATTTCAACGAAACTATTTCTTTTTACCATGATTGGCTTAGTTTTGATCATTACGTTTGCATGTACGCACAAGGAAAATTTATTTCTAAAACTTTAAATATCCATTTGGACCATTCCTTAACTGGTTATAACTAATTTACTTCTTGGCGCAACTTCTTGACGCTTACTTCTTGAAGACTTCTGTCTGCATGTACGTATCTCGCATAATTTAAAAAAAAAGAAAAAAAAGTCGTTATTTTGTATTTAAGACTGTTATAACTTTTAGTTGTACAACTCCCATTTTTATTGCAACAATTGAACGAAAAACTTAACATAATGTTGTTAACGCTGTGTGGCATAACTGAAAAAGTATAAGTCGTGAAATGTTGAGATTTTCTCTTTAGAACTGTTATATAACATCAATATGTGCATGTCCAGTTTTATTGCAATTTTCAATCTATAACTAAAAATCTCAATATAACGATCATTAATACCAATCTATAACAATGCAATTCCACGATATTGGTGGTTGAACGATGGCCGATTGGTTAGGGTGCTGGCCTTCGGTAACGGAGCTCGTGGGTTCGAATCTCACAGTGGCATGGATGTTCATAGCCGTTCGGAATCGGCTTTAAGCTGTAGTTCCCGGTCTCATTATCCCTCGTGTTGCAAAAAGTAGACCGTAGCACTCCAAACCAAACCAATCATGCGTGTTCTGAAAAAGCTAATTGAAGAGTGGAAACAATACTTTTTAAAAGGTCATTTTTAGAAAACTAAAATAAAAATGCTGTTTTTGCCAATGCCATTTAATGCTTTAAAAATTATTAATTGGAAATCCAGAGTTTAAGATAGGACTCCCAGGTATCTAATTCTGGAGAAGGCTAGACCCATACAGGGCTATCATGCCACTGAAGATTAGATTATGTTACATAAAGTTGTGCATCACTGATGAATCAATTTTCTAAACCCTAATGCCTTCGAACTTTCTAGAGTGATGGACAAGTTTAGGGCTTACGACCTACATAAGAAAAAATAGATTTAACAATCAAAGTCTGGAATATGAAAAAAATGCAATTATACAAGAAATGGACAAATTGGAATTTTACTGACATCAAAATTGCTGTTTTAGATGGAAAATATTTAATACATTAAGTAAAAACTAAAGATAAATTTCGATGAAATCATTAGTTTTTTTGTTCTAGTGCTAATAGCAAGACTTTAAATAAAAAATAAAAATTACTTAAGTAGAAAACATTTACATTACCTATAATATTAAAAAAAAAATTATACCATTTTCACAAAAATTACTTGCTTTGTCGAAAAGACATTTGCTTTATTTGCCAAAGTTTTACAATTTCAGTCCCAATTTATTTATACGAAATTTTAGACGTACCTTAATTTCTGTAGACTCTAGATAAATTCCTTTTCATTTCTTCGTCTACTTAATTGTATACTGACAGCGTATATATAATTTTCTTAAATTTTCAGCTAGTCGCTTTCGGTATCGCTTTTCTTTTGCTTAGTAAAAATTTGCTAAACTCTTTAAAAAAATATTAGTTTACAGTCTACAATATCTTAGGGGAAAATATTTAACGAACATGAAAAAAGGAATTCTACAGAATTTTCCCCTTATTACATTATTTTTATCAGTTAGCTAAAAAGCGTTTCGTTAGACTTTAAACGACATGATTCAAAGCGGTTTCAAGCTATCAGACTCATGCAAAAATTGATGGAACAAAAATCTACATAAAGTTGACCTAAATGTGTGCTTGTTATGTATGGTTTAATAAAATGTTAGAAAAAAACATTTCTTCTTAAAATCAATGGAAAAGCCAAAAACTGTTCTTTACTTTCATTTATTCGTTTTCTCTTGTCACATTTTGTCAAGGCGAACGTACACTGTCTTAATACAACTTTATTATTGTCGAAAGCAAAATTTCTTACTCTACAAGTAAGCAACATGTGTTGCTGCAGAGTGAAAATCATTTAATTTCTTTAAATTAACGTAAATGAACGGAACATAACCGTATTTCTTTTTTAAATAGAATACAACGAGCGGGCTTGTGGGCCTCAAACCATAAGAATGAAAAAAGTAACTTTCTTAAACTCGTATTAGTAATGTGGCTTGTTGTTATTACTTATAATTAATGTTTACAAATAAATGTTATTCTTTAGAAACTGAAGTTCATTCTACAATGTCTTTTACGCCTATTATCAGGACGTCCGGAGCAGATACAAAAGATAAGTGACCTTTTATGAAATTTTTAGATCTGCTGAACATTGTTTTATTATTCTTATAAATAGGTTTCAAATAAATGCTGTAAAAATTTAACTTGTCTCAGTTTGTCATAAAGATCCAATGCAAATTTCAATGTAAATCTTACCAATGTAAATCTTACAGTTTTGCACTGTGAGAAACGAGGCAGTGCTTGTTGGTGGAAGTTGTGAGTTGTCTTTTATGACTGAGCACTATCTTTGAATCATTAACACAGAACAACTGTGCTCTATAACTCATTGCTCTTATTAAAATGAATAATATCTTTTTATGTCAAAGTACGTTTGTGCCTATAGTGAAAATATTTATACATTCAACCCTAAACAAGGAAGAAGCAGAACCAAGCACTGATGATGTGTGCAATAAAATTCAGATTCATTTCGTTTTTATTTACTATGAACTACAAAAGCAAAGTTTTTAGTCAAAATGACTATCGTTCGAAAGGTTTTCTATCTTAACACTTGGCATGCGGGTATACTTCACCACCAACTTACGCGTGCAGCGGGCGTTTTTTCATGAATCGCGAGAAAGTTTAGATATTCAGAAAAATCGCAGTAAATTGAAAACTACTTTGTTTTTATGAATGAAACTCTTTTTTATTTTACACTTTAAGATATACTGTATGATTATTTAACAGAAAAAATATTTTTACGAAATCATAAAAATAAACGATTTTTAAAATTTTACAATGTATTCAAAAATACCTTTTCATGACAAGTACAAATAGAATATTTATTATCAATTTTGTATTGAACAATAAAAAACCAAGCTTGAAATTGACAAAACACGACTTGCACGTTCTTGAGCTTGGAATTCGACTGAAGACGAAATAACGCAACAAAAGACCAAGTAACTCGACAATCATTACTTGTGGAAAGAAAAATTGCAAAGCGTTGCATAGCAACGCAAACAACACGCATATAATGTCACACATATATATAATTATACGTATTTAGTAGATTTGTTTTGGTTAGCGGGTATCCACCACAAATCTACTAAATACGTATTTTTACGTGACCCGCGCTCCAGTGACAGAATGCAAAAAACGTAAAAATACATTGCCCGCACGCGAAGTGTTAATATATGAGAAATATCAGCGATGTTATTGGAATCTCGAGTACTGTCCGTAAATACAGGTATACACTACGCTCCCACACAGAGGGATAAAAGGTGTTTGTTACTTTTCCTACGAGTATCGCTGTACTTCTAATAGTATTCACATACTTTATTTGTAATAATTACTAGCACAAATCAAAGACCCGAAAGAAACGGGAGTGTTTTTCTGTGTCCAAACAGTGATACCCCGTTGTAGTCAGATCTAGATCAACTGATCGATTGATTGATAAAATCGTCGGCAAACAATATTGACCACACTTCTTGTTTGAATGCACTCTCAAATTAAAATACGGACCATTCGCAGAGTAATAAACATGCGTCTGCAGCACGCGGCCCGCATAATGATGTGTCGGTCGACGGAAGAACAATGATTCCTATTCATGTCTTCATCGAAACCTTCGTATAAAAGTGGCCACGCCTCTCACCATAATGGCCTCTCTCTGTTTGTATGTCACCGAGAGCTGTCAAACCCATTGTCCCCTTCCACGCACAATGCGATAACTTCTTCTGGGCCATTAGGATGGCGTGAGGGTGCTTTTGTGCAACCGACTTAATAGGATTATATGACGAAGTTTTGTGATCTAATAACGAAGGCATTTAGGTACTGACGCCGGAGACTCCTCGCTGGACTCTTAGTAGATCCTTTAAACCCGAAATGGCTTAGCATGAATGATGCATGGGCTCACGGACAGACAACAAACACCGACGATAAAGTAGATGTAACCCATTGCGCAGTACAAGCTCTTCATCCCAAAAGAATGGCGTAAAACAAACAGATCAGATCAAGAGATAGCTAGAAACAACTATGGACCGCATGAACTCGGGGCGGCATCAAACGTGGCGATGAAAATTTGCTTGATTTTTGAATCAATAGCCTTTGTGTGCAATCCGAGATTGTTCTCGAAAACTTTATCCAACTGTTATTATACGAAAAAGATGGTGCAATTCGAGCTGCTTAGTAACGACTAAATTATGTTCTCGAAATCCCAATATTTATTAAAAAATTTAATTACTGAGGCCTAAAAATTCAGTGTTACAAAGGGAGACATTTATATGACGCATTAACTATAAAGAATCTCGATGGTCCTAGGAAAAAAATATTACTAAAAGAAAAATCAGGAATAAGAAGTAATTAAGCTTTTACCACAAGGATGGACAATTTTTTACTCATGGGGGGGGGGATCAGTTCGCGTGATGGCACAAGCCACGGGGACAGACTCATGTAGAGATTGAATAAGGCATTTGAAATCAAAACTTAATAGTTAATGAACAGAAGTTTCTAAATCAGTATAAGCCCTATTCTATTGTATTACTTAACATCTATTTATGAATAAATAAAATAATTTATAATGTCGTTCATTTTTCATACATTAAATGTTTAGTTGAATTAAATTTTCCATTTCATTCATTGTTTGTTCTAAAAAAAATCCTGATTGGTAATTATATATTGTGTTTTTATAGGAAGATATCCAAAATGCAAAATATTCACATTTTCGTAAGGTGGTGGCAAGCGGCGGGTTTTTCACTCCTTTAACAAATTGATTCATCTAGAAACTTAACTCATCCCTGAAAAATTCTTTATTGTAATTAACTCCAGTTAAAGGTATTAATTCTACAGAGAAACGTATTGATTTTGTGATGAATATCAGAAAATCAATAACTTTCTGAAAATAATCCCTTTGATAATAAAACAATACACTGATTTCACTAGCCTAAATGCAAGTAATTGAAGAGCAGGTTCCCCCCCCCCCATTGCCACCAGAGTGAGAATCTCAACTATCGTAACTCAACCAAAGACTGTCAGTGGCGTAAAGCAGAAAAAAATAGATATTTTAGACATGAGGGAAGTGTAAGCTCACCCAGTGCTCTGAAGCAGGCGGAGAAATAGATTGCTCTTTTTTTTAGTTTGTTTAAATTTGTCTTTTACTTAAAAAAACCTTGCATAGATCAAAAGTAATTATTTGCATTTTAAAATATTCCGTCAATTTTATTACTATATTTTAAAACAAACTTTTCACACCTTTCTTTAAAAAGCTAAAAATTCACATGTGAAAGGAATAATCGCCTATTCTATTGCTGAATGGAATCATTTAAAGAAATCGAAGTTTTCGAATTTATAACATTAAAATAATAATCCATATAATCCCTTTTGTTCGTGTACGAGAAATATCCACTTACATGTTTCATTCAACTGTATGCACAAATTACACCTGTTTTTCATCATATTATACACTAATGCTCATAAATTAAGGATAATGAGTGTTTAGTAAACAAAACAGGATAAAGAAATATGTACTGCCATAGTACCAATAAAAATGTGGGATATGCTCCCTGAGACAGTTGATAAAGACATCTCATGTACAGAAAGATTTAACAGCATACAATTTGTATGCTGTTAATACATGGGCATAATTTGGTGGATATTCCTCATCAAATTATCTGGTATTGGGGATGACCATATCACTCATCAATAAATGGTTTCTTCATTCCCAAAGTATACCTAGAAAGATGGTTTCGGGCTAAAACTGGCCGAACAAATACGCCCCGTAGATGATAGATCATATTTAAATCGGAAGAGAATTACATCTCTTCTTCAAGTCAAAATGTCTCTTTTAGCAATAATACAGTGAAATGACGATTTGTTGAGATCTCTGTAAAGTATCCTCCTTGTGAAAACTTTTGACGCACATCGAATTTTCTTTCTATGTTGATGAATCAATTTTAACAAAATAAAATTTTACTGTTGGTGTACGTACGGTTTGTAAACTAAGAAAACACCTATTTAAAATATGCTTTTATACAAGAAGTTTCATTGCAGATGCTAAAAGTGAATTACTTTTAATACTGTCAAAGATTATTTTAGAGATAAAATTATTCCTCTTGCGAGCATTATTTCTGTTTTTACTAATGAAGCTTCTTCAATGATGAGTCGTCATCACCCGTTTGAAGAAGAAAATATCAGGTATTTTAGCTGTTCTCTGCGTGACTAAGACAAAATTTAACTGTGAAAAATCTTAACTATCATTTACATCACTCATTTGCATATGTCATCTCTGCTCAAAACAAAATTCGAAACAATACTCTCAATGGTCGGAAAACTGTAAGGAGAAAGAGGAATAATCTACTTTTTTATACACAGAGGCTTTCTGGCTTTCCATAGAGCCTGTCTTAATAAGTTCTTAATTTTTTTCGATTATGCTTGAATTTCTCAAAGAGAAGGATGTAGGTCTTAGAGAAACATAACTACAATTTAAGACCAATGTTGCTTACATGACTTATTTATTCCCAAATTTAAGTGGAGTGAATTTGCAACTTTATATCAACGAGATTTGATGAGTGCAAAATCTGCAGATAAATTTGAACGTGTACATCTTTCTTCTGGCAGAACCATTACTGGTCTTCGTAATACCTCTCCGAGGGACACCATTCTGTATGAGATGGATTACCAACCCTTAGGTTCCGGAGTAGGTGTCTCCCGGTCCCTACTTTCCTTAGGTCCTCAGTTAGAGTGATCAGCACAGAACCTCTGATTATATATGTAACAAACAACAGTCGTCACTTTAAGAGAAAAAGTCCACCTAGTCGGGTTGGGTGAAAGGTGAAGTGAACACCTCCCTCTGGCTTGCTCTGTTGGCTTCTTTTACGATCGGATCTTCTTTAGGACTGAATTATGCTGTTACTAACAGGGGCACACATTACCTGGATTATGTCTTTTGAAAATATTAATAATATTCCCGGTGATGCGTTATAGATTTACACTGATGATAAAAGGGGTGATGACACTATCGCATAACGGTGTGATGTTATTCATCCAAGGAGAAATATTAGATTAAGTAGGAGAAATAACTTCTGCTTAGTTTTTCGGAGGAACTAATATCTATTTAAATACTTTGAATTATTCTGTCAACAGGGATGCCAATACTTACATATGGATTCTAAGTAAAATCCGTAAATGTATTCAGAACTTAGATGAAAAGGGGGCGTGTAAATTTTCTTTTACTCTTTAGGGGGGAGTTAGTTTTTAAAAAAGTGAGAACCACTGCTGTAGAAGAATGATATCCCGATAGATCTTGTCAGTAATGGTTGGTCCACGTTGGATACTGAGTTCGAGGATTAGTAAAAATGCTATCCCGATCGAATATTCCATTTCGATAGTAAAGGGGGAGTTATGAGATGTTTTCTCGGTTGTAATGGGAGTTCATAGGAAGGTACGATAAAAATTCGATTTCCCTGAAAATGTAAATTAATTGGAAAACAGATGTACAGGCAATGTGTTCTCTGCAGCAGACTAAATGGCTATGGCATTGAGTTGCCGTGAGTGGAATATATCCGATACAACTGCTGGAATATAGGGTTTCACTCTCGCAAAAGTATGTACGCGATATGCTTCGAAACAGAGGTACCAGCGGTTGCCGACAGGTCGTGACAGGCCTGAAGTTGAAAAGGGCCCGATCCTTTTGGTAGTTATTACCAAATACAGGTCATCCAGCGGTATTATAAACAAGGAAGATCAGTTTTTATGACGTCGTGTCAATAACCCAAATATTGGATTAATTTTAAATTGTCTTTTAAAATATATAAATAAAGAGAATTATTATGTCAACAATAAATTCCGAATTACCATGTCCCCATGATGACATGCACTCATGTACATGGACACCTGCACTGACGAGCTTTGTAGTTCAAACTAAGTTCTTGAGAATAAATTCCTCATTTTCTCTTCTCTATACAATCATATGCCCACCGAATTTAAATGCTAAATCTGCTTTTTTCTGCAAATATAAGATGCAACGAGTTATTCCACGGTTACATTTCGAGCTTATTTAGGATTGATTTTGCGAAGGAAAGTCCAAGATTTCTATTTTTCGTAGTAAAGTATTTTATACTGTCATTTTTCTACTTTTAAAAACATTGTTTGCGGAACACGTATTAGTACATTTTCTGACGATTGATACTTGAGCATGGGTCCCGTACTAGTACGGGTTAGTGTAACAACCTGGTTTGTTTGTGGGTACAAAGATAACGGTATATACAGGAAAACGAAGACGAATGTTCTGGTCTACTACATAGATTCTGCAAAAATTTAGACAAATAAAAACTAGTTTTTACATCAGTCGATGCGGAACCACAGAACGGGAAAAAATTAAAACTATATATATTTCTATTTCTATTTGATTTTTCATATTTACGATACTATTATAAATTTATCAACTAAAAAGTATATTTTTTGTTTACAAAAACCTTATGGTTGTTATTTATATATTTCTATTTATATATTTGTTTATATATTTCAATATAAAATACAAAAAGTTAGTTAAAAAAATTAAATAATTTTCGATCTATTGAGATTTAACTGAATAACTAAATTTACGCGCAAAACGCCAGTTCCCGGTACAATACCGCTCCGAAATGTACCCGCACACAATGTGTTAATTCAATTGATTTGAGCCCTCAAAGATAGTTTAAGGTGAAAATGAAGTAAAAAATTTTCAGTAAATTCTGTAAAATTTTTTCCAGCACTCAAACTCGAATTTTCTCAAAGTTTCTAACTAAATATTTCTTATATTTTAAAGTTAAATTTGACAGGTGACTTTTTAGTACCTTGTTTTCGATCCGAATTTTTTCTTCAAAGCATTTAATGACAAAGTGCACTGTAGAATGTGAGAAATGTGTAAAATTATGTAATTCTCTTTTACAATCAGCTATTTATGATTGTTTAATCAATGAAACTAGCTCATTTTATTAAAATCACTGATGACTCAGTAAAGTAAACCAGAGAAAGCAACAATAAAATAAGAAACAGGAAGCACCGATTTAATTTGTTATCACTTATGTAATATATATGCGATAAAAAATATTTTCCCTTACTTTCAAAAGAAAAATAAATGACATTCATGACCGACTATAAATCACTAATATATTTTGAACCTGGAAAACGCGTCTACTCCCAATATATCTCATTTTATTCTTATAGGTCTATTGTTCCCACTTTTCTACCAATGTTATCTGTTTCATGAATCACAAAGAGTCATTCCCGATTGCTTTCTACCTTCATAAACTAATTTTAGAGACTTAAGATGACACTGATTGAGTCTAACCTACCGATGATCCTTGATCTTTTTTTTTTAAAAAAAATTCTTTTTTTAAAGCAATGACACTAAACTTTATCGGGGTAAATGTCGAAGGAAAAAAAAAGAGCATAACATAAATTGCGGAAGTAGGAAAGAACTTTACTAGGCTCATCAGATGATTCATCAGATAAAAGTGAAAGCTCTAAAGTAGATCCTCAAGTGAGAGTTGTCACGGTGAGAAATTTCATAATACTCCTGTTGGTACTAAGGGAACCCTAATACTGTTTTGGGTAAGCAATCTTAACACTTGGCATGCAGGTATAATTCACCGCCAACTTACGCGTGCAACGGACGTTTCTTCGTAAATATCGCCAAAGTTTAGTTATTCAGAAAAATCGCAGTAAATCGAAAACTACTTTGTTTTTATGGACGAAACTTTTTTATTTTACACTTTAACCCTTAATTTGGCTAATTCTGGCCGCTACACCGAATATGTATATTTATAACGACTATATAACATAATTGTCAGTGTTCGCCACAGCGGACATTAATTATCTCAAAAATGGAAAATGATATATTTTTTATGTTTATTTTACAGAGATCCTAATGTCTATACATACATGGGAAAATAACAGAAATTAAAAAAATATTTGAAAAACATCTTGTTTAACTAAGGGTTAATATATACTGTATGATTATTTAACAAAAAAAAAAAAAAAAAAAAAAAAAAAAAAAAAACAATATTTTTACGAAATCACAAAAATAAACGATTTTAAAAATTTTACAATGTATTCAAAAGTATTTTTTTGACAAGTACAAATAGAACTATTTATTATCAATTTTGTATTCAACAATAAAAAACCAAGTTTCAAATTGACAAAACATGACTTCCACATTCTGGAGCTAGGAATTCGATAGAAGACGAAATAACGCAACAAAAGACCGAGTAACTCGACAATCATAACTTGTGGAAAGAAAAAATGCAAAGCGTTGCATAGCAACGCAAACAACACGTATATAATGTCACACATACATATAATTATACGTATTTAGTAGATTTGTGGTGGTTAGCGGATATCTACCACAAATCTAGTAAATACGTATTTTTACGCGATCCGCGCTCCATTGACAGACTGCGAAAAACGTAAAAATACGTTGCCTGGTCGAAGTGTTAAGAAAACAGCTAAGAAAGGGCTATAATAGCAATCACTATTGTTATATTTTTCACTAAATAAAAAACAACATTAGTAGAATTTAAAAAAAAATATAAGTTTTTTTTAGTTAAAATGTTTTTTTTTTAAATTAACACTAAGGGTATCCTCATATTGCAGTAATCCTTAAAAGTTAAGACGCTATATTCAAAGTCCTCGAAATTTGTAACAACTAGAGTAGTTAAACTATTTACCGTAGACACGTGCATTTATTAACAATAAAGAATCGTTTAATAAATGAGTAGAAATTTCAAAATGGAAAAATAATTCAGCAAGATTATTTTTGATTTAAGTCAACTGATTATTAATTTTAAATTCATATTATCTTTTTAGAAATAAAAAGGGATGTGTCATGAGTATGAAGTGAAAGTTTTAAAGCAATTGCTTAACAATGTAAAGTCACGGGATCCTCTGGTAGCGTGTGGGTCACACGACGTATAGCTTATAACAATAACAACTTTTATTCTTAAATAAATATGAAGCTATTTACAAATTTTCCGAATGGAAATCACAGGGCTCTGGTGACTGGTACGGACCCAAAAGTCCCAGGTTCGAGGCGAAATTAAATAGCAATCTGCGGTCAGATGCCCGACAGATATCGGTTGTACAGGGGTACAATTTGGACTCCTTGAGTCCCACACAAAACTGGAGAATGGCTCTCCGAAAAAAAAAACATATTCTGTTGTTTCCTTCTCTCGTCTCCTCTTTTTTTCTCGTAGTCAATCTTCCTCCGGTGAAAACTCGAGCCACATGACGTCACCTTTCTCCTCTTCCCATTGGCTTTTCCTTTCCGCGTCGCCGTCCTGGCAGTCTACGATTGGTCCTTTCGTTGGCGCCTGACAGTCTGACATTTCCGCGTCGTGTCCAACCTTCTAATCACCTCGGACACCGCAAGGCGTGTCGAATCGAAAACCCTTTGTAGTTTAGTGTCAAAAATCCAGACAGGATGTCGCCTTGGCCTGGGTTTTAACCAAACCTCTTTGTGAAACCAATGGGGTGTAGCGACTTCTAACAACTATTTTCTGACAGTCGCTTAAAATAATTCCCGTAAAGTTCAACAACTAAATGATACAATGTCACGAGATAAAACCCATTTGTAAATACACATAAACAGTGTTTTATTTAGAATTAAAATTTTATCCATAAACCTGTTATAATATATCATAAACTTTAATAATAAAATTGTAATATTTTTCCGAAATCCACAATAGGATTGTAGAATCTTAAATAAGCTATAAATTACTTTAATTCTAATTCATCACATTTTCCTTTTCAAACCTGCTTACATCGCAGCATTTCCTTTCATTCTAGGACCATTTCTACCGTTAATTATGCTAAATGAGAAATTTATTTTGAGAAACTCAAATAGTGATGTTTCTTCTAACAGAAAATTTTACTCTAAAATCTACATCAAGGTTACTGGTTGTCCGCATCCATTATTAGGTTTTTAACAATTTTCTAAAATGTTTAAGAAATTGCAGTTTATAATGGAGAAAGATTTGTTTTTTCTTAAACAATAATTTGATATAACAAATTGCTGTATATAAATATTTTTTCTAATTTGGGGCCATTTGATTTTTTTTTTATACAATGCCGCGGAATTGTTTATCATTTTTTTTATATTAAACGCCCTATAAGCGGCCAATATTATTTATTATAATTGGTTTGGTTTGGTTTGGAGTACTACGGTCTATTTTTTGCAACACGAGGGATAATGAGACCGGAACCTACAGTTTAAAGCCGATTCCGAACGGCTACGAACATCCCTGCCACTGTGGGATTCGAACCCACGAGGTCCGGTACCGAAGGACAGCACCCTAACCAATCGGCCATCGTTCAGCCAATTTCTTATGAAGGGATAACATAAATAAGTCTTGTTTTCTCCAGAAATCAAACCTAAGGCTTACCTCTACAGGTTTAGTGATATATAAACTGCAATTATAATTTCCTTCTCCTGAGCGTTGCTGAACGATGGCCGAATGGTAGAGCGCTGCTCTTCGGAGTTCGTGGTTTCGAATCCCGATGCTGGCATGGATGTTCGTAACCGTTCGTAACCGGCTTTAACACATTGTGTGTGGGTACATTGCACAGCGTAATTGTAACGGGAGCGAGCTTTTTGAGCTCAAATTTAGTTATTCAGTTATATCTCAATATATCGAAAATTATTTAATTTTTTAACCCACTTTTTGTATTTTATATTGAAATATATAAACAAATATATAAATAGACAAATAAACAAATATATAATTGCAAATATATATATATATATAATATATATATAAATATACATGTATATAATATTATATTCGCAAGGATAAATAAAAAGTTAATTTTAAATTTAAATTGATTTTTTTAATCAACCTTCTCGTTCTGTGTTATCGACTGATGTAAAAACTAGTTTTTATTTGTCTAAATTTTTCCAGAATTTATATCGTAGACAAGAACATTCGGCTTCGTTTTCCTGTATATACCGTTATTTTTGTACCCACAAACAAACCATGTTGTTACACTAACCGATACTAGTACGTGACCCGCATTCAAGTATCAATCGTCAGAAAACGTACTAGTACGTGTCCCACATACAATGTGTTAAACAGTAGGTCCCGGTTTCATTATCCCTCATATTTAATGCAAACACTGTGTGCCGTAACTTACTATAAAACGTGTCACTCCCAAAATAAAAGTTAATCAAAATAAAAAAAAGTATAAATAAACGAATGTTTTTATACGAACATTATTATCTTTACAGCTGTAAAGAATAAACAAATTTTATTCTAGACCCTATTGAAATTTCCACTTGCTTTGATCCCCACATCCTCATGGCTACCTGAGTTCTTATTCGACTCGATCCAAATCAGAACCGTTTTGAAATCTTTTTCCACGTCCAAAGCTACCTTAATGATATAAAGCATAAACAAGCAGAAAACCCTTTATCTACACGACGGAAGTTCAGAAGATAATTGACTTTGAACTTCTTCAAGTTCTGCATAATAGTTCTACGCTCTGTGCGTGGGACGGGGAACAACGGGGTAAAGAAACGTCAATCAGAGAATTATATAGAATAAGATTTTCCTAGATTGATCTGTGCTCTCGTTGTTTTGAAAATTGAAAAAACAAATAACTAAATCTGTAGGTTAGATTATAAATACCTTTAGATGACTTTCTTTTATGCTCTTTGATATCTTTCTCTTATTGGCCTATGTATATTAATCTACGTACTTTTATGTGTAGTCAGTCAAAATAGTTAGTTCAAGATTGTTAAACATTATATAAGTCTATAACAATCCAAGTTAAACAATGTATAAGTCATTTAGCATAAAAACTTTTGTTTAGGAAAAACATGCACTTAAAATTTACCCTTAATGTTACAATATTAATAAACAACGTTGTCGACGCGGACTAAAAACAAATACACAAATGTAGACAAGAATAACATTTGTCTTTAAAAATTATTTTTAATGATCAGAATGTCAGCAGCCACGTGCGACCATCTTTTCATTTTCAACAAAAATAGTGTTGCCACAAAAATGCAACTAAATTAAACTACAAAACAAAACATAGCACACTGAGCATAATATATCACAGTACAAAATGTAAAACATCGAGTTCGAAGATAAACAACAAAACAATATATAAAACATTAATAAATGATTCAAACAAATAAAGCTCTGCAAAATTATTAAATTAAGTAATAACTCCTTCAATTAAGATTTTTTTTCATGCAAGGTGTAATCGAAAAAGCCTGATATAAATATCGAAAATAATTTGCATATCAACCCGATTTCAGGTCGAATAATCACAGCTAAGTTTATCATGAAGACAGTTGCTTTTATTTGCATTTAAATAACTGAAGTATTAAACCATTTCAAGCGTCATATTATGAAGGGGGAGGATGAAATTGGTCTAGCTATAAGGTGCTTGATAAAACTGCTAAACGAAGGCAAATCTCTTCGGTAAAATTGTCGGAAAACCTTCAATTAACATGCGATACAGAAATCTCTGGATGCGGGAAATCTTAGAGTAGGAGAGATGTTGTTGACAAAAGAAATTGTCAGTTATAGAAGAAAGAAAAAATAATCAGAAACATCAAAGCAAATCCCAAACTTCCTGCTCCAATATCATAGAAGAACTGATGCAACTTGCAATAAAAGAGTTTGCATAGAAAAGGTTTTTAAAAATTCTGGTACATTTCGATACTTAGCTGACTCAGTTCTGGAAAAAATGGTTAGATGAAAGCCAATTTACTATTTTAAAATTATTAAAAGAAACTTCCATATTAAATTTGCATATTGAAGATAAATTTACAAGTGTGGGGAGGTGTTGGTCTGATACTCCCACGGAACTGTGCAGCAGGTAAAAAAAAATTCAGAGCTTAAAACGAACAAGCATTTTATTAAGGAAAAAAAAACAGATCAAACTTTAACACATCTCGTTATATACACAACGCATTAGACTGCAAGAGAATAAAACGAATTTTTCTGTCGCCGTTGCCACAACATTTATTCTACAAAAAATAAATGAATAATTAACTAGAACAGTTTGCATAAAAAACTTGAAATTAGGATTAAAGTTAAGTTAGGATTAAAGTTAATCGGAGTGCATCTTTGTCGGCACCATAGTATTCCCCATCGCAGTTAGAAAGTCCGGATTCAGGGAACGAAACGAAAGACTGGCTTGGAACGCCTGTCATAGCGAGTCTGAGTCACGACATCCGGGCAGTTACTAAGGGCAGTCTTGTACTTGGTTTGGTCCGAAGAAAAAGTCTCTGAATCGAGGTAGGCCGGCTTGAGTCTATCCACTGAAACTGTGTTCTCCTTACCGTCCATCGAAACTTAAAAACTTTATCAGTCCTGGAAATAACTTTAAAAGGTCCAGAATATGGTTGCTCTAAAGATTTGCGCAGTTTGTCTACTCTAAGGAAGACGTAACTGGAAGAGAAAAGATCTTTATTCACGAAATTTGAAATTAGGATTAAAGTTAAGTTAGGATTAAAGTTAATCGGAGTGCATCTTTATCAGTACCACACAAGCAAGAAATATATTGTAAATTTAAAACCTAAATTAAAGACGACTTCAGCCATACCCCCAATCCTCAGACCTTAATCAAATCGAACTTCTGTGGGAACAACTTGAAAAAAAAATACATAAATTTAATCGAATCAAATCCATTTAATATTCAGAATAAAAGAATGGGCAAAATTTACTCAACCTGCCAACGAAATGCTTATTGATTTAATGAATAAAAGTTAATGGACTATAACCAAGCGTAAAGGTTATGCTACTAAGTAATTGTTTTTAATAACAATGCATATATATTGTACAACGTGGATGGACGATGGACGATATAGTGAAATATCGTTATAACGTGCTGCATCGTGGCATAGATCACCAAGTTTTCAGTTCGTCGATATATCACGATGTAGACTGGACGCCGGCATAGCTAAATCGATTTAAGCTTCTATGCCGATCACCGATGTGAAATACTCTTTCCAATAGCCGTTACTAACAACGCATGCGAAACGTAACTTAATAGCCCGATTTTTTTTTTCTTGCTGCGGACACAAGCAGAGGTACTTGTAAATTTGGTACAAAATAAAAATCATATTCAGGCCTTTTATTTCACTATCATCCTTTAAGTGCACGTTGCATAAAATTTAAATGTTTAGCTAGTTTATATTTCATATTGAATAGTTTGGAACTATTTTTTAACTATTAAATTTCTGTTGAAGTAAAATACTTTTGGAAAACAATTTTCTAAAATGTTTCTATTTTGGGATATTGTATAATGATATAGCATCAATTAACTTTAGAAAAAATCAAAATTTATTTTATATATTGATATATCGTTAAATCGCAAAATAAAAGTGGTTTTATCTCCCAATGTAAGATTTCCAACATCACCCAATCCTATTGCACAGGTGTACGTAAACTTTAAAAAAAAAAAAAAAAAAAAAAAAAAAACATTTTACATTTTTATGTAAAAGAATCGCGGTAGCTCAGTCGGCAAATACATTGCTCACATAACGGAAGGATTACAAAATCGAATCTCGTGTCGTCCAAAAGACCAGCCTTTTTTTGAAAAAAAAAAAAAAAAAACCCTCGGTGGAAAAAAACAGCCTTTTCTAAGGATTAGGCTTTGAAATGTTTACCACGAAACAGTTCACTCCGCAACAGTAAAACAAAAAAAAAAAAATAATAATAAAAAAAAAAAAAAAGAAAAGAAAGAGAGAATATAGTCATGATTATCATTTAAAAATGTCCATAGTTTAAAAAATTAAAACAAAACCCTGGAAGAATTTAGTATTATTCTTGCCGTTAATGTTAAATAAGAGAAAAAGATTTAAACTAGCAATAAAAGGTTTAAAAAGAAAACAAAAACTAAAACGAAGCCCTTAATTTGGTGATGTTGATTGGGTTCCAAGATAATATTAGAAACAAGTTGCTTTTACATAATTAAACTTGCAGATAGGGGGGGGGTCTCCAAGCATGGGTCCAGCCCGGAAGTGATATGAAACACACACTTGACTGTACAGATATCTGAGTTTGTGCTATTATGTACAAAAAAGAGCGTTACAAGCATCTTGAATAACATTTGCATTTAAATTGTAACGAGAGAAAGGAACAAAAATTAACAACAAAATGAAAGCTTTGTTACCTTAAGAAATCCTTTATAGAAAGTCAAGCTATTATTACTTGAGCTTTAAAAACTAAATTAATATTTAATAATTACATAAAAACTATTTACAGTACAAAAAAAAGGGCTTTATCAATTAGCTGGTGCAAGTGATTAGTTCACAGATTTCAATCATTCAGGAGATTAGTTTCTGTGCTTTACTGCGCAGGACTTTGTATGTAGAAGTTGGAACCACTTAGATTCCGCTCCTATCGAAGGCTCTTTAAGATCAGCCGTGTTTATTAATGGCGGCTGGGGCCTGAAAATAGGCTCATGGCCATAATGTGCTCCAAGTATCCTGCCAAGCCTGGGAGTCTTCTGTATGGCCCCTGCCTCTAATTTACGAGAACCCACTTTGTTTGTATCGGCTTAAGGATTAATTCTGGCCGCTTAAGTGGTGCTCCCTTAATAAAAGGGACTATAAATATCTGCGGCTTGGTAGTGGCGAAGGCTGTTAAGACAAGTTCCGCAGCATTGGAAGTAATATTTATGTAACAAGTTATTCTATAAATTTGTCATTTTAAAGCATGTGTGGTGAAGAGACTAACATAATAGAATAAAACTCTAAGACCAAAAAATACTTTCTTTTATATTGTTTAACAAAGTTTTCCTCGCCGTTCATATATTTTTGTAAGTGATGGTATGCGTAACGATACATGTAAAGTACCAATTATAACTGCTTACATCCAAAAAAGTCTTTATTATTGTTATTTTTTTTAGAAACATGACAACTAGTTTGACCGAACACCGCTACTTAAAGCTGATTCCAACGGATAGAAATATTCCTGCCAGCAATGGGATTCGATCCCAAGGATTCTGTTACCGATAAATAGTGCCCTACTTATTCAACCATCTTACTTTCTTCGAAACGATCGACATTTTAGCTAATCAAACTAATTTTAATAATAATTCATGATCTGTAGTCGGCAGAATAACTAAAATCAGAAATGCCAAAAATAAATCTACTATCATTAAAATTATAAATAAATAAAATAACAGTACAGACTAACGTTTGAAGAATGCAATTTTCCTTATATTTTCTGAAACAGGGGAAAAATGAATGGAATTTACGTCCTTATTCATCTAAAATCAAGAATACATTGTTTACTTTTTCATTGTTTCTACCACAAAACAAATAACCGGGACCGTGACTTTTGATCAAGTAATATCTTTTTAAGTTCACGAACTTTTGATACGAACCTCTTGCGTTGAATGCTTTCTTTTGTCTTAAGTAACTGCTGCGCAAAATTTAAACGAGATGTTGGAAGAACGTGATCTACTTAGTTACGTATCATTCATACGTGTATTATCTCATAAATGCCATAATTCGGAAAAAAAAGGTCAGGATCTTACAACTGGGTGGGCCACAATGCTTGTTTCGTAATTGACATTGCGTAGTGCTGGCTGTTTGTCTTAAATTGACCGATTGTCATTAAGCAGAGTCCTTCATTGTCCCTCAGATGGGTATTTGCATGACTCTTAAGCTACTCGCATTAACCTCGTAAGACGAACGAAAGGGTTTACATAAGTTGGTTAATGTATCGCAAATTATCAGTTAAATAAACCATTTAAAACTCCTACACGTGTGTGTGTGCCTGCGCCAGGAATAGGCATACACAAGTAATTTAAGTTGTTGCGAGAATTCCATTGATTCTATATAAACTAACGCAATAAAACAATCTCGCAGAACTTATTAGGTCCGAATAAACATTCCGCTATCTAGGCAGTCACGAGATACTTCTAATGCTTAGAGGACTTGACTTGAACTTTGTGAAGTTGAGTGTACCTCAGAGGAAGTCAAGGAGGAGTGAAAACCGAACATGGAATGAAGTGGAATCACTTCTACTGGGATATATAACACCTTTTTAATCTAATTTTTGCCATATTTTAGTGTTAATAAAGCAAGAAGTAATTTTGATCGACTAATCAAGGTTCTTAAGGGAAATTTATATCATTTTAATAAGAATATCTATATATCTCCCTCTCTCTCTCTCTCATATATATATATATATATATATATATATATATGTATATATATTATTATATTATAATATATATATATATATATATATATATATATATGTATATATATATGTATATATGTTTATATGTATATATATATGTATATATAATATATATATATATATATATATATATATATATATCCATCTCTGTCTCTCCCCCTCTCTCTCTTTTCTCTCTCTCTCTCTATATATATATATATATATATATATATATATATATATACTTTATCTCTCTCTTATATATATATATATATATATATATATATATATATATATCCATTTTACTCTCTCTCTCTCTCTCTCTCTCTCTAAAGGATGCCCTGGGCGGAGGGCAAGGCTGGCGACTACCTAAGGCTGCAAAACTGCTTTAGTTATAACAGAAAATAAACTATACAAAAAAAATATATGTTAATTCAGCGGCTCCCAAACTGTGCGCTGCTAGGCGATCCTGATCTCCCTTGACAGAGCAACAAGACTTACGACCATATTTTCCATTGTATTTTTATTAATATTCTATGATTCCTTAAGTCTTTATGAAAAGAATTTAATTAAACTCTTGCTACAATAACCCGACAACAGAATGTGGTTGCTCAGATTTAACGGAGTTCAAGCAAAACGGATTAATCTAACTATAAGTACAAAAACTTAAGAATCCTCATTCCCCTTGCATCATCGTAGCTATGCAAAGCTGGAATTTTAGATATCGCTGCAATAAAGACTAAATATCGTTCGAAATTCGATGTAGAGTAAAAATGGAGAGTATTAAATAGAACTATCCGCTATTTGAAAAAATGATTATTGATTTTCTAATACTGACATTCTAACTTGCCATTAAAAGTATTTTAATTTGTATATTTTCTTGTTAATTAATACTATTTTTCTTTTCCACTAAAATGATTTCACTTCTGTGCTTGATTAACTTAGCAGAAATATTACAATTGGGGCACCTTTAAAAAATAAACTAATCAAGTCCGCGTACTGAATGTTTGGGAACTCCGTATATTACGTGATTCTAGAAAATAAAAATTTTATATTTTAAAATTTAATCTCGCCTAAGTTATTTCTTAAATTTAATCTTGGAAATTTTTCGAGTTTGCACCTGGCAACAAAAACGCTAGGGATGGAACTGTGTCTCCCACGTAGAGAGTGTCAAAAACAATTTTTATATTTCAACATTTGAAAATGTTGTTTGTTTTTCACTCATGAAAATAAGAATTCGGCTCAGGATACATGGCAAATAAATCGGACATGGGAGATCCTTGGGAGAAGTGGGGGTCCAGCTGGAATATCGCTATCAAGAACGGAGCCCAGTACTGATTTTCATGCCGCTCCCTCACACTTTCACATTCCAAAATCAATATTTCCAAATTTTGCATGTGCCGGGATGTTATGAAATTAGATTATATAACTTAAACTTTTAAATTTTACCTTGAACATATTTATTAATAATTTTGAAAAACAGCTCCCCGACGCCCAAAAATTCCAGGCCCAGGTACTTAGGGAGTGGTATCCCTCCCCTCCTGGAATCGGCAACCATGGAGACTGGACACGTGCGTCGAATTATCCGCCTTAAATCAGGCCCTGATAACGAAACCTTGATGATTTGGTGTAGAAAAGAAAATGGCCAATCTCGCATGAACTCCTTTTTCAGGAGTGGCGCTCTCAGTCGCACACCAGCCTCTTATCCCCCAATCTAAGAAAGACCCCACTTTAGCCTCTTTAATCGGGCGATAAGAAGTCCACGAAACGTAAACAGTCTGATTTTGTGTATGAAAATGCGCTATTTCCCCGTTATCTGGAAAACTAGGCTGAACCGTCATTTTCCCTTGCATGCAGAGTAGAAAGCAGAAGGTTTAGATTCATTACGAAAACATTATTCTATGAAGCGCTACAAGTAAGTCGATTTACATGTGTCATTAAAGTGGTTTAATTTTTAAATTTTGATTGGTTTAAACACGGAAAGATGGAAGTAGGATTTATAACGAGTATTTTCTTGAGTTCATGGTTTCCTGCAAAGACGAACTGTCTCATTTAACATAAAAATTGGGAAAATGTGAGAAAATGTCAGTCATGAGATATGAGGAGGGGGAGCCACAAGTTAGAGTAAAGAGTAGAAGAAGAGTAAATAAACCACAAAAAAAGATTCAAAAGTTTATATCTTGAATACAAAAACAAACCATCATTCATTCGTCAAGTTCCTCTTTACAAGTAAAACTGAGTTTCAAACTCAATTTAGTTGAAATTATTTCAATTAAATATTTAGCTTCGTTTCTTTTTTACATTAGTGTAAGTATTACATAACGTTGTAAACTATTACAGTATGTATCGGGAAAATTCGTGAGATGAGAGGATTTTATAATTTATCAGAATCTCCTTTTCAACCTGTTTTAAGGAGACTGTGAGCATTAGAAGATTTTTGTAAATTATTAACTTTGGAAATTTCTTTCAATTTTTATTGAAACTTATATGTTTTTTAATTTAACTAAAAGATTGATTCATTTTTAAAAATGTAGTTTTGTAATCACTTAAATTTAAATTATTAACAACTATATTACAAATAAAATTATGCGGACCATACTAAAATATCTTTCTCAAAATTGTATTATATCAAATATTTTAAAGTTTTATTAAAATTGAAACAGGCTTTAATATCTTACAATAATTTGTATTTGTTGTAATGTACTTACAACACTAACACCAGTGCATTGTCCGTTCTTAAAGGGGAAACACAGTAAAAAGACGGTACCTTATATTTGAACTATAACATTTATTATGTACACTAATTATTTACAAACATTATTTCTTGATTAATATCTATATATAACATTCATTACTCGACGTTTATCATTACAACAATTCATTAATTTCTTTTTGTTTTTATGCGTTATTCCTTAATTCCGAGACCCAAGGTAATGATTTATGAATAAGATCAAGTTTACCTCCAGTAATTACAGGGGAGCAGGCTGTACAGAATAAACTTCGGGCGTAATAGGCGTCGGTACTGGCATAAAGGCCGTTATTTTTGCTGTACGTCTATGCTGGCATACGGGTTCGGGAATCGATTGATGGTCCGGGATCTCCCTGGATGTTCAGCAGCTCCTCAATCCCGACTTCGACTCCTTTTTCTTCATTCTCTTTCAAAACTCATCACCTCGGTTTAACGCCCCTTTTCTTTCTTTGCCAATCGCTTGTTGGTGAAATTTTCCCACATCTGCACCCCCGGGCGTGCAGGTGGGCTCATTAAAATAGCCCCTTTTGTTAAAGCTGACATTTTTTAGACCCTGCCCCCATAACTCGCTGTTACATCTCTGTGAGAGCTTGACCGTTACGCTTGTGCCATTCCGTGATCTATAACTCCACCGCAGGGGTCCCTAAAACTCGAAGTCAACAGTTGCATCTAAATTCTTATTGGAAATTTCTTCCACAGCTGTGTATCGTGGGCCACAGCTGTGTATCGTTCCACAGCTGACCATCGTGGGAAAGTACCTCGGTACAGTATTATTATGAATTTAAAGATTTATGATCTATCGAAATAGTTACGCTCTCAAAATGCGGAGATTTCTTTCGAAAGTATAAGACCTCAACTGTTGTGCCTCAAATAAATGTGCCTGCTCTAACTTCTGAGTTGCTACTATAGTAACCAATAATTAGGAAAACAAGAAACGTTACCTTGAACTGCCTATTAAAAATACACTATAGTGAGGTAGATAGAAATCTTACGAAATAAAGCTACTTCGGTGGAGAATTTCTGGTAGCTGTAACTTCCTGGTGATATCCCGCAGGTCAAAGAAGAGAACGAAAAAAAATTTTTTTTATCTGTTTATATTAAACTATCATCCAAAGACAAGATGCGAAGTTTCACATTTTTATTATTGCACTTATCTATTTTAGAGGCTATAAATTTTTAAGAAACTTAACTACTCAGACCAAAAGCTGGGCTCCAAGAGGCTTATTTTAAATATAAACAATTTTTTTAAATTTGAATTAGATAAAAAAAAAGAAGTATATGCTATTAAGTAAAAATTTTGATGTTACTAATTTAGTTACAGTTCAGTGTACATGTGTACAAATTTACATAACTAAGTCCGTAACTATTAAACGCTTTTCAACGTACACTGTCCCTTTAACAGAGGGAAGGAGGTCTAGTGTACTATGTGAGTCAATCTTTATAATTCTTATACCAACTTAATAAGTAGAACAAGGAAATGACAACAAATCCTTACTAAAGAAAGATTTCGTGATTTGGTTTGGTTCGCTAGGATCTAGTTTTTACAACACAATGAAACCGGGACCCACTGCTCAAAGCCGATTTCGAAAGACTACGAACATCCATGCCACAGTGGGATTCGAACCCACTGTCCGGTACCAAAGATCAGTGCCTTACGTTCGGCCATAGTTCAAAATAAATATTTAAGGAATCATCATATCAGTCTTACATATTGAATATTTTATTCCAGGGGTCATGGTTACTAAATATTTTGCTCGAAATCTTAAGACTTCTATAAATTTTAATTAGCTTTTGTAAATGAATATATATATGGTTTGGTTTACGGCGTTAAGGTCAACTTTTTTTTTGCTACACGAGGGGTAATGAAATTGGGACCTATTGCTTAAAGCCGATTTTGAACGGCTACGAACATTTATGTCAATAGAGAGATTCAAACATTAGACCTTCGGTAGAGCACCCCACCCATATTCGGCCAATATATATATATATATATATATATATATATATATATATATATATATATATATATATATATATATATATATATATATATATATATATATATATATATATATATATATATAATATATATATATATATATATATATATATATATAATATATATATGTGTGTGTGTGTGTGTGAATATACATAGATATTAGTAGACATATGAGTATGTATGTATACATATATATGCATATTATATATATAAATACAGGATTTTGCTTAGCTGTTTTGTTTTTAGAGGCAACATTTTATTAAATCTACTTTTCTTTAAACAAGAAAAAAATTTACGATTTTGCTGGATTTTCTTATGTGATAACTTTTTTTGCTGAAAATATTTCAATTTTCTCGGGAAAAAAGAAAAACTAATTTGTATTGTAAAACTTGCTGACTGAATATACGTAAAATCGTTATATTAAATATATAAACTATTATCTATTACAGTATTCTTAAAAACGGTTAGTAGAGAGCCTTTAAGCAAAAATTAATGACAATTTTATTAGAATACTTATGAGCATAAAAATTTTTAATGCATAATATATTGCCTTTATGAAAGTTTAGTGATGCAATTCTTCTAACCGAATAATAGAATTTTGCTTCATATAAAACGTACCTTATTAAAAAGAGTAAACTTTTAATACGTATAAACTAATAAAATCTACTTTTAGTTCCTTTCGACTTTCTCACTTGTTAGAAAAAATAATATGTTCTAAATCACAACAATAAATCTTCGTTAGTATCTTGTAATAACTGTTTTCAAAGCACTATGCATTTTACCAAGATGTTACCTTATAGGCAGTATTTTGTTTTGTTTATCAGCATGCATAGTAACGTTTTAGTAACGTTTTGGTGCGCTACAGTCTACTTTTTGCAACACGAGGTCTAATGAGACCGGGACCTACTGCTTAAAGCCGATTCCGAACGGCTACAAACATACATGCCATAGTGGGAATTGAACCCACGAATTCCGGTTCCGAAGGCCAGCACTCTAACCATTCGGCCATCGTTCGGCCTTCAGCATGCATAATTCTTCTTTAGAAATTGTACGAACTGCGAACAACAACGGGATGTTAAGATAACAAGAATTTAGCCAAAGGATAGGATCCTATGCCGATAGGTCTTTTCTTTCATTTTATGTAGCATCCACGCTATGACCAAATGTCCACCACTCCAGTACTGGTCCTGATGGCGACCTTGGATGATACTTCACGGATTCCATCCACACACTGGTCCACTAAATGAGAAGAGCGTGTGGATGCGTCCATAAATTTTACTGTGCACTTGTGTAGCTCATGCTGGCTGTCTTTGATATTGGGAGAAAAACAGCTTCCGAAACCATCTCTGCCAAGACCATTTAATCGTCTGCCATCGTCGAACTCTAAGCCATACTCCCTCCAGACTGTAGTAATGGCTTGCAATGGACCATAGTGTGGAAGTGTCTTTAAAGGCTCCTCTACACTACGTCCACTGCAAACCATTACCACTGTCAGCCTGCATGCGCTGCCAAAGTTATACTTTATAGACGCATCCACATGATCTGCTCATTTAGTGGCCCACTGTGTGAATGCAACCCTTGAGCCATCGTCCAAGACCGCCATCAGGGCCAGTACTGCAGTGGTAAACAATTGGCCATAATGGGGATGAGGCATTTTACATAAATGTTCATTTTAATTGGTTAGCTACAAATCAAACAGAAATATATAAGAAGCTTCTCTGTGTAACATATTAATGTATCATTTAGGATACATTAATATATTAATATAGATGATTAATAAATGACGATATCGTATTTTTGTCGCAAACTACAAACAGTTCAAAATCGTTTCGTATACGACTTGAAATTTTCGTTCATTTTTCTTTCGATTATTCTGAAAGTGTGCTTTTTGGTCTTAAGAAATATTTTTTTCAGTTAAACTTAGCTAGTAAAAATGTATTACAATGTTTCAATAGTTTAATAATTTTGAAATAATTTTTAAATTTAGTGCTAAAATAATTTTTAAAATGCAAAAATTTGTCAAAAGTGTAGACGGCAAAAATTTACTTTTGAATTTTACCTTAATTGTTCAGTAGTTAACTTATACACCCAAAATTTTTTACATCCAGAAAAGCATGCAGAATAATAAAAATAACTAGCAGGGTATTTAGAAATGTTTTTCTTTTTTCTCTGTATTGTTAGCCTGTTGGAACCAGAGTTAAAGTCGGGAGCGTAATATTTTTTTGAAACTTCTCAAAAAAAAAAAAAAAAAAAAAAAAAAAGGCGATGCTTCATCAATGCTCTGATTAGCTTTGATTTAAAATTAAAATCAGATTTCAGCCCATTCCCCTGTTTACTATTTCTTAATCATGAATAGAAAGGAATAGCGTCACAATGTGAATGCAATACAAAGGATGCCGACCGGGAGTGCCTGCGCGGTTTACTAATTGCTCGCGCGCTCCAAATCAAATTGGAACGTTCGAGAACGCATTGTTTGCTATGGTGCAATTCTTACTTAACGGACACCGATATTTCCTTGGAATGCTGATGACTTGCCGAAAAGAAATTCGACAGAGAACGGAATCAAACATTATTTGGGCTTCACTGAATAAGTTTTTCAAGAATATTTTTAGCCTTGAAAATGGATAAGTGGAAAGTTAGCCTATATATCGCTCATATAGAGACATATTTATTCATCTTTTACTAGTTTCCTTATAAAAAATATACACAAACAAATAATGATTAACTGTTTCCTTTTTCCTTATGGTCAGTCTTTTTAAAACAGCCTTTAGAATAATTTTTTCAATCTGTAGTCCGGCAATTCCCTTCCCAGCAATTGACTGGAGAACGGTTCTAGAATTGTGTAGTCTGTCCCAAATATTAACGAAACACCGAAACTGTAGCTAATAGTTTCTACTTTAGCGGATACTCATGGCATCGTCTGGTTTCGAACGTAACTTTTGTTCTAAAACTCTGTTCAATCTAATACATTAACGACTAGCTTTATTATTGAAGGGTGACTAACAAAAGAGTGTGTAGAATTTTTATCTCTCTTGTAACCATCCATCCTTTATAGTGAATATAGATGGTAACCCTATAAATAACCTCAAATTTTCAAGTATTTGTGATATATATATATATATATATATATATATATATATATATATATATATATATATATATATATACATATATATATATAACTGCTTCGAGATCTTATGTGTTTCACCTTCTGACATACGTTTCCTTTTCAGCAGGTTTTTTTATTACATCTTAACAAAACAGAACAAATTATATGCCTTGAAAAATTTTCACTGTGTTTACATGCGGTACTAAAAATCAATCTGTTATTTCACAATTTTTCTTTTATTTTACAATATTAATTATAATCTGCCCTCAAATGTAAGTTTCAAGTCTTAAAAATAAACTTATTTGAATTTTTTTAATAAACAAATATACTCTCAGAAATCTATACACTTAGATGTAGGATATTAAATATATATTCGCAGCAGTGATTCAGACGTTAATAGGTAATAGGATGGCTTTGAGTGCTATGGCCTAATTTGTTTGCTACATGAGGGTTAATGAGACCGGAACCTACTCCATAAAGCCGATTCCGAACAGCTTCGAACATCCATGCCAGCAGGGGGGATTCGAACCGACTAATTTCAGTACCGACCCATTCAACTATAGGTTATTGGAAAATGACAAAGAAAATAGAGCGATTTTAGTGAAATGTTTAGGAATGTTGCGAATTTTTTACTTTTGTAAACACTTCAAGTGTAACAAAATATTTTATAAATGTTCTTAAAATTTAATGTATAAAAAATAGTAGCAGAAAAGTTGGTTTAAGATTGAATTGAGATCTGCGAAAGATTTTAAACGAATGCAACTTGTAAATTATGTACAGATCCACGAAATTAAACGTTTATGAAAATGATTCGTCGCATATGGAAAAGCTCCTTCCAGAATAAACAATTTTCATGATCATGATCTATAACAGGCTAGCGTTATCAGGAATTCATGATACTACAAAGCATAAATAGACAATATTGTACTAATATTTTATAGTAAAACTTCGAATTTTGCTCCTCAGAAATTGCCGGTAAAAATTTTAATTTGTCGATAAACATTTTGATGATATTTACCAGAAAACTAGTTTAGTTTAGTGATACTACAATTTTATAAATTCAAAAATGTCCGACTCCCTTTTTATATCTACATTGTTAAACCTGAATTGCAACACCTAGAAGTGAAAATGGCAATGATAATTTATTCATATTATTGACAAAAAATGATAGACAACTTTGCCCTATCAATTATTTGCATACAGCAACTCACTATCGACTGAGCTTTGAAACTTTAAAAGGATAGAATGTATTTTAATAATATCTGTTTGAAAATAAAACGAATTATCTTTTGCTACAGAGTTTAAAGAGACTATGGCTTGCTTCTTAAAGCCAACTCAAAATGTCTGCAAACATCTAAGCTAGCAACAGTATTCCCACCCAAAGATTCCGATACCGAAAGACAGTTTACCAGTACCTACCAGTTTATCAATCATTTTCCAACTCATGAAGTAAGAAAAAATTTTCCAACTCATGATTTCTTTTTTCTTACAATACTGAGTTCAGTGAATGGTAATTATTTTCTAAGGTATTACTTTCAATATTTCTTGCATAGCTTCCGATTTAACACTACTTCCCTTTATTCTGATAAAACTGTTTGGAAATATTTATCTATCAAAATGAATTTTAAGTCTAATAAAAGATTTATATAGTTAATATTTGTATTTAAATTTAGAAATTTTTAGAAGTGAATTTAGAAGAAGGTTTGCCGAGTAGAATATAAACAATGATTGAATTCAAGTTTGAATTAAACTTACCGCCTGTCTCAAATGTATAGGTTTTATCTGCAATGGGCAAGTCGATCTCGAATGATTGCAACCATGGATTTTGTCTTTATGTAATATTCTTAGAACAAATCTTGCTGAGATCTTTTCCTAACGATATAAAAATATCCCCAGCAGCGCATTTAAAAATATTTATGATAAAGATGTCACCAGTATATTCTAATATATGCAATGCTACCCTAACCATAGGGCTGAAGAAGCTTTAGCCCTGAGCGCCAACCTTTTGGAGTGCCATTTTGCTTGCCCTCAAATGAGTTTAATGGATGAAATAAATGGCAAGAATATTATTTAGGATTTTTTTAACGCTTATCTTTACGTCTCAAACAAACTTTTGCCTATTTTACAGAAAATGCATTTTCTTATAAAGGGGGGTGCGTTATTCTCAGTAGAATACGGACGCTAAATACCTTTAAATGACATGGAATATATATCCATTTGTGACAGCGACATAACCCAGGGAGGGAGGGGTTAAGCTTAGAGGGCTGAAGCTCCACCCTTTTTAATGTTTTAAATATGCAGTTACTATAATGCAAAAACTAATATAAGCTTTAAAATTATTTTTTACAGTGGGAATAACTGATTACTTTGTTGGCGATAAGAAAAAATGTGTAATCTTAATTCATGTGTTTATTAAATTAAAGAGGGAAAATTAATGTTTTAACCAGGATGTCAATGATGATCCGATCCAGTGTTTTACTCTTAACATATTTTAGTGAACAACAATCGTAGAGTTAAAAAATAATTACTGCAGTGGTATACGCAGTTGATGTATCGGGTAATTTTTTACAGTATTCTTATAACTTTCAGAGAACTATATGGAAGTGGACTCTTAATCTTTGCCGAGAAAATTTTGAGAACAGATAGGGATGAAGTGTTTTTTTTTTAATTTCTTCTCAGACTTGTGTACAAAAACCTTTCAAAATCACTTTTCCTCAAGTTGGAGAATACTCGTAAGGAACTACTGTTTAAATACAAGCCCCTCCAGAGAGAAATTCTAGCTGAATTATTAATCTGGGATATATAGATCTCTCGAGTACAGATGCTTTTATTTCTAATAGTTTTTTTCTGAAGTTTATTTAAAAAAGTATTTGAAATACTACCCATCAAAATTAATAGAAGATATTTAATTTTCTAGATGCATTATCTGTACGAATTTAAGATATCCACATAACACATCTGAAGACGATGTTTAAATTGTATTAGCTATAATGCAAATAATTGCCTAAATAAAATCTTTCTGCATTGCTAACATTCCTCTTTATTTTCCTTTGGTTTCAAGACAATGTTGACAGTTACTATTTCTCAAGAATTAAGTTTACATATAGCTTATTTTTTTCAATATAAAAATATTGGCAATGGAAAGTAAAAATATATAGTCAATATATTACAAATAAAAAATAAAAATGTAAAATTCATACAAAATTCAAATATTTAAAATGCCATTCTCAACGTCCAGCTTAGAACACAACTTCATTTCTCGACGTTAAACTTTCTAGTAAAACGCAGCAGGTTTTCAAACTTAATAACCTTTGTTTTCATGTAAAAATACAACAGCATTTAAAAAAATAGTCTAATCAAAAATAAAAATGTAAAATTCATACAAAATTCAAATATTTAAAATGCCATTCTCAACGTCCAGCTTAGAACACAACTTCATTTCTCGACGTTAAACTTTCTAGTAAAACGCAGCAGGTTTTCAAACTTAATAACCTTTGTTTTATTTCTGTAAATAACAACATAATTTAAAAGGAATTCTTTCAAACACAATTCATTTTTAATAAATGCATCATTCTTTTAACATGTGAAAATTTATTATTAAGATACATTTGTTTTTTACCTCATTATAATATATTGTTTGTCGGAAACTGAATAGGAAGAATACAATAACGTAATCACTGATTAAGTTAAGCAAGCATTCGCTCAAATGAAAACAATATTTGTACTCATAATATTTCTTAAACTTAAAAACCCAAACAAAACATAATTTGAAAAGAATTCTTTCAAACTACAATTACATTTTACCGTAAAAATAAATGCATCACAATTCTTTTTTCTAACATATATTTGGATATATTTTATTATTACATATATGATTTTTTTATATATATATATGTTTTTTAAAGAGGAATATAAAACAGATATAAAAATAATCACTGATTAAAAGCAAAAGAACGATAAATAATGAACAATGTCAGGTAACTGATCTCTTCTAAAGTACATAAACAAAACAACAACAAAACATATTATTATAATATAAAAATATAAATAATATTATATATATAAAAAACATTATATATATATATATATATATATATATATATTTGATCCAGAAGCGAATATAAAACAGTCTTCTAAAAATTTTATTAAGCTAAAGCACTTGCGCCATTTCATAAACTAAAACGTGCTCAGTTTTTGACATATTCGTGATTTTTCATATTTTATTCCAAAAGGTCTTCTTTTATTATTAAAAAGTTCCCTTTTAAAACCACATATAACCCCTTTTAACTACCCTTTACACACCACACACACACACACACACACACATATATATATATATATATATATATATATATATATATATATATATATATATATATATATATACATACATATATATATATATCCCCTCCCCCCGCCTGAGAAAAATTTTAAGGATTTCTATTACATTTATTTTTAAAAACTTTAGTTTAAAAATTTGCAATAAAGACGTTTTACCGCGAAGTGTATAAACAATGCTAGATTTCAAATTTCACTGAAAATATAAAACGTTCTATTCCATTCATATTTTGGACTTCGGTACAATTCCACTTGCTTAAAATCTTCCCAGGATTTACCTGAATCACCATAGAAAATTCCATCAAGATTGATCCAGCCATTTTGAAATGCATAGCGAACGTATATACATACAAAAGATTATATATTTATATAGATTCATTTCAAATTGGGAAACATAAAAAGAGATATGGAAAGACTTACTTTTTCCCATTGGTTAGAAGGTTGTGATTGGTGTGGATAGTAAGGTCTACTGTTTTTCTAAACGAGAACTAATGAGACAAGGGCGTATATCTTAAAGCCGATTACGAACAGCTACGAACATCCATGCCAGATATGGGATTCGAACCCCCCGCACACCGGTGTTGAAAAACAGTACCCTATCCATTCGACCATCGTTTGGCTCGTTGATTAGAAGAATCCTATTACGAAAGTTCATTTTAAACTCCCTTCTGTGCCTTTTTCATTTAAATCACGCCTTTATCCAGTGAATAAAATTCCTTGTTTCACATGGAATAATCCGGAATGTAGCGTCATTGTGAATAGAAGTGAAATTATTCAAAAATAAAGTGTTGCTGGAGCTTCATGGGGTTATTGTGGATATTCATAAAATATTTCAGCACCAAAATGTCGAATAAAAAACGATATGTTATTTCAGTGTATCGTGCTTAAGAAAATCATGAATGGACCTGAATTATTTTTTTAAAGTTGTTGTAATTTTGTAATTAAAAATTTTAGACCAGACTATATTTTCTATTTTTCTTCCTCTCAGAAAAAAGTTTTCCTTAGAATAAACTCTTTCCCTAAGTGATGTGCATTTATTTTTAGTGTACATCTAAACCATTAACTGTGATTTTCCCAACGCAAGTAAAATCTGTAACTATGAAGTTTTTCGCAACATTTTAGTATAGAGAAAGTGTATGTTTGCAAATAAATACTGACTACAACTCAACGTTTCGTTGGCAAAACATTGCTTGTTTTCGTTGTATCTTATGAGCTTCGATATAGGTTACTTATACAATAAAACTGAATTTTATTTAAGGGGAAGGAAACATCATAAACTGGCCAAGTAATTCAAAATAGAATTTTTTTAGCACTTACAAAATTATATATATTAAAAAAAATTAAACTCTATACAGAGTACTATTAAGTATCATACTCAAAGTAAAACAACTTTGATTATGTTATCAGGCACAATAAACTATTACAGAAATAAGAATCAAATAAAAATGTACCAAACCTGATCATTTTAAGAACAAAAAATTATTACCTTTAAATGTACAGTACTTCTCACAAAAGCATAAAAAATACATTAGAAATATGAAAAAAACTACTTAGTAATAATAAAAAAATTCTTAGATCATAATATTTTTATATAATCTATTACATTACAGTAAGGTTAACGTTTTATTACCATTCTGAAAATGTTTACCGCAAATTCTCGAAGAAAAACTTGTAGTCCAGTCTTGCCTTTTCAAAGCTTTTATCCACAGCATTCGCAATGTAAAAAAGGAAAGCAATAAAATCCAATATTTTCACCTTTTTTGAAACGCTTAGTACAGCCATAATTACAACAGCTTGTTACCATTTTCAGATAATTGACAAAATTAAAACCTCAATAATAAGCACAAACAGTAGGAAATTCAAATATTTTGCCAACGAGCAAGTTGAGTTGCAATTTTTGCTTCACCTGATGTCATGATCACATTCTCTATTACTGTGTGTCTCTACTTTAATTTTTGATACTCAGATATAACAGCTGAAGTTTTTTCTTTATTTTATGATTTGTTATTTTCTTCTTTTTTTTTAATTTCCCTGCTCGTCTGTGATTTGTAAAAAGAAAAAGAATGTAAATTATGAAGCAAGCCAAATGGAACATGCCAGGGTTAAGTTCATTTTCCCAACGTCATCAATGATACCCGAAATTTAATTAAACTCCATATTTTATTTCAACATTTTATCACCTATTTCTCTAAATATAATCTTAACCATAGTCTGACGAAATTTTAGTTATAAAAGAAACTCTATAATTAATTCGCAAATGATTGATCTAATTTTTCTTGTTATATATTAAAGAAAATAATCGTGATAAATACTGTTGCAAAATGGAACCCTTTAAAATATTTTATGAAGTGGGCATGTAACAGTAATTTCTTTTTTGCAACTAAACCTAGTTGCAGTAAGGCATTCCTTCCATTTAAAATTAAAGGGACAAAATTATGTGTTATAAAATATTTCTCCTTTTGTTGAAATTTATCATTAAACAATCTCCACTACCAAACATGAGAAGCTTTTGAGAGCTGCTAAGTGAACAAATGGAATATTTTGTTCAAAAGATTAAAGAGATGATGGGAGGAAACCGCGCGGTATGAAGAAAGAAAGAAAAATGAGTTACTCTATCAGGGTGAATCGCTTCGAAATTATCATTTCTAGGCAGTGGCCTAAACTTCCTTCTTTTTTATAAAGTCTTTTGTATGAATGCATGACTAACTAGGGTATTTCATTAACTCACTTTTAATCGAAGCCCGATTAGCTTAATTTCCGTGCGAAATTACCAACAAGGAAGCGATCCAGAAAAGCTTTTGATGCCTACAGAATATACATTCTCTTTCTTAACAATGTTCACTTTGATAAAACCTTCTGAATCTTTTCATCCTAAAAGTATCAAGCCACGCCATAAAATACACATCAAATAAAAGACGTGGAAAATCTTGATTGTTGCCATTTAAAAGAGAACAAATGAAAATCTCTAAGAAAACACGCGCTGTCGAAAAAAAAAAAGAGCAATTAGATGTATCTCACTTTTAATAAATAAAAAGTGGGGAGAAGAGAAAATGTAGCTAAGCAAAAGTCGTGTCGAACAAGCATTTGGGCGGAAGTGGAGGATGGGCATTGTTTAAACTTCCTGTCTGGGGTTTACTTTCAGCTGATGATTGCGTCACCCTGACTCTGTGTTGAATGACCCGCGAAAACAAATGGCTTCGGCGGGTCTTTCTCCGTGACTTAATAACCCTTATCCTGCATTCTTTGCAGTTGATAAGTGTAGATTTTTATTGTAATGTTTGCTGTCGGTAAGTCATACATCACTCAAAATCAGATACTTGGTTTTGTACCCGCCGGTCTCATACGATGCATATCAATGTCATTTCGTTTATATATTGTTTATCGCCACGACAAAACACTTATCAACGTGCGACCACATAACTCACGATTTGTAATAAAAATCCTTTACACTTAAACTTGATGGATGTGTCAACAAAAGAGTTTTGTTCTGTGGCCATAAAATGCGTTTTAATTTACTATTCGAAGGTTCCACAGTGAAACCGCATCCGTAAGGCTAAATGGGCTCTATTACCAATCTGTTGAAGAGTTGACCGGGGTACCTTGGCCGAAGGCCTTATCCCCTGTTGCAAGTTATGAATTCATTACCAAGTGTCCAGTCATTAAGATAATATACAGTAAATACAAAAATGCAAGTCTTTAAGATGAAATGGGAAGCAGTGCTAGGTCCTTAACTAGTTAAATAATTAAGATGAATAAATATAAAAAGAATAAAAGAAAGTTTCATGATAGCAAAGATTTTTTTAAAATTAATAAAATACTGTACAAGACAGTAGAGATAAAAGTGAACGATGATGAAAAGATATAAGTTTAAGTTAAGTTAGAAATTACATATAAAAACACAAGTGGCATAAATGGCATACAAGAAATCGCCTTAATGAAAATTGTAATTTTAAAATAGCGAAACACTTGCAAGGGCCTGATTTACCATTAGCCTTCAGGTCCCCAATAATTCAATACAATTTTTTATACATCAGTTATTTTTTCTGGATCCCAGAAAAGCCAATTTTACTTTTCCCTGAATATACCATTACTTTACTTTTTTCTAAATCTATCAAGATTTTCCAAAACAATTTCCAATTGGCCTGTATAGCCCACTCTAAATAACATTGGAGGTTATTATTAAAGGTCAGTAATTGAGTGAGTGCGTACAATCTGAGTTTGGCGTACCAATAAAGTGAAAGAAGTCACTTGTTTGTTTACAAATCAATGTAATTACAATTCACATCCTTGTTGATATTGAAGTTCAGTGAGATAGTAAAATTACTTAAGAAAACAAAATTATGAGCAACGTTTAATATTTTATCTTTTTTAATTAATCCTCACTGATGCATAATATTTTTATAGTTTCTTTATTTACGTTATTTATTTCTTTGTCGTTGATAAAATATCTCCTATTTTAAAGAGAATATGTGTGGAGGTGGATAAAAACAGTAAGTGACAAAAAATTAGGCATGTTTTTGCCAAGCCAATGGTGTCTTTCTTTTCCCCACACCAGGTACACAACAGCTAGAGAT